>JBAIZL010000003.1:55356841-55366841 GCA_036971475.1 Prosapia bicincta | reverse complement strand
GAATGCGTAGGATCGATTGGTCAGTAGATGAGTAGGTAGAAGTGTAAGTAAATGTATGGGTAAGTGAATAGGGGGAGAATGATTACATTGAGAGGCAGTTGTATCGTACACAATAAGGAATATAATGATCCTATATGGTCCAAGGAATGAGGGAAAATTACTATGTTGATCATAGTTCAATAAATATCTGATACTAATCATGACCAATATATGTATACTTCCTAATCTTAAGTCCTTATCTAGTTCAACGAGAAATTTTTATTTACGTGATCATATTTACACACATTGATCTGTTTTCAATTCCAACTATTATCTCACACTTCTTATATATATATATATATATATATATATATATATATATATATATATATATATTATATACATATAAGTTATATATTTAGCTTGTAAAATTTTCAGTAGTTAATAAAATACGATTTTATTCATCCTATCAGGTTCAAATACATATTTGTAAACCTATAGTGGATGACAATTGATCTCAATAGGGTTTCTTCAAAATATTTATTCAATATTTAAATTATAAAAATTTAGGGGTTTAGGTCGGATTTGAACTGAGAATCTTCATAATCGAAGTCTAGAGTTTTGGCACTGATGTAACTTTCCCATAGCTATAAATCTATTTCTCAAAGATACATATGAATTTTTCTTTTGGCCCCATCTGTTTGTCGTCGAAATTGTTACCATGGTTACCACACAATATCGTAAATAACGACTTAGGATTAAAAATGAATGAAAAGAATAAAAATAAACAAACAAACGGGATTAACGGTGTCGAACCTTCCAAAACAAATGGACAATCCGAAAGGAAAGCGAAAAGAATCTACAACACAATGCAAGCGACGAAAAAAAGAAAGCGTATAAATAGTAACAAACAAAAATAATAGTCCACACCATACATAAAAAGGAAAATGGAAAATTGCAAGGAAATTCGTTTTCTATTTTGCCACTTAATATTGTTATTCCAATATATTTATATGCATGGTAATTATAAAACAAAAAGAAACTCAAAATTTTTCCTTGTTGACTAAAGTAGGAATTTACTAAAAACAAAAATATCTTTGTATTACTTGTTAAGAATATTTTGCGTCAGTGAACATTGATATAAAAACATTCGATAGAAATTAAATTCTATTTTACCGGGAATCCCCGGTTATGTTCCCATCCTATGTTAAGGTTGGAGTGATTAATGTATAATTAATTACTCTATTGAATATATCTGAGTGGTCTTTATTAGTTCCCTGAATGACCACTAGGAAGCGTTGCTGAGGTAGTGATTTTACGGCCACCACCTGATTTATAATGTGGTCAAAAAGTCTATGTAATATATTGAAATTGTTATTTACATTTTTGTCACTAATTGCAATTACTTACAATAACAAGTAATAAAAAAATTGTTTTAAAGTAAATTCCTGTTGAGGTTAAGAATAAAAACTTATCATTGTTTGCTTATTTCCTGTTTGTTTGTTTATTTTATTCTTTTCATTCATGTTTAACCTTAAAGCACTATTTGTGGGTGCTATATTTTGTGGTAACCATGGCAACAGTTTAATGTTGTACAGTGGAGGTTTCGATGACAACCAGATGGAGGGAAAAATTCATATACGTCTTTGAGAAATTAATTTTTTGGTATTGGAAATTTCGCGCAGCGCCAAAGCACGCTAGACTTTAAACATGGAGATTCACAGTTCGATTCCCGATAGTCCCAAAAGTTTTTATATAGTTTAATTATTGAATAAATGATTGAAAAAATCTTTTTTGACATCAATTGTCATTCAATATAGGTTGAAAGAAATGTATTTGAATTGGATTGGATGAATTAAAAAGTATTTTATTAACGATTGAAAATGTGTACAATATATACCTGTATATCAGGAGAGTGTGAACTAATAGAAGGAATGTAATAAGTTGTTTTAACAACTATACAATTAATTTATTTATTTGTTCTATTAGTTTTAGAATAACGACGCCATCATTTAATTATGAATGTATTTGATAACTGATTAATTATTATTTATTTTACTAAATATTATTACATAATAATGTATAATTTAATTATATTTCAGACTTAAAAAGGCAACAAAGTAGTTGTGGAAACGTGTTCCTATTTAATAAACATTCTTGACTTGTTAAAATAACCTTCTTCATACGGTTGCCTATCAAAATTACTAATGCATTTTTACTAATAATGTTATTTTCTAATACATTTTTGCTAAAAAAAGAATTTCTAATTTAAAGTTTCCAATGAAATGAAATTTCTTAAATATAGATATCTTTATTTATAGCATCAATTAATCCAAAGTAATGGCTGTTGAGGTCCTCTTAAAACATCATCTCTTTCCAGGTAAGTAGCTGCTCTCAAGTGTACCTTGGAACACTTTAACAAGGTAACGCCTTGGAACAATTTGGTAACACGTGCTCTCACGTGTACCAAAGACCTTTAACAATGTTTACCTTGTAGTAAACAACCCCATTAATAAATAATTGCTTTCCAACAACTTTGGGCTTCGGATCCGATTGTAAAAAATATGCAAATTTAGAAATTAAATTTAGACCAAAATAAATTTATTGCGTTTCTTTACAATGTTTGCAATGAATTTGTTGAAAAATTTAGTTTCCATAGCAATCACTTTTTGAAAATGCATTAGTAAAAAATATTAGAAATTTTTTTTTTAATGAATTTGAAAAAAACTATTAAACAAAGATTTTTTTAATGCATTTAAAAAAAATATTAGAAAAAAATGTTTAAATGCATTTGAAAAAAAATATTAGAAAGAGTTTTTTAAATGCGTTAAAAAAAATATTAGAAAATTTGTTTTAAATGCATTTTAAAAAAATATTAGAAAACATTTTTTAAATGGATTTCAAAAAAAAGTTTAGAAAAAATTTATATTTAGAAAAATTCAATATTAGAAATTTATAATTAGAAAATTTGCATTAAAAAAATATTAGAAAAACTTAATATTTAGAAAAATGCAATATTCGAAATTCCTAATTAGAAAATTTGCATTAAAAATATTAGAAAAACTTAATATTTAGAAAAATGCAATATTAGAAATTCCTAATTAGAAAATTTGCATTAAAAATATTAGAAAAACTTAATATTTAGAAGAATGCAATATTAGAAATTCCTAATTAGAAAATTTGCATTAAAAAAATATTAGAAAAACTTAATATTTAGAAAAATTCAATATTAGAAATTTATAATTAGAAACATTGCATTAAAAATATTAGAAAAAAGAAATATTTAGAAAAATGCAATATTAGAAATGTATAATTAGAAAACATGAATTAGAAAAATTGATCGGAAACGCTTCGTAGTGGGTTTGTTCATTTAATATGTTTATATTTCGTGTTTTGTTACGTAAAGCTAGTAAGCTTGGACTTTAATCTAGTTTAATTCTAGATTCAGATATTTCACTTTTCCCACTCCCCCCCCCCCTCTCGTTCCTTTACTACAGCAAATAAGAAGTTACAAAAGCCAGGCTTTTATAGCGTCCCCCTCTCCAAACAGGCCACAAATCCGCTTTTTACTCTGCGATATTAACATGCACATAATCCCATGCAGACGTCCATAAACCTCTGGCTCTGAAACGGTCCAAAGTTGTCTTTATGACGGACAAGTTAACGGCCCTTTGTTGTTATGGCGACTGCAAAACGACGCACTTGGGCAGATATTAAAAACACTTTACGTCATGACGGAAGCAAAGGAAATGCTTGGAGCGGGGAGATTGTTTCATTTATTGTGGACTATTTGTTGGTTATAATTACCTAAACTAAATTATTGGTTGAATAAGTAGAAGTGTCAAGAAACGCCTTTTATTGTCGCCCGAAACCCAGAAAAGGAATCTCTATAGATGTACAATACAAAGTACAATAAAAGATAAAAATTAAAGTCTTCTATTCAGAAATAATATTCGAGCTGGCTTGTGAGTGAAAGTTATAATTAAATAATAAAAATATATACAACTCACAAATATACAATTTTTTATTTCAAACGCGTTTCGACGACTACTTTGTCGTCATCTTCAGTGAAAATACACAAATGAAATTAACTAAAAAATATATATATATTAAACATAACCTATAAAGTTTTAGCAAAGGTAAAAACAAAACTTTTGTTTTTACCTTTGCTAAAACTTTATAGGTTATGTTTAATATATATATATATATATATATATATATATATATATATATATATATATATATATATATATATATATATATATATTAGTTAATTTCATTTGTGTATTTTCACTGAAGATGACGACAAAGTAGTCGTCGAAACGCGTTTGAAATAAAAAATTTTATATTTGTGAGTTGTATATATTTTTATTATTTAATCTTCTATTTAGGTTAACAAAAAAAAAAAAAAAAATTTTAATTTCTTTTTATTAAATAACTGGCTGACCCGGGGAACTTCGTACCGGTTAAAAGTCAATGAATGGCGTGTTAACATTAGCTAAACTGAATTTGGTATTTTATTAACACAATAATAGCTGAACTTATAGCAGTCGGTCGAGAAAAGTGTGACAATAAAAGTTGTTGACTGAATGTTATTTAACATAAATAAATGAAACCTCTCAACCACAAATAACTTTCTTCTTTTATTTAAAACCTTATGTACATTTGAGATTGCATAGCAATCATCCTCAGAGGTGATTTACAATGAAAATACCTCTGAGGATGATTGATATACAATCGAAATGTACACAAGGAAATAAAAGAAGAAAGTTATTTGTCGTTGAGAGGTTTCTTTATTTATGTTAAACATTACACCGCAGTTGTTTCATACAGTTATGAATGTTATTTATTGATGTGCATTGGGATAAACAATATTTTTGGTTTTTCTCTCTGGTGCGTACACAAATAAATCGGAAGGTTTCCCGACTCGTGAGCAAGCCACACACAGCTGTTAATGTGAGAAGCTTGGATTTATAATTTTAAGTCCCATTATTTTTAATTTGTTGAGTGTTGCTTAGCTTGAAATGTGGAATGAATTCAATGAAATTTCTTAAGATAAGATAAAAAATTATATTTTTTGCTAATTTGGTAATTAAAAAATACATGTAGAAACAAATTGTTATCTCGTCGAGAAGCTTTTTTGATAAAAACCTAGCACCGTTTTATAGGTTAATATAGTTCTGCTGAAATTACTTGGTTTCGGGGGGTCACATGCCTTACACCCTTGAGACTTACTATGCCAGAACCCTTCCCAAGAATGTACTCAACAGTTTCATGGCGATCGGATCAGTATATTTAATAATGCATAAGGCGCATACATACATACAATAATTCATTTATATATATATATATATATATATATATATATATATATATATATATATATATATATATATATTATAACGAAATTCATTAAGTTAAGAAAACTGTTGGTTAAATATTTGAACTTGTGAGATCGTAGTACACGGTCGCTGTCTAGCAAGGGGTAGTCTATTGTTATATCTTTCGACCAAAAACGGTTACCCACGCATCTGGTGAGCCATAAATATTAATAAACGTCGAAAAGTTTAATTGTAAGTAAACCAAGACGTGCCTCGTTCTTGGGAGAGAAGCTTTACCTAGACATCCACGGACCAGGGAGATTTATGACTAGGAATCCCTGAGAATACAGAAAAACACATGCACCTGTGGGAAAGTTCCACAAATTTCCACGAAGCCCAAGGGAAGGTGAGGGAAGTGCCAAAACTTCATAGGCTGGCCACAGTTTGAGCGCCATGGGGGAGCCAATCAAATTTGAAGAGGGGATGAAACATAAACGGATACGATCCAAGAGGATGTTAAGGAAAGACAGTCAATTTGCAGGACTCGAAAGGGTCAAGTTGTAGGACTCGAGGGAGAAGTACTGTTCAGTTTTAGTAAGAAATATCAAATTCAAACAAAGTAACGTGGCAATTTAAAGTAAGGAAGAATTATAAGGGAGATTATTAAATATAAAGTGAAGTATAAAGAGGGAGATTAAAGGGTAACAAGTGAGATTAAAATAAGGGAGTGATTAATAAAGTCAGTTACGGCATAGAAACATTTCGAGAAATTAAGAAAAGTGAAATTGATAGGAAAATATTAATAAGTGAATTTGTGTCAAGTGAAGTGAAACAAGGAACCACGCAAGTAATAAGTAATACATTTATTTTTAACTTGAGCCAACTCTTTAAAGTAACAAACATTAAGAATCTTTTAAACTTTAGAAATTCCTTAAAAAAGTCTTAGTTAATTGAAATATAAAATTTATCAAACCAAGTGCAGTAACTTATACACGCCCTTAGATAGCTAAAAGAAAGTAAATTTAGAATTATTAAAAAATCAATAGTCAAATAGGAGTCTTGATGCCTATCGGCAAATATTAGAGTTAGTAAAACGAATTACATGAACTACCTGTAAATGCAATATCAGGATAAAATAAATCTGTTATTATAAAAGCAAGTAGCTGGGTTATTAATTTAATTTCCTAAGAGTCAAAATATCATGTAGAGAATCAAGCATTAAGTGAAGGTACGTTATAATATATATATATATATATATATATATATATATATATATATATATATATATATATAAAGAACATAAGTCAAAATACAAATACAAGAATTATAATTGAATTTACAATTCAATTCAAGAAAAGGTTTGAATTGTAAATTCAATTATAATTCTTGTATTTGTATTTTGACTTATGTTCTTTATTAATACACAAGAATACATATTGCGATATATATATATATATATATTGTTGATATTTTACGTTGTCCATTGTTTTTCCGTTGCACTGACTTTATGAAGTTAATATATTACTATTGTAAGTAATTTTATTGCACTTAATGGTGGATAAAATTACTAACAATAGTAATATATATATATATATATATATATATATATATATATATATATAGAGAGAGAGAGAGAGAGAGAGAGAGAGAGAGAGAGAGAGAGAGTGAGCTAATAGAAAGAATTTTAAAAAAATGAACATAAGCAACCAAATATCATAAACATAAATTCTTAAATCAAGTCAATCAAAATTCTAACAAATGAAGTCCAGTGTAATATTTTAAAATAACTACACATTACACAAACAAAAAAGATAACCTCCTACATTAAATTTTATGTATATATTAAATAAATTCCATAAAATGTAACCAATTCTATTTTTGGAACAAAAAGTAGCAGCTTTCAGCAAAGATTAAAAAAACACGCTCTTCGATGACGTTGCAACTTCTTTTGCTAACCACATAATAGAAACAGTCTCCACTAACAACTGAGATATTCGTTGACGACAGGGAAATTAAAAATATTATTATTATTAAAAAAAAGAATAACATTAATATAATAATACTTATACTAATAATAAGAATATTTTTATTTCAAATATTGCCGTATTTGAGCATGCTGAATAATTAACTATTTCTTTTATGTCTGGATTAATTTTTCTAACACAAATATTTACACATTTCAGTTACAAACGATTTCTCAATTTGTTTTCCAAATTCACCCTTTTTTTAACGTAATAGGATGTTGCAAATGGTATCAAAACTTGCCCCCCCCCCAGCTTAGAGGGTCGGATTACACTGAATCTAAAGAGGGGGTCGCGGTTTGTACAGCGCCTTTATACGCCCTTGTTGAGGATTTTGGTACTAACAAAATAAAAGCGAAACTCGAGGACTAATCAATAAAGGTGTAAGAGCATTTAGAGCATTGGACTCTCTACGATAAGTTAAAAAATATCTATAAGAAGTAGGGATGGGCCAATACCTAAAATTGTCGATTCCGATTCTCAAAATTTTCTTTCGATTCTCGATTCTTAAATGAATTGTCGATTCTTCTAAGTTACATAGGCCTCCTTGATATTCTCTAATAATGAATTTATTTATTATCTTGGTGATATTGTGATGAGCTTTCGAACTTTATTTATGAATAGGAAGGGTGGCAAACATATTCGAATAAAGATAATAATTAAACATTTTGTAATGATTTATTTAAATTTACAAATATGAACTTCAGTTCCCAATTACAATATAACTTCAGTAATAGTATCAGTTTGTATAACTGGAGAAATTGGAACTACTTTTTCTTTATGCTTTATTTTGACATCTATAAAGCGGTGGCGGCCAGAGACCGGGGAGGGGGTAGACAGAGAGAAAGAGTTGAACCCTCCTGAGTGGGAGTGAGACGAGAGCGCTGACAAACGGACCGGAAATGCTTCCGATCGTCTTTTTTGTTACGTCATAAATAAAATAATATTTTCGATATCTCAAATCGTTTGCTTTAATCGTTTAATTCATTCAAAGCAACTAATACTTGAATAAGACATAGTTGCTTATTATGTGCTTACACCACATAAGTTAAAAAACACGAATCGGGGTCGGCACTTTAATCAATGGAGAATCGAGTATCGACTATTCTTGGATACCATTAGAATCGACGATTCCTGGAATCGAGAATCGGGATCGGCACTTTAATCAATGGAGAATCGAGTATCGACTATTCTTGGATACCATTAGAATCGACGATTCCTGGAATCGAGAATCGGGGTCGGCACTTTAATCAATGGAGAATCGAGTATCGACTATTCTTGGATACCATTAGAATCGACGATTCCTGGAATCGAGAATCGGGGTCGGCACTTTAATCAATGGAGAATCGAGTATCGACTATTCTTGGATACCATTAGAATCGACGATTCCTGGAATCGAGAATCGGGGTCGGCACTTTAATCAATGGAGAATCGAGTATCGACTATTCTTGGATACCATTAGAATCGACGATTCCTGGAATCGAGAATCGGGGTCGGCACTTTAATCAATGGAGAATCGAGTATCGACTATTCTTGGATACCATTAGAATCGACGATTCCTGGAATCGAGAATCGGGGTCGGCACTTTAATCAATGGAGAATCGAGTATCGACTATTCTTGGATACCATTAGAATCGACGATTCCTGGAATCGAGAATCGGGGTCGGCACTTTATTCAATGGAGAATCGATTATCGACTATTCTTGGATACCATTAGAATCGACGATTCCTGGAATCGAGAATCGGGGTCGACACCTTAATCAATGGAGAATCGAGTATCGACTATTCTTGGATACCATTAGAATCGACGATTCCTGGAATCGAGAATCGGGGTCGGCACTTTAATCAATGGAGAATCGAGTAACGACTATTCTTGGATACCATTAGAATCCACGATTCCTGGAATCGAGAATCGGGGTCGGCACTTTAATCAATGGAGAATCGAGTATCGACTATTCTTGGATACCATTAGAATCGACGATTCCTGGAATCGAGAATCGGGGTCGGCACTTTAATCAATGGAGAATCGAGTAACGACTATTCTTGGATACCATTAGAATCGACGATTCCTGGAATCGAGAATCGGGGTCGGCACTTTAATCAATGGAGAATCGATTATCGACTATTCTTGGATACCATTAGAATCGACGATTCCTGGAATCGAGAATCGGGGTCGGCACTTTAATCAATGGAGAATCGAGTATCGACTATTCTAGAATACCATTAGAATCGACGATTCCTGGAATCGAGAATCGGGGTCGGCACTTTAATCAATGGAGAATCGAGTATCGACTATTCTAGGATACCATTAGAATCGACGATTCCTGGAATCGAGAATCGGGGTCGGCACTTTAATCAATGGAGAATCGAGTATCGACTATTCTTGGCTACCATTAGAATCAACGATTCCTGGAATCGAGAATCGGGGTCGGCACTTTAATCAATGGAGAATCGAGTAACGACTATTCTTGGATACCATTAGAATCGACGATTCCTGGAATCAAGAATCGGGGTCGGCACTTTAATCAATGGAGAATCGAGTATCGACTATTCTTGGATACCATTAGATATCGACGATTCCTGGAATCGAGAATCGGGGTCGACACTTTAATCAATGGAGAATCGAGTAACGACTATTCTTGGATACCGTTAGAATCGACGATTCCTGGAATCGAGAAT
>JBAIZL010000003.1:55196841-55351841 GCA_036971475.1 Prosapia bicincta | reverse complement strand
AAAATATAATTCCATACATACGCCACACCACCACACATTTTCACCACAGAGACAATGCTGCCCTACACACCCTGACCCACATTCAGCATCGACAAACATACAGCACTGTCACCCAAAAATATAATTCCATACATACACCACACCACCACACATTTTCACCACAGAGACAATGCTGTCCTACACAGCCTGTTTCACATTCACCGCCGTTACACATACAGCACTGTCACCCAAAAATATATTTCCATACATACACCACACCCCCACACATTTTCACCGCAGAAACAATGCTGTCCTACACAGCCTGTTCCACATTCAGAATCGTCACACATACAGGACTGTCACCCAAAAATATATTTCAACACATACACCACACCACCACACATATTTTCACCACAGAGACAATGCTGCCCTACACAGCCTGTTCCACATTCACCATCGTCACACATACAGCACTGTCACCCAAAAATATAATTCCATACATACACCACACCACCACACATTTTCACCACAGAGACAATGCTGCCCTACACACCCTGACCCACATTCAGCATCGACAAACATAAAGCACTGTCACCCAAAAATATAATTCCATACATACACCACACCACCACACATTTTCACCACAGAGACAATGCTGCCCTACACACCCTGACCCACATTCAGCATCGACAAACATACAGCACTGTCACCCAAAAATATATTTCAACACATACACCACACCACCACACATATTTTCACCGCAGAAACAATGCTGCCCTACACAGCCTGTTCCACATTCAGCATCGTCACACATACAGGACTGTCACCCAAAAATATATTTCTACACATACACCACACCACCACACATATTTTCACCGCAGAAACAATGCTGCCCTACACAGCCTGTTCCACATTCACCATCGTCACACATACAGCACTGTCACCCAAAAATATATTTCTACACATACACCACACCACCACACATATTTTCACCGCAGAAACAATGCTGTCCTACACAGCCTGTTCCACATTCAGCATCGTCACACATACAGGACTGTCACCCAAAAATATATTTCTACACATGCACCACACCACCACACATATTTTCACCGCAGAAACAATGCTGCCCTACACAGCCTGTTCCACATTCAGCATCGTTACACATACAGGACTGTCACCCAAAAATATATTTCTACACATACACCACACCACCACACATATTTTCACCACAGAGACAATGCTGCCCTACACATCCGGTTCCACCTTCACCATCGTCACACATACAGCACTGTCACCCAAAAATATATTTCTACACATACAACACACCACCACACACACTTTTACCACAGAGACAATGCTGCCCTACACAGCCTGTTCCACATTCAGCATCGTCACACATACAGCACTGTCACCCAAAAATATATTTCTACACATACACCACACTACCACACACACTTTTACCACAGAGACAATATTGACACATACAGCCCGCTCCATAATCAGAATCGTCGGTGTCACCATTATCAAGAGAAATTTGAACCTTCCTAAGAATACAACACTTCAGTTGGAACCAATTGTACAAGGTGTGTTCTTGTTGTTAATTTTTACAATGAAAGGTTACAAATGACGGGATTTTTACTTAGTTCTATATCTCACTTGGATAAATCGTCTTTTGAAACAGTGCCAACTTCATATTTGGATGTCATATTTGCTACTTGTAATTTCCACATATGAAGGGAAAGTGCTTCAAGACAAGAATATTTATACATTTTGTAATGTTTGTAATCCGAATAAACATTTTTGGTTACAGGTGTTGATCAGCGAAGTGTCCGAACCGAAGTTCCGCGGCGTGTTCTCCAGTGCCCAGAGCGCTGCCTACTCTCTGGGCATTCTCCTAGTGTACGCTCTGGGCAGCCTGCTGTCGTGGAGGATGACTGCCATCACTGCCATATCCCTGCCGTTGTCCTGCTTCCTCGCGTTCCTCTTACTCCCCGAGAGCCCGGTGTTCCTGGTGAGGACAAAGCGGATCGATGCCGCTAGAAAAGCTCTGGTCACGCTCCGTGGAGGCAACTCTCTTCAGGTAATGTATGCTAACTTTCAATGCTTATTTGTGACGTCATACGCGTCAAATATTATATCATCAACTCTTAAGCATGAAAGGTATAAAATAATACACGTGTAATATTTTACAGTGATGATAAGGTGTGTGATTTAAAAAAGAGGATACTTTTTTTTAAACTGAGTTTTATTGCTTGCTGCCTACGCCAACGTTTTAAAATTAATTTAAAAATGCGTTTTAAAAAAAATGTATTTTTATTTTTTAAATTGTCTTTATTCTTATAGTATATCACTTCCTCATTAAAATAAATCCCCCATCTATGCGAACAATCTGTGAGCTACAAATCTATTTTATAATAAAACGATGTCTGCCGCTCAATAAATACATAGAATATATAAGACGTGTTTCAGTGTTAATATCACCATCTTCAGTAGCGTAAATAAAGATAGCTGAAAGTAATACGCCTAGCAAACACGTTTATCTAATAATAAAATTATGACAACCACTCATTAAATACGTTTAATATATAAGACGAGTTTCAGTCTGTGCACTATAGATAAAGCATGCAGACAGTTGCGATAGATGGAAGACATTCGAAACGCGTTAGTTACAGATTAGTTGATTTTACTAGGAAAGGCAGAAGATTTTTGCACATGTGATATTATATTTTGAAACCTTTTGTTGGAGATAATGTAGAATACGCTGCGTTAAAAGGTCTTCTTTTAAAAATATCTTTTCTAAAATCCAGAAGGAAAGTGCCATATTATATTGTGTATGAAACAAAGCAGTGCTTAGAAATCACATTACATATGGAAAAGTGTGGTGTGTTTATTCTTTTAAAAGCATATTACTTAATTCCCTTCTGAAGATGGTTACTATCTAACTGAAACGTACATTAGTTTCAATTTCATAAGAGTTATTTAATGTACTTTTGTTTTCAAGTAAATAAATGTGTCCTACTATAAATAGATTTAACATATTGTGTTACCTTAGGATTGTTTCGTCGATAACCGTTAGCTTTCTCGAAGAAAGCATCTGTTATGTACCTCATCTACCTCGTCATAGTCAATTATTGTTTTTGCACACAATTGACATGTGGGGAATATTCTTGCCTCGTGCCTCACTGGCAAACAAGTACACACTGCTTCTCTACGACTCGAACGAATAGAAAAGCGGATAGTATTCTTGATTCCTCTCGGCATGTTAAAATCAGTAAACTGCAGAGTATAAATACGCCCCATAGATCTCTAACACTATAATAAGCAGATAACAAGGTGACAACTAGTAATAGCAAAAGTATATCACTTACAGCCAGAGTAAACGGTGTGGTTGGGTTAAGTGAAGTTCATGATCGTAAAATAGAAATTAGGAAACTGACAGCGGTAAATACGTTTCTAGGTAATAAACATTTATGTGACACTAATGCTTACGCCCACTTGAAAATACACAGTTGCAACGACTGTTATTTTTATGTTTTTTAGAATCCATTTTAAAAGAAATCCTCTCACATTAGAACAACAGAATAGCCCTCGCCACAGACTACAGAGAAGGGTAGAAATTCGGTAAAGGTACCTCTGGATTTCTCAGATTATGGTCATTCAATGTGAGTCGCTTAGAGCAGAAATAGGTATCAAAACATCACAAGAATGTGCATTTAAATGCATGAAAAATTGCTAGTGTATAGTGAGGACCATTTAACCGTGCACTTGGCCTTGAGAGATCGCAGTAGGCGACACGGGAGGTAGGGGGCTGCGTTGAATCAGTATAAATACTTTCCAACAAACACGATGACTGTGAAAACACTCATGGTTAGTAATTATAAAACTACTACAGTCGCTCAAGTTTTCGGTCGAATGCGTGGCTGATCGTAGCTTTCTGTAATTTAGTAATCATCCAATAACTAATTACGCTCTATAGAAAATTAATTTTAACAGCGCTGTAAAAGGCTTTCTATTTTTCAACACTAAAAATAAAAATTAGGTTTTCAAGAGTACTGTGCTAAACTACACAATTGTGAGGTGATCCAACACTATCATAATATTATATTTTCCGTATAGTAAAATACAGGCTTATGAAGGACGGTGTAATTTTATAATTCATAGACATTATGTCACTTCTATGCAAGACATTAAATTCATATAAAATTAAGAAAACAATTATAAGGCATTTTCTGTATTTACGTGAAATATAGAATAACGTTTTAATAAAGTTAAACGTTTAAAATGCATTTAATACAACAATAAACCCTGACCCCGGTACAAAAATAATAATCAAGTATTGAATAATTTACAAAGTTAAATCAAGTTAAACTCTTATGAACAATTTAATGACCAGACCAATATCATCAGAGGTTATAGCTACAAAGAATTCACAAAACAAAAGAAACTACGGCCTAGAAGTGTGTTAGCAGCCCCGCCCACCAAATAGGTTTTTACCAATACAATATCATAAAAGCATGAGCTAGCACTAGACAACTTTAATTCAGTGGCGGATTTAAGGGGGGTTTGGGGGCTCAAATCCCTCCCAAAAATACTTATAAGTGAAAACTTTTAACTATAAAATAACTTATTACACGTTTGCTATTACTTGCGACCAGACTTTTTGTTAACTAAAGGTTGTTAAATTGTTAACTTACACTTGGAAGAAACGTTTTCGTCTTACGACTTCTTCAGCCTCGTATTTTTGCCGCTTAAATATGGCAAAAATACGAGACTGAAGAAGTCGTAAGACAAAAACTTTTCCTCCAACTGTAAGTTAACAATTTAACAACTTTTAGTTAACAAACTGTCTGGTCGCAAGTAATAGCAAAAGTGTAATAAGAACTAACAACCAGGTCGTCAGGAACAGCAATAAGATTTCGATGTTTATAAAATAACACTATAAATATAAAATAGTTAAATAAATACTGATTTAAATCTACTTATTAATTAGTATAATATGTTTACAAACCTATATTAATCACTATAACACCATACTATAATCATTAAACAGTACTTACGATGTAATAAATAGGTGTTTTATATTGTAAATATATGGTAAATGAGGCTAATTAACGATTGTGTAGTGTCGCAGAGTAGGCCTATAAGTATTTCCCGCAGATAGAAGACCCTTAGAGTTTATACTAAAGCTATCATATTTCCTCAATATTTTCCGAGTGCGAGGGGACCCCTTCTCCAACAAAAACTGCCCCTAAATGTTTTTCTGTTTATAGATATTATTTAAACTAATTTAAATGGCTAATTTAACCAACCGATGATTGATTGGTACAGACAGGTTTGGTAGGCGGGGCTTCCGTTCTTACTACACCACCCTTAGTTAACTACTATATTTTGTTTTCTTACTTCATTGCGGTTTTACCCTCTGAGGATGATGACATGGCCATCGAATATAAGCCTACTTTTAATGTAACTTTTTAAATTAGTTATGATTGTCGTAATCTTGAATTTATTGTAAAGTGCAATATTTTCGGTAAGTTCATTGTTTTCTACTTCTATTAATTGAGCAGAACACTGTTACAATATATCTATGTTTTACAGGCAAACTCTGAACTGCATCTGCTCGTTGTCCATCACAAAACCGATAACCAACCCGCAGATACCATGGAAGACCAGAACTGCATCGTTCCAGGTCCGTGGAACGTACTGACTCGCCAGGAAGTCTTCAAACCATTCTTCATCATCCTCGTCTTCTGCATGCTGCAGATACTATCCGGCTCCTACATAGTTATTTTCTACGGAGTCAGTTTGATCGCCAAAGCTTCGGGAGGCCGTGAAACAGATCTGAACAGTCTGGCAATCGCTGTTATGACTGCTCTGATCCGCTTCTTGGTCTCCATAGTGACCTCGGTGTGCCTTCTTAGGATCGGAAGACGACGCGTAGCCTTGATCTCAGGAGTGGGGACTGCGTTCGCCTGTTTGTCTCTGTTTGCTTTCCTACAGTGCGACAATATTAGCAAACACGTCGAGACGATCGTGACCGGAAGCTTGATAATGATCTATGTAGCCTTGAACACGTTCGGCCTCTTCGCGCTGCCCTGTATGATGATCGGAGAAGTCCTTCCAGCTCGCGTCCGCGGGTTCGTGTCCGGCATATTGCTGACGCTCATCAACCTGATGATCTTCGCCACTACCAAGCTATATCCTTTTGTCGAATCCGTCCTCAAGCCGGGTGGGCTGTTCCTCGTCTTCGCCGTAGTAGCCGGCCTGGCGACTGTTTACGTTTACCTGTTCCTGCCGGAAACGAAGAACCGCCCGCTCACACAGATAGAAACGTACTTCGCCTGCGGGAAGAATTACCTTTGGAGCTCGCGTGACAAAACGTTGATAGCAAGGAAAGAAAAATCCGGTGTACCTTGAGTGACGTAGGTAATGAATTCGTCTCGACTGTGATACACTTCATGTAGTAACAATAATTGGTAAATAGGGTAGTGACCTTGAGAAAACTTAAGATGAAGAGTTTTCTTTTATCTTCAACGTCGAAAGCTTAATCTGTACTGTTTCGATACAGATGATATTGATATTTTAATATAATGTTTTGCTTGTAAACATACTTTCTTCATACAGTACTGTGTTCCATTGTATCATTGAGTCATGATTGTTTTATAGTTTTAAATTTCAAAGCAATCTGTTGAACTGAGTAACTTGTTACTTGACTATATATTTTTAGCTTTTAACTATAATTTATATTTTGCAGTAGTGTCACATATCGCCATCGGAAGGTTAAACAGCTAAGTTATGCACCAAAATATAATTTAGAAGATCCCATCCCCTTAAAGGGAATTTTAACAAAAAGCTTCTCTGGGGCCGTGGACGGTACGCGTACTTACAATATGTAGCCTATTACACATATATTTTGCAGTAGTGTCACATATCGCCATCGGAAGGTTAAACAGCTAAGTTATGCACCAAAATATAATTTAGAAGATCCCATCCCCTTAAAGGGAATTTTAACAAAAAGCTCCTCTGGGGCCGTGGACGGTACGCGTACTTTCAATATGTAGCCTATTACACATATATTTTGCAGTAGTGTCACATATCGCCATCGGAAGGTTAAACAGCTAAGTTATGCACCAAAATATAATTTAGAAGATCCCATCCCCTTAAAGGGAATTTTAACAAAAAGCTCCTCTGGGGCCGTGGACGGTACGCGTACTTTCAATATGTAGCCTATTACACATATATTTTGCAGTAGTGTCACATATCGCCATCGGAAGGTTAAACAGCTAAGTTATGCACCAAAATATAATTTAGAAGATCCCATCCCCTTAAAGGGAATTTTAACAAAAAGCTTCTCTGGGGCCGTGGACGGTACGCGTACTTACAATATGTAGCCTATTACACATATATTTTGCAGTAGTGTCACATATCGCCATCGGAAGGTTAAACAGCTAAGTTATGCACCAAAATATAATTTAGAAGATCCCATCCCCTTAAAGGGAATTTTAACAAAAAGCTTCTCTGGGGCCGTGGACGGTACGCGTACTTACAATATGTAGCCTATTACACATATATTTTAATATATATATATATATATATATATATATATATATATATATATATATACAATTAAAAGATTTATTTTCGTATTGTAATCGTATTGTGAAAAATGTCATCTCCTTGTTAGCTGGATTCCATGGAGTTTCCTCAGATCGATCGTGAGTCGATCCCGCAGTCACCAGCCACCAATGGCTTTTTGCCTAGTCCCTTACGAGCCTCTCTTCGACTTCCCTTATACTAATGTCCCTTTAACTTGATATTATAATTTAAAAACTACCGAAAAAATTAGTTTTGTAATAAACAGCTGTTTATAAATGGAGACCGGGGAGTGCTGCCCTAGTGCGGCGACTATTATCAAATACTTTCCGTTAATTACCGGCGGTTTGGCCGTAATACAAACTTTTACAGTAGTTATAGTCAGTTCTATACCTTTTGTTACATATACGTAGCCCTTTAACTGTAGTGTTTCAGTTCTTTTACAGTATAACCTTCTATAATTTAGCTCCACTATAAAATAAACCTTAAGGCTGCGGACATACGGGAGGCAACTAGTGACGGCAACGCAACGCAAACTTGAGTTGCTATTAGAAAAGTTGCCAGTCGGTTTACACGGGTTGTTCATATGAAGTTGCTAATTTAGTTGTAAGTCATGTCGTCGTCAAAGGAAAATTGTCTATATTTTAAGAAGAAACTACAAAAACGTTACAAAAAAAAGACAATTCACTGTATGCCTGCACCTCTATAACGCTATTCATGCCAGACAATGTCAATATATTGCTGTGCGAAATTATCCAGACCAATTTTTTAATTATTATCGTATGAGCGTTTGCGACTTCCTTTTAAGTCGTGTATTTTAGAGCATCAAGAGAATAACAAATAATTGGCGAGAAAGATGGAGAAATAAATTTCAGCTGGAGAAAGATTAACAATAACACTCAGCTAAGGTTAATTGCTCATTTATTTTTATGTATAACTGCAAAACTAAAAATAACCTTACATTACAATGAAATACAAAATAGTTTTTATACAAATAAAACTTTATAGTTCAAGTGCCGATTTTATATATTTTGAACAAATTGTTGGTAATCATTCGTTTCGTTTTGAAGTTGTTGGATAGACAAATCATGACCAGAACCAGCAATATTTTGTTTTTCTGGCATGATATACCACTATATAAAACATTATTCAAAGAAACAGAAACACAAAAAATACAAATTATTATCATTTAAATACGAAATCACTCTTGAGAAACGCATACATAACACAACAAATACTGCTGGCAACTGAGAAACTGAGCAACGAGTTTACAGCATGCCATGACTGGAGCAACTCTAGTTTCTGTGTCACTCGCTAGTTGCGTTGCTATCACTTCTCTATAAATATGTGCATGCAACTCTATATGCTGTGAAAAAGCAACTCAAATTTGCGTTGAGCTGCCGTCACCAGTTGCTTTCTGTATGTCCAAGGCCTAAGATTATAGAATGTTAGTAGAAATGCGTTGAGAAATTCATTTTGGAAAAAAAACA
The DNA here is from genome assembly GCA_036971475.1 of Prosapia bicincta. Classification (NCBI taxonomy): domain Eukaryota; kingdom Metazoa; phylum Arthropoda; class Insecta; order Hemiptera; family Cercopidae; genus Prosapia; species Prosapia bicincta. Next base: position 55,342,782 of record JBAIZL010000003.1, on the reverse strand, counting down.
GTACAGATCCAATGAAAACCCGCTGAAAATATAGGTTATTGAAAAACAAATCTACGAATCCTAAAAGAATAAATTTAGTTAAGTGCAAACATAAACTTAGTTATGTAAAAGTTAGACTTTTAAAATGTACAAACTAACCTTTTGTTATTTATCTTCATACTTTCTCCTTCTACTTAATCGATAGTTTTTCATCTTTCTTGAATCGATACCTATAAAGAACGCATTCAGTATTTTAATACTTTTGCCAGTTTATTTAGAAATTACATTAATATACGTGACTACAATAAGAACACTCACTAGATATAAATTTGAAAACAAGTTATGCAAGTAATCTAACTTACACACATAAATGTCAAAACCTAAATATTTTTGCTGGAAAAATCGGTTTGCTTCCTTTAAAAAAAAGCATTCTTGTTCGATAAATAGAGATTACGTAATTTTGCGAATACATCAATTAATTGTTACATACAATGTTACGTAAAAGCCAATTTTCATAATTTTATCAATACAAGCTGTATCACCATAAATGCGATAGTAAACTTGCAATACCCATCCCAAAACGAAACAGGAACCAATGTATTGATTATTTTATTCAGAATTTTATTTACATTCTCGGTAAATTAAAACTAACGGGATTTTATATTTATTGTGTAAGTATAAACTTTACTCACAGTTTTTTAAAAATTTTAAATAAATATTATCTTTTAATCATAAAAACGTTTAATTTACAGTTTGTGTGTTGTAAATCTTGGGGTTCTTATAGAAATTATTTGTATTATCTTGGCAAAAAACAGATAAAGACACAACCCACATCAAATTTTGCCATACACATATAAAACACACTACACTCACAGACTGACATAGACACCAATCTAAAAATCCTATATTACATCAATGAAAGCAAAAAACTTAACACAGTAGAAAACTATGAGATATATAAACACCATAAATACTATCCACAACACATTCTAAATGTCAAAACAAACAATCAAACACTATATTTGAGCACATAATTAACAGCTACTCTAAGAACAATAACACACCACTGAACAGAAATACACCACAGACTCACACCTGAGCAACGTCTTGTCAGTAATTCACAGCATTGAAAATGCGCTGACCTGGCGCGAAACGTGTCTGCTGAATAAATCAGTAAGCAGTGGTCTTTTTGCCAAGATAATACAAACAAGTGTAGTTTAATTTAAATCTCCGTGTACATTTCGAATGCAAAGCAAACATCTTCAGAGGAACTTTATATTACTAAACATACGGATTTGAATAAAACGTTTTTGTGGTTAAAAGGTTTTATTTTTTAAAATAAAATTTTACACCACAATTCCTCCAAGTTTTTATTACACAGTATTCCTGGTAATAATTGGCAAATAGGGCAAAAACATCTTATAAAAATCAGACTTGAATATTCTTTCCTTCTTTTTCTTCTATCCCTGACTTGTACTCAACTCCCCGCCCTTTCGATTTATTGCAACGAGGAAATCTTTTCCGGCTCAGTTAGAAGGACAACATAAACAACTTAAGTAAAATCAGTATGGCATATCATGTCAATTTTGGACGCATTATAGTCCGAATGGTAATGGAATTTCTTTGTCAAGACAAATATAAAATTCTAAAAAACATGCACCAAATGGAACTTTCTACTTCGTTCTACAACTGTAGTGATTTAAAAGTAAAACATTAGAATTTATACTACAAACATTTGTACACTCGTATATATTCCAAACGAAGGTTTCTTCATTGAAGTAACAGTAAGTACGAGTAGATAACAGAGCATATGTGAAACTATGTGATGTCGCTTGAATCAAGAGCGTATTAAATCTTCTGAACTCACGTTTCGTTTCGTTCATTAATGAAAGGTCTGATAAAATGGTGAGACAATTAAGCGAATTATGTTAGAGCTATTACAGGTGCGTTTTTCTAAGAGGGGTTATATTTATTTGTATTGAAAATATTTCAATGTTGTGATTTAGGCTGTAATGTAGTGTCATAAGAATTTGTAAATAAATTATTTTAATTGTTTGTAAAAAATGTAATTTATTTCACCTTTAACAGAAAATATGTGTATTAACGCTCACAAGTTTTGATGTAAAGACAAACAATATACCAATCGTTTTTTCAATTCCTTCTATTAGATCACACACTCCTTATATACATATATATATATGGTAAAATAAAATAACTTTCATAAACAAGAATATACGAGTATTGCTTCATTTTATTGTTGATTGAAGCTTTTCGCTAATTTACATTATTAGCATTTTCAAAATTTATAAATCACTGTCCAGTTATGTGACTAGAGTAAGACTGTAGAGGAGTCACATAACTTGACAGTGATTTATAAATTTTGAAAATGCTAATAATGTAAATTAGCGAAAAGCTTCAATCAACAATAAAATGAAGCAATACTCGTATATTCTTGTTTATGAAAGTTATTTTATTTCAACATAAATATTCAACAAGAAAAAATAATTCATTTAAGGATTACAATATATATATATATATATATATATATATATATATATATATATATATATATATATATATATATAATAAATTTAAAATATTTCAAAAACAAGAATACTTTTAAAGAGTATATTTATTCAAAGCTTTTCGCCGATAAAATAGTACCAGCATCTTCAGGAAGATAATTATCTAATCTAATCTAATCTATATATATATATAGGCCTATATATATGGGCCTATATATGTCATGTACAAATTTTCAATCGTAAATAAAATACATTTTTATTCATACCATCACGTTCAAATACATTTTTTTAACCTGTAGTGGATGACAATTGACGTTAACACGGATTTTTCAAATATTTATTCAATAATTAATTTTTTTTAATTTGGAGTGTCTAGATCGGATACGAACTGAGTATCTTTAAGTTCAAAGTCCAGCCAACTTTCCCATAGCTAGAAGTGTGTGTTTTTTCAATAAAAAAGTGAACAGCTATACGTTTTCGTAAAGTACGATTATTTTTCTACAAGAAAATTAAGATTTTGAATGGAATACATCATAATTTTGTTTTATCGTGAGGCTATATTTTTTTTTTAACTTAAAAACATTATTTATTTCATATTATTTACATTTTGTTATTACATTTCTAAAACTCTTAAATTTCCTAGTAAACTCAGCATATGATACAAAATTTACGTTGTTGTGGAAAAAAGTAACACTAAAGTTTACAAATTTAAAGATTTGAAATCTTTTAAAATTATTGTTTTTTATTTTAAATTTCAAAACTTTACGGGAATATATTTATATAAATTTTACAATCGTATCCTACACTGTATCCTGGACCAAAATTTATTTACAAAAAGATACTTTTTTCACATATTCTGAATACGTTTCTAACTATTTAATCCAAGTACCACAAGAACCTAAAAACCACTTTGTCCCTGTAGATGCCTGTCAAAGATTATAAATTAATGACTTGACGATTTCTAATTTAAGTAAATTAGTTTGTCATTCATTAATTTATTAAGGTCGCAAATTTAAAAATTCGCAGATTGTAACCATCAACGAATTCCACGTTTTTTCGCTAACCTTTAGTTTGTCGATTATACTTTACTGGCGGCTTGTAGGGGCAAATGCCCATATTTTTATTGAACTTATTATTAAACTTTTGTATCATAATTTTATTTTTTTAATACAAATTAAATTTCACATAATTCAAGTATTTCATAAGAAAATTTCCTTATAAACTACATTTTTTGTAAATGCGTTTTCAAATTCATTTTTTTGACCAATCCTATTTTCAATATGTAGGCCCTATCTTTACTCCATCTTGAGATTTTACTTAACCTAGTGCAACATAAAATTGACCATGTGTACAAAACAGCTTTAGGCAATTGAAGCCCTGCTCTTTGGGATGGTTTGACCCTGAGCCTTATTTATAGTTATGGAAAATCCAAGTCTTAAAGTAATTTGGTTCTTTTTCATTTGAAAAATGTTACGATAAGTTGATATTAATCTAATTATTGGAAAAATATGATGTTTCCTTTTCCAGGACCAGTGATTATTTCTATTTTAACACACTTGCCAAACATATCTTGTACGATAAGACGTGCTCCATTAACTAAACCTGATCCCAAGTTCATATGTCTAATTAACCTTTAATACTTTTTAAATATTTGTACTCAGCTGTTTTTAAAATAACATTTGTACAGATGTTTCCCAACTGAAATACTTGAAAATCATACTCAGCTGTTTTTCATTTCAATGTATTTCTTATGGAGATTTTGGGTATTTAAAGTTAATCAAAACCCTATAAATGTTGTAAATTGAGAAAAACGTAAATTTTCCCCCGCTCCTTCGTGTCAATACCTTTACATTAAGTTATCTCCCAGCTCTGTACGACCTTCCAAGCTCCCACAATTTTTCTCTCAAAATTCGGCTTACGAAATTATATATATGGATTATTTAACGTAAGATAGGCCCTACTTCGCACTGCACAGTGGATATGTATGAACAAATGTATACAAATAAGGTCTTGTTGATTTTTAAATGAAAAGCTAAAACAATTTTTCTGTTTTTGTTCACTTTGTAAATAGATGGAGTTTCTCAAATAGCCACGTAAGCTAAGACACTTAGGTGCTGCATTTTGAAAAAAATAGTACACAATCATCTGTTTTATAATTAATGCTAAACTGTATAAACAGATTTTAAAACATCTGGTATCCTGGATGTTCTAAAAACAATGCCCAGTTAACATTTTTGGTAGGTTTATATTTCCAGTTCGTTGAAAATTTTTCGTTGTTGTAAAATTAGTTTGTGTTGTGCTCATCCATTATGAATTTTTTAAATAATTAAAAGGAAAATTATTGTGTTTAAATTAAATATAGTGGCAATAGCAAGTAGCGTGTGTGTTGTTAGGGTTTTGGGAGTAGATCTAACCTCAAATTTAAGGAAAACATTTTAATATGGCTCCACCCTGTAAACCAAAATTAATCGACAACAACAAAGGGAGCAACTCAACTGCTGAAAATGATGTGTTGGAATTTCTTTACAAGAGAAGAGGCAGGGACAATGTGCACCCTGAAAATGTCCAAGAATACAGCAATTTATACACTGATCGCAATATCCCTGACACTTTAACACTTGAAAACCTGGCATATTTGTGTAATAAAAATAATTTAGAAAAACCAAGAGTTAAGCATAACCCTAGAAGTAGTGAAAATTATTTAAACTTAAACAATAATAAAAGCATGACGTGTATTCTGCCTCAGCGTGTTGTGGCACAGGTGTATAATATGGAAGAAGCAGGTAGGTACTCTAGTGTAAATAAAACTGCTAAGAAAAACGTTAAAAATATTGGAAATAATGAAAGAGCTGAGAGCTCTCGGTATACGAAAGATGACTCCCCTTCGTTCCTGGGTCACGTCTGCACCAAGCCGTGTAAATGCTCCAAAAAGGAGAAGGGTATTACAGGAAAAGCAATAATGTACGCAAATGATTTCCCATCGATCATTTTAAAAAGAAAAGGTTCTAATGCAAGGGAGTACAAATTAGACCAGACGGATTGCGCTTTGACGAACCTTAAATGCCCCATGTTAATTAAATTTCATGGTCCTGGTGAACAAAGACTTACTCATGGAGGTAGAGATTACGATAAGGATAGAGACAAGGAAAGAGACGGAGACAGAAGTAAAGACAAAAGTAGAGATAGAGTCAAAATAAAAGTCAGAGATAAAGATCAAGACCGAATTAGAGGCACTAGAGATAAAGATAGTGAAATAGGAAGAATTGGAGATAAAGATAAGGATAGAAGCAGAGGTAAAGTCGGAGAAAAGGACATGGATAGAAACCAGGATATGTACAGGGATAATGAAAAAGATAGAGATAGATATGGAGATAGAGATAAATACAGAGATAAAGATAGAGATGGAGAAACTTATTGGAACAGATATAAAGATAAACGTAAAGATGAAGATAAAGACAGAGATATGGATAAATACAAAGATAAAGACAGAGATATGGATAAATACAAAGATAAAGATAGAGATGGTAGAAAGTATAAGGACAGATACAAAGATAAAGGTAAAGATGGAGAAAAGGATAAAGGAAGAAGTAAAGACCAAGACAGAGATAAAGATGGGAAAAGGGTTAAAGGTAGAAGTAGAGACGAAGATCGAGATTTTTTCCCCTCTTCTGGAAAACAATCGCAAGATGCTCAAGGTCGTTTTACACAAATGCTTAAGGAAGTTGATGAAGATAAAGAAAGAAAGAAACAAATGCCTTACAGAAGTTCAAAAAAGAAATCGCTACAAGATTTAGAGGAAGTAAAAAGAAAAGACATTAATGAAATGGCAAAGGTTATTAGTCTTCTTAAAGATCAACTAAATGATTGTCAGTGTAAAATAAAAGACAAATCACAAATATCATCCAAAGATTATGTTACAGGACCAGATGGTAAGCCAATGAAATTGACTCCAGAACAGGTGCGTGCTCTTCAGAAATTGTTGTCAGATCCATCCTTTTTCAAATATACATCAATCAGACCAGATGGTGAACCAATTGAACTGACACCGAAACAAGTGCGTGCTATGGAGAGATTATTGTCAGATCCATCAACTTACTTATCTCCATATACATCAGTAAGGAAAGATGGTAAACCAATTAATTTAACACCAGAACAGATACGTGCTCTTGAGAGACTGTTTTCAGACCCATCCACTTTTGTACCTCCATATACATCAGTCAAACCATATGATGAACCAATTAAATTTACTCCAGAATCAGTACGTAATCTTTTGAGATTAGCCAGTCCAGATGATGAACTAAATCAATTGACACCAGAACAGGTGCGTGTTCTACAGAAATTGTTGACAGATCCATCACCCCAGATATCCCCATATAAATCTGTCAAACCAGATAGTGAGCCAATAGAACTAACACCAAAACAAGTGCGTGCTATGGAGAGATTATTGTCAGATCCATTAACTTTTGTATCTCCAATTACATCAATCAGACCAGATGGCAAACCAATTAAATTAACACCAGAACAAGTGCGTGATATGGAGCGATTATTTTCGGATCCATCCACCTTTGTACCTCCATATACATCGGTCAAAAAAGATGATGACCAATTTAAATTGACACCAGAATCAGTTCGTGATCTTGAAAAGTTGGCCAGACCAGATGAAGAACCAATTAAATTGACACCAGATCAGGTGCTTGCTCTTCAAAGATTGTTGTTCAAAGAACCATCTCCATATACATCAGTCAGACCAGGTGGTGAACGAAACGAATTAACACCAGAAAAAGTGCTTGCTATTGAGGGATTATTGTCAGATCCATCCGCTTTTGTATATCCATATAAATCAGTCAGGCCAGATGGTAAACCAATTGAATTGACACCAGAACAGGTCCGTGCTCTTGAGAGATTGTTTGCAGATCCATCCACTTTTGTTCCTCCATATACATCAGTCAAACCAGATGATGAACCAATTAAATTAACACCAGAATCAGTGCGTACTCTTGAGACATTGGCCAGTCCAGATGACGAGTCAAACAAACTGACACCAGAACAGGTGCGTGCTCTACAGAAATTGTTGTCAAATCCTTCCCCCCAGATATCTCCGTATAAATCTGTCAAACCAGATAGTGAACCAATTGAACTAACGCCAAAACAAGTGAGTGCTATGGAGAGATTATTGTCAGATCCATTAACTTTCGTATCTCCAAGTACATCAATCAGACCAGATGGCAAACCAATTAAATTAACACCAGAACAAGTGCGTGATATGGGGCAATTGTTTTCGGATCCATCCACTTTTGTACCTCCATATACATCGGTCAAACAAGATGACGACCAATTTAAATTGACACCAGAATCTGTGCGTGATCTTGAAAAGTTGGCCAGACCAGATGAAGAACCAATTAAATTGACACCAGATCAGGTGCTTGCTCTTCAAAGATTGTTGTACAAAGAACCACCTCCATATGCATCAGTCAGACCAGGTGATGAACTAAATGAATTGACACCAGAACAAGTGCGTGCTATTGAGAGACTATTGTCAGATCCATCTGCTTTTGTACATCCATATAAATCAGTCACCCCAGACGGTAAACCAATTAAATTGACACCAGACCAGGTCCGAGCTCTTGAGAGATTGTTTTCAGATCCATATACTTTTGTACCTCCTTATACATCAGTCAAACTAGATGATGAACCAATTAAATTAACACCAGAATCAGTACGTACTCTTGAGACATTGGCCAGTACAGGTGACGAATCAAACAAACTAACCCCAGAACAAGTGCGTGCTCTTCAGAAATTGTTGTCAGACCCATCACCACCTATATCTCCATATACATCAGTCAGTCCAGATGGTGAAACAGTTGAATTGACACCAGAAAAAGTGAGTGCTATTGAGAGGTTATTGTCAGATCCTTCCTCTTTCGTATTTCCATATACATCAGTCACTCCAGATGGTAAACCAATTAAATTGACACCAGAACATGTACAAGGTCTTGAGAGTTTGTTTTCAGATCCATCAACTTCTGTACCTCCATACTCATCAGTCACACCAGATAGTGAATCAATCAAATTTACACCAGAATCAGTGAGGGATCTTGAGAGACTGGTCAGGCCAGATGATGAACCAATTGAATTGACACCAGACCAGGTCCGTGTTCTTCAGAGATTGTTGTCAGATCCATCCACTTTCATATCTCCATATACAGTCAGAAGGTCATTGCCAGATGAAAAGGATCAACTAAGTCCTGATGATGACAAGTACAAGAGATCTGAAGATTTAGTTCCGATATCAGATAAAAGACCAAGTATAGAAAGTAAATCTGATACAGTTAAACAAGACTCAGATTCACAAAATTTTTCAGCTTTTATAATAGATATATCATTGTCCCTGGATGGGGATGAAGAGGATGATGACACTTTGAGGACGGCACAAAACAAGAATTATCAAAAAAGGTCTAATATAGAAGCAGAATCTGAAAAAAATTTGAATCAAGGTATTAAAGAAAGATTTGAACAAGACAAAGCTGATCGAAGAAGAGGTGATCAAAATGTTGACGAACGAAGGGCAACAAAGGATTTAAACCAAACAGTTTATCTAACGACCAACATTAGTCCACAAACAGGGTTTACTACAGCTTCCAATTTTAACAAGCATAAACAACCTTCCAATTTTAGAGAACGTATGTTTGAAAAAACTAATCCGAGTACAAAAGCAGTAGCTGCAATGAGAACAAAACCAGAAAAAGAAGACTTTTTAGAATGTAACAGAATATTTATGGTGAATTATTTAACACAGCATACTAATACAGGGAACATAATGGAAAGTAAATCTAAAGTTAAAAAGAAATCTGTAGACAATGGGTTGACTATTGACAAAGTATTACCACAAATATATGACAAATTATCAAAAAGTGAAAGGATTCAGTTTTTAAATATAATACAGCATCTAGTTTCAAATACAGACACTTTAGATAAGAGAGAAAAAACCACTATGTTGGAGGGAAACATGGGCAATGGAGATATAGAGTGTACATTTCAATTAGTAAGTAATGAATTACAAAGCAATCTACAACCTAAATATTTAGTCAACAGATCGAAATTTAGTATCCATCGAAAAAAGAACATAAATAAATGTAAGAAGGAAAGCAAATGTTTAACTAAAGACATGGTGATTCGAACAACATCACTGTTAAGGTTGGTTGATAGACAGAAAAGCAATAAAAATAAAACTAGTCTAAAACTCTTTAACAAGAGTGATGAAAGCATAAATAGAAATAGATTAGATAGTTACAATTTTAGTAAACTAGTGACAGAAAAGAACTATAAGCCAAATTTTAAATGCCATAAGGTACCAATTAATGAAATTGATTTTAACAGCAAAATGGTGACAAAGAATATAAACAAACATTTAGATGGTGTTTTCAGCAATAATTACAGTTTTCCTGTGGAAAATACACAACATAACAAAACAAAACCAACACAATTGTCAAATGAAAATTATGAGCAGTTTTTACATGAGAGTTTAATTAAACTACACAAGTATAGTGCTGAAGAAAACCGACCTTCCACTTACATAGAAGAGGAACCCAAAAAGAGCATGGTTTTTAACATTTTAGGAACCTATAAGCATGTAAAACCCCGTAAACAAACAAACTGTTCATTGGAAAGATCTTTAAATTTCGATGATATGATACAAGATAACAGAATTAAAATGAAAGATGTAAATATTATCGGAAGTAACAAAGAGAATCTAATAAAATCAGAAGCATATATAAACCAACTACAATTAAAGTGCATTAATTCCAAACATTTATATTCAGATAGTAAATCATCGATTTCTAACAATGTGAAATCTGGGCCTGGAGAAAGTAGCATAAACAGAGAAATAAAAGAGAAATTGTTGCCATTAATGAAAGAACTAAACAGTACTTTGAGGATCATTATGGACAATTTGAAGCAATGTGTTTCTAAAGCAAATATAAGTGCATACAGCACAGACTCTGAATGTGAGAGTAAAGCCTCCCATTCTAATCAAAATGCAAATTTATTACAGTTTACAGAAAGTGTTTCAGAAAAGTGTAGTTTTGAATCATCACAATCGGAAATTAACAGCAATAAAACAGAAGGAGATAAAGATGATTTTGGAGAAATGGTTTTGAAAACCAAATCAAAGCAAAACTATAACAAAGATCTGAAAGAAAAGGCTATACTACAAAATTTAACTTTACAATCTTGTTTTGAGGATAACAGCAAAGATATTTTAAAATACTTTGAAAATAGAAATGAGCATGTAAACGAATTTGAAAATCACACTAATTGTTCAATTTTAAACGAATTTGCAACTGAAATAAATACTGAAAATGATCAAATTAATATGGTAAAGGTAAATTTACCACCTGAATTGATGAAAAATTCTGAACTGTACAAAGTTGTCAGTAATAATTCAATGTCACTAATGATCGAAGGTAACATCAATTCTGATGAAATTAAAACGCCGTCATCGAGTTACACAAAATTTTCCGTGGCACACAGAAATGACACTAAATTTGCCAGTTACTTCTTACAGTTGTCTGCGTCCTACAGTTCGATATTCCAAACATCCAAAAAGCTATGCATTGAAAATCCAACACATAATGACATCACTGGGCTGGAAAATGGTAAAAACAGTTCACAATGTAAAAGTGAAAGAAAAACATCCAAATTTAAGACATTTCTAAAAAAGTGCGTTCCTTGTATTCATAATGTCGAGAAAAAATGTCATTCAGTTACATAAATTGTAAAGTAGAATATTTGTAAAATGAAATTTTTTGTTGAATAAATTTTTTTTAATATTTTAGCATCTATAATTGTACATTCACTTTATTTAAATATATTACTTGAAAATTATATAAATCTCGTCATAATCTGATTACCACTCTAATTTTCTAAGTCTGTATCATTCATAACTTTTTTCCATCCTTTATAATACACTCTCCATTTATAGTGCTAACACTTTGCTGCATAAATGAATTTGTATCATATTTCTTTTTTGATTATTATGCATTTTTTATACCACCAAATGATCCATATGAACTAGTAATACAGTGGAATTCCTTAAATCCGAACTAATTAAGGCTATAGCCCGTTCGGATTTAAAAGTTTGGATTTCCTGTGCATTTTGCACTTGACAGAAGTGCGTATTTTTATTAACAAACAATATTAGAACATATTATATGCATTACATATTTCCGTATCAATACCGCACTGTAGACCTTCAAGGGAAAAGTCTTTGGAACAACGCCATCACGCCTAAAGTTTCTATGAATGAAAAAACTGACGAGGCTGTATTTTATGGTTTACATAAGAGATGCAGAAAGGACTTATAGTGGTCCATTAATACAAGAAAAGGCATTACAGTTAAACAAAATATCGAATGGTGATTTGGAATTTACTACTAGCAATGGATGACTGGATAAATGGAAGACAAGGCACGGAATTAGACAACTAACGGTAAGCAGAGAGGAGTTATCAGCTGATTATCTTCCTGCAAAAGAATGTTTAGAAGAATTCACAGATTTGATTTTGTCTGAAAATTACTCACGCCAGCCAGAGTATAATGCAGACGAGACTGGATTGAATTTTAAAGGCCTTCCCACTAAAAGTCTAAATTCTGAAAAGGAATCTTCTGCGCCAGGCTTTAAAAACAGCAAACACCGTCTCACAGTTTTAGCCAGTAGTAAAATAAATAAAATACCATTAATTGTGATTGGAAAATCCGCCAAACCACGAGCCCTTAAAAATATTAACTCGAATGCTCTCCCTGTTCATTACAGAAATCAATGAAAGGCGTAGATGACTGGTAATATTTTCAAGGAGTGGCTCAAAAATTAATTTGTTCCTTCAGTAACAAAATTTAATGACAAAAATGGACTGCCACCAAAAGCTCTACTTTTGTTAGACAATGCGCATTCACATCCTTCAGACATGCAGTTGGTATGTAAAGACATAAAAGCAATTTTTCTCCCACCTAACGTGACATAGTTGCTTTAGCCTATGGATCAAGAACATAAAACTGAGCTACAGAAAAAAGCTTCTGTAAACATTAATTGAAAAAGATTGTTCTCTTTCTATTCCAGAAAAACTTGAGACGATTACAATAAAGGATGTAATTTACTGGGTAGCTGAATCCTGGAATAATATCAGTAACACTTTACTGCAGAAATTTTGGACAAAACTCTGGCCTATCCTCAAATTTGTGGAAACGCCACTAAGAACACGGGATGATGAAACTGAGTTCCTTCAGCTCATTCAAAGAGTACCAGGATGTGAAGATGCTTAAGAAAGTTCCCTGGAAGAGTGGACAGCACTAGATAATAATGAAGAATATACCGAGCATGACATGGTGTCTATGGTCCAGGGTCAAAATGATGACAGTGCAGTAGATAGCGATAGCAAGGAAAAAGATGCCTCTATGAATGCTGTAACTCATGCCGACGCTCTCGACAGTGTGTTGCGTTATGTAGAACAACATGCAGCTGCAACACCCAATGATGTTATGCTAATGCATTGCTGGTGCAACACCACATCCTCGGGAAGGTTACGTCTCTTAGCCAGATGAAGATGACCAATTTTAAGGGAAAAAATATAGTTGAGTTTTTATTTTTATTTTACTGTCAATAAATTCTATGTTAATGTAGTGAGACAGTAGTACAGCATATGCCTTCATATTATATCATGTTTTTAGTGTCAATTCCAATATATTACACTCGGTCCTGTTTTACATAAGTAGCATAAGTAACTTTCAGTACATACTTCCTTATATTTTAGACACTTTTTTAAAATTTGGTTTTCATAAAACAGGCGCGTATCCAGCGACTAGCTTTGGGGGGGGGGCGATCGATGCATTTTATATATATATATATATATATATATATATATATATATAATATGTGTGCGTGTGTGTGTGTGCGCGCGCGCGCGTGCGTGTATGAAAAAACAAGTAAATTAAGTTAAAATTCGAGCGTATTTATAAACATAGACTAGCATTTGATAAGTGATTCTATTTTTGTAATTATTCAAAGTGCATTACAATGTTACAAAATTATTATTATATTTATTACAGTTAGGATTTTATATTTGAGAATATATAATAACTTAATTATCGAAAAAAGTCCTAATTTAATAATATATTGTCGATTTTTAACCCAAAGTTCTTGAAGGTTGGGGGGGGCGATCGCCCCATCGCCCCCCCCCCTTGGATACGCGCCTGTAAAATCATGTTCAGATCTCGCAGGTGTTCGGATTTGAGGGGTTCTACTATAGTATATTTCATTCTGTTTGTTTCACGCTGGATTTTAATTCTTCAGATGTTTTAATTTAAAGTTATAATAAATTTTATTTCTGTTGATATTTTTTAAGTTCATGTTTTTAAAATTCAAGCAAAAGTAGAGACTTTTTTCCCTCTGTAAAATAAGAAATTTTTCTATCAGATTATTCCATTGTTTTTTAACCTTTAAAAATGCATTATTATCTATAGCTCATTTATTATTTTCTGCTTTATAACCTTGAACCTTGTTACAATCAAATTATTAAAGTTGAAAATTAATTCTATATAATTTCTTCTAAATAAAAACATTATTCTGAAGTTCAGTTCCTTTTTTAAAAATCTAATCTTAAACATTTAATTTGTCTGTACTATTCCTGTTTCTTCTCATAACAAAACATATTAATATGTAGCACTTGCCTATAATAGCACTTCCTCTTTTAGTTTAAAAGGTTGCCCATTTCAGACAACAATGCCAAAATCACAGTCTGAATTGACAATGGAATACCTCCAAAAACAGCCATCCTCATTAAACAAAATCTATTTGCTTACTTTAGGTGTGTACTTTACAAATACTAATACAGTAGAGTTGAAAATCTGAATTCCAATATTTCGAGCTTCCATATAATGCATGCTTATATCTATTTGAGCCTGTTTTATCTATTTGAAATAAAATGATGATTCGGGCTTATAAAAAATATTTATATCAATACTGTATGCAAAGGAAATAAGTCAAGTTTCCAAGAACTGTTTATATCAATACGGGATGCAAAGAAAACGACTCGGGCTTCCAAAATATATTTATATCAGTACGGTATGCTAAGGAAATGAGTCGAGCTTCCAAGAAATTTTTATATCAATACGGCATGCAAAGGAAAAGTTCTCCTATTTTTTCTAATGCATAGGAAGGTACTTCCATGTAATCCGAGGAGGTCTTGGTCCCATCAACCTCAAATTATATTAATATAACATTAGCCTATACTAGCATTTACTTTTTTGTTTGAGGACAGTCCTTTTTGAGAGATGTGTCCCATTGTCATCTTTCTATAGGCAGGTCACATTTAAAGTTTTATTTGAAAAATAAACTATCAGAACTTTTAGAAGGCATTTTACTATTTACATGACATGAAATGATTTTTCAGCTAGCTGAGGCTGTTGAACTTTCTTGTTGTGAAGATGAAGTTTTTTGAATGCAACATTTATGAATAACTGGATTTGGGAAAGGGGAGCAATTAATTGGCGGCCCAGATACACACCAATGGGGCATGTAAAATTGATACAATACACTGCACAAAATAAATATAAGTAATTTTTTAGAGCCAATTTCTACTTGAATATACAAAAAAAAACATCAGTTTAGTTTCTTTTTATTTATTTTATAATTCCAAGTATTATACATATGTCAAAATGACAATATAAAGTGGCAAAATAGAAAGGGAATTTCCTTGCAATTTTCTATTTTCCTTTTTATGTATCGCATTTTTTGTTGTGAAGCGAGATTTTATAACGTTAATCCAGTTTGTTTATTTTAATCTTTAATTTATTTTTAATCGTAGAGCATTATTTATGATATTGTGTGGCATGAGAATTTAAGGTTATACAATGGATGTTTTGCATATAAATCTTTGAGTTCATTTGTAGCTATGGAAAGCTGGCTGTGACAAAAAGCGCTAAACTTCGAACACGAAGATACTTAGTTCGAACCTACCTAGACCTCCCCCATATTTTTATAATTTAATTTTTGAACAAATATTTGAAAAAACTGAATTAACACCAAACGTCATCCACTAAAGGTTAAAAAAAATGTATTTGAACTTGATTGATGAATAAAAACATATTTTATTAACAATTGAATATTTGTACAAGGAGATTATTGTAAATATCATGGAGTGTGAGCTAATAGAAGGAATTTAAAAAAGAATTGAAAGCAAGAATTAACAATCCATTGTTCTGCTAAAAAGTAATTCGCATTTGATGAGAGCCACATAATGAGTTTTAACATAAGCAAAGTGCTGTATTAAGACGAAGGACATTTTGAACAATCGTTATAAAAATAAATTAAATAATTTGTTATATTTGAAGATATTCTTGAACATTAGAAATGTTATTTCTGTTTAAAATATAACATTTTTTTCCGCATACGTTTCAGGTATTCAATTATATTAAAATTTATATATTGCAACTTTATATACTCAACATTATAAGGGTATAATGGAATCAGACGTCCACCACACATTAAAAAGTAGAAGCATAGATCAATTTCTGCAAGAGCAAGATAGCGTACCTTTATAAAATGATTTCAGGGAGTCCAACCCAGAAGTAAAGAATTTCAATTGGAGATTAAATTACTTTTATGTGATTACAATCCCGCTCCTACCTCCTCACTATTTTTTTAAATAAATGTTTTTTAAAGCAATGAGGTCCAAAGATCTTATTAAAATTCTAGCTGATGACTAACAATAGTTTCAAGCCTACACTAATTTTGTTTCTGTATCCAGACCTTTGAGAAAAGTATGTATGAATTAAACCACAACAGCATAGAAGCAGAGGTGGTACCATCTCTTGGCCTGTATACAGCAAATAAAAGCATTTATCTATCAATTTACGTGACAAGAAACCACTACTGTTGCTATTTCTTAGCAGACATTTTTTGCACTTGGTTACTGCATTGTTCAATGCTGTGTGGCAGGATTCTGCATTGACCAAAGACAAAAGCAACTGTTGAGAAATATCAGAGTAAGTAGTTGTTTTTTACCAAGTATATTAATTAATGTTATCAAAATATTTCAAGATGTATAACCCAAAAAATTACATCTCAGGTAAAATTAAAGCATATTTTTTGGCCTTGTACTCATGCTATTGCATTAAATTTAAATCACCAGACAGTTTACTAAAATGGTGTACTGCAGTCTTTGGCATAACAGTAAGATCAAGACACAGTAGTGTTACGGTTAATTTTGGAGAATGAATAGTGTAATTATGATTGCCAATATCTGTGTAAAATACCACCATTGTTTTAATAAAGCTCTGCCACAAAAAAGCAAAACCAGATTAATGACTAACCAGAAGTGGGTCTTTCTCCCTGCCCTAACTGGATTTTTTAATTATATTCCTAGTTGACTTATTCCACTGGCAATGTCCATTACAAAGTATTTACCCATTACGGATTAGGTCAGCAAATCATGACAAAGTAGAGGGTATAAAGACTACCCCAGCTACATAAATGTAATCATTGATGGGTTTGCTTTGAGAGAGTTTATTTTCTGATATACCATAGTGACAGTCAGTAGCTGATATTTGTTAGTACATTTTATAATTAGTGTATTCTCGTTTACGTACGAAATTAACAAATAGTGGGAGCCTAGAATCTAAAGCAAACCACAAGTAATTTTTAATTTGTTTTTACTAATTATGATTATACATAATAATCAATTAACAAATAATAAACTAAGGTACAAAATAACGAATAAAAAAATTCCACCTACATAAAAAATATAATATTTAGTGCTTTATAGGTCAGAATATTTTTGTAGTGAAATAAAACTCAATTGACACAAGGAATTAATTTGTACCTTTTAGTGCCCGTGCCATGTATGTAATTATATCAACAATGGGTTAATTAGTTCAGGAGGTCACTCATAGATCGAAATTGTCCACATCACCTCAAGCAACACAAAACAGCACAATCATGTTAGATAATGAGTTTCTATGAATAGATCACTGTTGACCTCATTTTCTCAAGACTCTGCCTTCTGTTAACATTTTAGCTGCCACGTTGGGCCAATTGGCTCGACGGCCCAGTAGGCTGAACCGAATTCTGTCGGGCCACTAAGCCCAACATTGTAGTCTTGTAATGTTTTAGGTTTATTCGTATTACTCCATCGGTGTTGCTACTTTTGGAAAAGTGAATGCACAGTATTAAACAACAAGCTAGACACTTACAGATGTAATTACGATGGTTTTTGTTTGATAGATTATTTCTGACAGCACTTAAAACGTGACGTTATTTTAGGAGCTTTTGTGGGGAGTTAAGGCAAGACAAACATATTTCTTAACAATTTTAGTGAAATTGAGTTGATTATTCCCATCAAACAAGTTGGTTCATTGAAAGAAGTTTATCTTTATATACATTCATAATAAATTAAATAACGTTTTAATGACGTATTATATTGATTTTCACTATTGTTTTTAAAATTTCACAAAACCTAAAAAATAAGTCAGAAATATTGACAAAATATTTAGTTTTAATAATTCTTAGAAAATCGTTTTCTGTTGAAATTAAGTACAAACATTGGTACACTTGGATAAACTCATTCTTACTAGGAAGTAAATTCTTTAAAAAGTAAATTACTAAGTTTCAAAACTATTACTTGTTATGAATCTTATGTACTATTCATCAGATCTGAAGCATTACTTTCAGACAGAGAATATGTTTACATTTTCGTTCTATAAACAAAATAATTATAAACTCACAAATCAATCACATGTGACATGTAAACATGTATTCCTGAGCCAAAACACTTTTCTTTTTCTCGCCAGTCACCTTATTATGTGGGTTACAGAACATGAAATTGAATTTGTTTATTGTTTACACAAAAAACATATTAAGACAGTGTTGTGCAGATAAGAAAATATAAATACTTCAAAAACAATATCAGGCCAATTGGCTAGACTGAGTTTATTTACGCTATATAAAAACTGTCAGGCCAATTGCCCCAACATGTATTTTATATATATTAAGAAACTTATTTTCCTACTTAGATATGATAGGGGAACAAAAAATAAGTACACGTTGTTTAGTAATAAGCTTATAAAATTTTAGCAATTCTCCGGGAAAATGTCGGTATTGTGGCCGGCAACTAGTGTTAAAGTGCTATCTGGAGGTATTCTACTTATTATGATACATGTTTCAAAACATTTAGATGTAAAGATCTACTTCACAAAAGACTTGTTCCACTGACATCACGAGAATAATGGTTCTTTAATGATACATTTTACCATGTTTCAATTCCCTAAATATCATACAAATATTACTTACAAACAAATATTGACTGTAACGGTCAAGGTGGAATAAATACTCAATAAACTGTCTAATATAAACCAAAGTCCTGAAACTGTTTTACTATTCTGTTGCAGTCACTGTAACAAAAATTCAACAAAAGTGTTGACTTTTTCTTTTATTCAAAAGACTTCAGTTTGGTGTTGAAAGAGTTTTGAGGTTGTTTTAACCAAAAAGAAATTCTTGAATTTTGTAGTCCATTATTTTCGGTGAATTTTAATTAATCACTTTAACAATAGTTTATGACTATCCAAACTTTAAATTGTCTAAATTTGTGAAAACTTACTGAGACAGGACGTTTTCAATCGCTATGTGGCTCGCAAGAGACTTTTTGATACTATAGAAAACCTGTCTTTAAAACCGTCACCGCTTGACCCGATATCGCCAAGCAGAAAACAGTGATGAAGATCGCCACATAGTGATCAAAAACGTTCTGTCTCAGTAAGTTTTCACAAATTGAGACAATTTAAAGTTCGGACAGTCATAAACTATTGTTAAAGTTTAAAGTTAAAGATTAACAAAAGAAATATTTTTTGAGGACAGCAACCTCTTGAGACCTTTTTCAATGCTTGTTAAGTTAATACAGTAAAACCCTAACTAACCGATTCATTTGGGACAGACAATCATTCCGATAAAAGAAAATTCGAATTGGATTTTTTTGAAAAAGAGAGTTGAACAAATTAATTACTATGCGTATGTTGCAAATTGGAGAGTATACTACATTTTGTTATAGTTTTATATTTCTTCAAGCTTCTAGGCTAAAATCTTAGCTTTTTCACAAAGAAACTAACCCAAAATTTAGTTCCCCGCCAGGTGTTACAAAAACCCCTTGAAAACATCTTATAATTCTTTTTGCTGCCTACATTGATTTTCTAGAACTTTCATCTTTATTTCCAAGCATTAACACAAAGTTTAAAAGTACGAATTGCCTGTACTAACTTCTGAAATCTTTGGTTGTCCAAAACTGTTCTCTCAGTCAACAGTTTACCTGATTGATCTATAATTAGTTTATCTGCTTCTAAAAGATGACAGCTCGTTTTTTTCTAGAAGTCATGGTGAATGACGAAATTCAAAAACTAAACAATGGACCGGGCCGGGCACCAGGCGATGAATGAGAGCCAACGATACAGAACTGCACCGAGACATTGACTCAGCCTCCAAATAGTTTGTCCTGCGTCTACACTAGGTTTGTGCAGAAAAGACCGATAGCACATGTAGACATACTAATTTTGGAAATCACATTACGTTACTGTCTTCTGAATAGCTGAAAGTGATTTGAATAATCGGCTCTTAGGTTGGTCAGAGTCAGAGATCTACTGTTTATAATTTTCTTGCACGACTTGAAGTTATTAAAGACATGACCTTTGGCCAGTAACCTTTTGGGTTGGACGGCAGGTATTTCAGGTTTTGTTTAACAAAACCTTTACAAACACTCAATAATTTAATATTATATTAATTAATAAGTATTCATATTATTTACAATTTCTCTTTCATGATTTTTAGAGGGAGTGCAACTTGACAAAGCATGGGAAAGACAATTTAGTCACAAATAAAACTAAGCACAAACTGAGAACTGACCGGAAATTAAATACCTCAGTACCTCCTCAATAAGCTAATCACAGTAAATAAATTCACTAACTTATCCTGATACTAAACTAAAAAAAATATTTACTAAGGAATGGTAACCAGCACTATTTAAAGTTCTCCAGGCTGCAGTGGAAGTGTTGAAAGAATAATATTAAATTAAAGTTTTTCAGAGGGCTTATAATTCGTATATTAGCTAGATGTCGCTTTATGTATTGTTAAAGCATGGGATGCGATCAGGCTGATAACACTAGTTGAATCACATCAAAAACTATTGGATCATAAAACAAACAATGAGGGAATTGAAAACGTATTACAAACGGAAAACCTGGTTGTATGGACATGAACAGTGTTGGCGTGAATTAATGTGGTAAAGAGGATGGAGTTCATGAGTTTACTATTAGTAATATAGATTCAGTTAGCAGCCAGCCAGTTCCTGCCGAAGATGACAAAAGAAAACAAACCATGGTGTATAGCGAAACTTTTCAAGCATTTGACCAGCTGATCGAGTATGTCGAGACGAAGCAACCACAGCCAATCGTCTACTCTTTCGAAGGTGGAGGGATATTTCATTAAAGAAACATGTTTAACGAAACAAACAAACCACCATAACATCTTTTTTTTAGCAAAACTGATAATTAATGTACATATATTCATTCAGTACAGTATTAAGGAACTGTACACACAGGCATGTAACTAAATTGTACATTCAGTACTATAATGGTATTAAAATAGTTATATCCTAATAATGTATTATCACTAATTATATTTATTTTTGTAACATTAAATATTATATACTTACAACTGAATATATTATAAACATTTGATATATTTATTTTTATAATATTAAATGTTACATTTAATATTATATACTTACATTTTATAAACATATACTTATTTTTGTAACTATACAATCTTCAATATTTTATAACTATAATTAAAAATGACTTAACTAAGTGAATTCATAGGGCTTATTTGCTGACGCGTTTCAAAACCATCGTTCCTTTTACAAAGCATCGATCGAGTAGAGGCTTTGCTTCATAATAGGAACAATTGTTTTGAAACGCGTCAGCAAGTAAGCCCTATGTATTCACTTATTAAAGTAATTTTTAATAATAGTTTAATCTGTGAATTCAAGATGATTACATCAAGAAACTTCAAAAAATGTAACTTATTTATTTGAAACAATCATACATCTACTTACAATTGGAATGGTTGTGACTATGTATTACAGACGTGCATTAATGCACCCCTCCCATATCCGGATGAATAGAAGAAGTTTTGTTGTACAAAAATACAATATCAATCAAACAAGTTACTACTGCAGCATGAAAAGTTTCTAAATTAAAACCTACCTTTAAAATCCACCACAATATTAAAATATAAGTAAATCCTTTATTAATATTAAATAAATATTGCTTCCTTTGGGCAGTTTAAAACTGTATTTTGTCCGTGGGAGGGGTATTTCGGGACAAAAAGTATAAATGAACACATGATGGAAGGGATATTGATTAAACCTCTTGAAAATGGAAGATCAAGAAGGTGGGGAAGTAATACCCGGTATTATATATATCAAGGAGATGGGAATATGTTTACTCAGTAATAATTAAACACAGTTATTACGCTCAACATGTTTCAATTGTAATATTTTCATAATGTATGTGCCACTTATTGCACATAACAAATCAACAAAAAAAAATCTACATTACATTAATTTAAATAAAAACATCTATAAAGCTTACGCTTAATAACAATTATAATTTAGTTTTAAATTGTCTTTTCAAGTTGGCTACAAACAAGGTGCAAATGACTACACAAACTAATTCATTATGTAGACATTTAAACACTGTTTGTAAGCAATTTAACAAAGATGTCTATTCAGGGAACATAAATTTACAACAAATATAACAAAAAATTTAATCTATAAAAGAGAGGATGATTCACCATGTGAACTAGAAGGTGCCGCAGACAAATCTGTTTGGCCTTATTAAATTTCAACTCCATATTTTGCCAGTCTTTATTTATGATGGTTTACGGAAGTTCTTGCCGGCATACTTAGCATTAGCACCCAATTCTTCTTCGATACGAAGAATCTGGTTGTACTTGGCCAATCTCTCAGAACGGCAAGGGGCTCCAGTTTTGATCTGTAACAGTGAATTGAAGCTTTATATGAAATACGAATGAGTAGAAAATTCTCTACGTACATAGACATATTAATACAATGAATATCCTTGCAAAAATGAAAAATGCCTCAAGTTCATCAGATGAAAATGAAATATAGCTACGACACAAAAAGTATTACTATGAAAGGAGAAAACAGTTGTGTTATATCTTAGCAAAAACAATTCATTTCTTAAGACACAAATATTATGTTGCTTCAAATTTTTTAGACTTTTAACTTTTTGGGCTCCAATTATTTGGTCGCCAGCTGCTCCACCAGATCCAATTAGTTAGCATGTGTTTTGCACACATATGTTTAATTATTCACTAAGAAATTAAGACTTCAAGTAAATATATATTATTATATACCACTGTGTTTAGAATAAAATGAAGAACAGTAATATGAGATTTGTATGTTTAAAACTTGGAAGTTTAAATTCAGTAGGTCTGATAAAATGCCGTTTTTTTTTTATTATAGAAAAATAATTATATTTAACTTTATTGATGAAATAGCATTTTCCTTATGATGAATTATAGAGTCAATTTAAGCCCAAAGTAATGATAGATAAAAATATATGCATACGTAGTATTACAAAAATCTATTTGTAATATTTATTATATAAAATGTAAAGCTATGCACATGTATAAAAATGCCAAGAATGGTATATCCACTATAATACTCAGCTGCAACTAGGTTTGAATGTGACATAATAGTTCACTTTGATGTAATTATTTTAAAATAAAAGCAAATTGCACTAAACACCATATTTACAAACACAAAATATATTTACAAAAGTAGGAACCACAAAGATATATAGGTCTAAATATAAATTATTGAAAAATGTCATTTAGGCCTATTCAAAATTGTTTAGGCCGAGTTTATTTACACATACTGCTTTGTTTGTCACTTGAAAATCACATCAATTTATTTTTTATAGTTTTTGACAGTGTGAAACTTTTCAAAGTAAATGTTTGGATGTAATCCCGGGTTATTTGGGCAACTGTCTGGGACCAGTTGTTTGTTTGCCGAAAAAATTATGATAATTACTGCCAATCAGTGTTATAAAAATAAATATTTATTTCTCATAAAACAGCAAATGAACATAGTACACAATATCATTAAATACGACTTTCTAAAGTATATAATAGTTGCATCGGAAAATATGTCAGTCAGAGTCCGACAGTGGAGCGGAACAGGATTTTTCGTGATGTTGGACTCAGTTCGCCTATGGAGCGTAAAAGGTTAATAAGATTCCAGGGTCGCCAGAAAAATGAACTACTTATTTTTCTTATTTTTACAAATAGATTTATTCTGAGCTCAGAAGGAAGATATTTCAGACACAACTGGACAGATATTTGAAAATCAGGGACCATGGGTCGAAACCTGTACCAAATACAACCAAAACTAAGGATGACATACAGAAATATACCACGTCTGATAGCTACTTTTGCAGTTAGACCACATACAAGTCATATTGTGACTCACTGTTTGGTTTTGGCCTTTCAGATTAGTCGCAATGCCAACTTTATGGCGACAATATAGAGGAGAGCTTGGAGCACATTTTTACTGAATTGTCACTATCCGCTGCAAGGAATATTATACGAACCCGAGTATCCCTTTGGCAGGAAATACTAAAGAATAAACAATTCTGTGCTCTTGCATCTATCATATACCATGGACATCGGGTTATACCTGAAGCTGGACACCTGTACGATGAAGTAAGAAGTAACAAATATATTTATGATGTTATGTTATTAGAAAATTGTTGATTAAAAAAAACTCGTCAAAAGAAATACTATTATCCTACTGAAAGAACTTCTTGAAATAAATCAACAACTGTTCTTTAAATAAACTGTTGTTTATATGACAGCACTAAACAAAACTTAAAATAAACATAATGAAGACTTACCTGGCCAGTGCTCAGACCTACGACCAAGTCTGCAATAAATGTATCTTCAGTCTCTCCAGAGCGATGCGACACCATGGTGCCCCAGCCATTCTTCTTGGCCAACAGATGAGCTTCGATACTCTCTGTAACTGTGCCGATCTGGTTTACCTTCAACAGTAAACAGTTGCATGCTTTCTTCTCAATTGCTGTTTGAATACGTTTTGGGTTGGTTACTGTCAAGTCATCGCCGACAATCTACAGCATACAACAACTTTGAAACTTACAAATTAAACAATTACTTAAATATAATAATTTTCTTTTAAGTTGTTAAAAACATGGGAAGGAGGGAGGGAGGGAGGTAGAGAGGGAGAGACATAGAGGAAAATATCTGTCACATATGTCTTGGTAATAAGGAAAATATCTCTTACATATGTCTTGGTAATAAGGAAAATATCTCTCATATATGTCTTGGTAATAAGGAAAATATTTCTCATATGTTTTGGTGATAAGGAAAAAATCTCTCACATATGTCATGGTAATAAGAAAAATATCTCTCACATATGTCTCGGTAATAAGGAAAAAATCTCTCATATATGTCATGGTAATAAGGAAAAAATCTCTCACATATGTTTTGGTGATAAGGAAAATATCTCTTACATGTGCCTTGGTAATAGGAGGAGATATCTTTAAGTCTTTACTCATTAAATGATATCTTAAATGTTCTTCTCATCTCAAAATACATAAAAAACCATATTCTTATCATAACCATATTTTTTCCTACAGATTACCTGGATACTGGTCTTTCCAGTAATGGTTGTCCAAGCCTCCCAGTGGTCTTGATCAAATGGATCTTCAATGGAAACTATGGGGAACTCCTTGATAAAGCCCTCATATAAAGCAGTCAGTTGGTCCTTGTCCAAATATTTGCTTTTGTCAGAATTGGGGTTCTTGAAGTCAAGGTCATATAGTCCATCCCTTAAATAATGAATTCGTTTTAATATTATAAATTAATTACATATAATAGCTTACATAAAAAAATTTGATTTTTTTAAATATGATATTGGTATAAAAAGTTACTAAATTTAATACAGGCTGATAATTATTATATATGACAGGGTTTAACATAGGTCAACTCCCTGAGGTAGTAGGGAAGTAATTTTGTTATTACATATCAGGTTGTCTAATAGGAAGCCATTCTGAAAACTTATTAAATATGGTCAGTTTAAATTGTAAAGAACAGTTTACATGACAGGAGTGCATGTGTGTGTGTGTGTGTGTGTGTGTGTATGTATGCTCGTGCATTGAGACAGCCAAAACAGAAAGGAAATTTCTCCACGCAAAGGGTGTGAAGTTGGGAAAGGCCGCGGCAGCGTGCATGTGTGTGTGTGTGTGTGATGGAGGAAATGGGAGAGCCAGTACAGATGCAAAAGACCATAAAAGTATATTTATTTTAAGCTAGCTTTTTTTTAAATAATCAGTTTTACAGTGATATTTAAAACTTTTAGGTGAAATTTATTGCTGTTATGAATGATTTAAAAAGAGGTCTGGTAATTTACCATAAACTTCAGGACAGCAAATTATCAGCCTGGGAAATATATGGAGTAAATTACTCGTAACATCAAATTATTTTAAAAGGAATACGGTTACAAGTACATAAAATTGTAATAAGTTGTGTCATTAAATTTACCTCATGTAACCGCAGAGTTAATATTGTAAAATATGTCCAAACCCAAGTAGATCAAAATCCGGCTTAACTGAAACATATCCGTACTTGAACTTACCACCCCCTAACACCACTTCATCCGCATATGCAATTATACACCTTCCTTCTATCCCCTCATTCCTCCTTCTCACAATTAAAACAAACACAATCTTCCATACATACATTATATATATATATATATATATATATCCCTAAGGGCACCTCCTATTCAAGCTTTTATCCACCACCCCATCTACCCTCCTGTATCTCTACCCATCTACCTTTCAAATGATCCCTTATCGCCCTATACCCATCAAATTTTACCCCTAATTCCCTCAACATGCCTAATACAACCGACCACCACACCCTGTCAAAGGGTCTTATCGTATCTATGAAAATCCTTATCATATATCTATCCCACATACTCTTGACGTTTCCCTTAAAGCCCCTACCATCTGCCCATCTTCCCATAACATAATCAAATTGCGTCTCAAACACACTGCTTTAAAAAACCCCTTCTAGTTTAGTCACCACTACCCTTACGAAGACTTTACTTCTCGAGAAGCAGACAGATGGATCTATGTCGCTATAGCAGAATAAAATATTATACCTGACTTGCAAAACAAGATCTCGCATTTATTTCCATAAAAACACATTTCTGATGTATTCTTGGTTTCATTGATATGGTTCTTTATATTGGCTATTACATGTCTTTGTCTTTAGGCCAATCAAAGTTCCTTTTACGAACAAAATCTAATTTGTGAAGTGTAGAGACGTAGAACTAGCAGACAGTTGTTTAACAGATTTTGGTTTGCGCAAATATTGAGTGTTTTGTTAATGCAAATTGTTTACGTTTCAAGTTTGTTGTTTGCTCTAAATCTTATCCATCAGTTATTTTATTTATTTAATTTGTAGTTTGTATAATTTTTGCATAGGTTTTGAGTTTGTTGCTTTGCCCTTTAAATTTTATCTTTCACTTATTTAGTTTATTTAATTTTTATTGTTAGAGATATTACGTTATAGACATAATGACTAAAGACACTTTAGGAAGCGATTCAATACGAGATGTTGTTTTTAGGCAGTGACAGTGTGTGTCTCAAGCTGCTTCAAGTTATATCACAATTAATAAATTATTTGTAGTCAAGTGTAGTGTAATTCGTATAGTTTTTATTCTTTGAAAGTATTTCTTCAACTCCCACCCAATATAGGATAGGTTGTGTAAATATATAGGCCAATATTTATAAATTAAATTTTCTTTTGGCTCTAAAATGATAAATAACTCATATTATTTATTTTCATTACAACGAAAAATATGTGTAATGAAATGCTGTGATGTAGTGTTGCTATTTTATTTTTTTTTACTTTCTTACACATTTTTCAAAGGAGCATATGAAAGTATTCAATTCATATGAATATATTTCTTGACAGCTTCTTTCATTCCCTTTACAAAAATATATAAGTTGTTACAAAAACCTATGTATGTTTATAACCTTCTGATGATGCTAACTGCGTTGGCGATATGTACGTCAAGTGTGTTTAAATATTTGTAGCAAGGGTTATTGTTATTTATTTATCATAATTACGCTACTGTGCTCTGTATAAAATTTCATAAAAGTTTTTGTAAATATGGTATTTAAAGTCAGGAATTTTATATATTTTACTTTCTCTAAGCAGATAGAGATGGGGGCCTATTAACACTTTCATTAGCATTCACGTACTAATACAGGAGATCTCACAACGGGCAGCAGAAACATTCCCGTATATGTACGTTCTGTCACTTCTCTCAGTTTAGCATTGACGTTCGTTTACAATTTGTTTTCCTGTGTATTGTGCTGTATTCTAGGTTAAATATTTGCAACTATCCGGACAATAAATACTACACAGAGTACATAGTCACCATTCTTTTGTGTCCAAAATCTATGGTTTTTCTCATGTGTTTACAGATTGTTTTGAAGTTTGTGCGGTATTTTACAATGAGGTGTTATAAAACAAAAAAAAAATATAAACAGATAATTTTTAGCAAAGAAATTATCAGTAAACGTAAGGTAAATTTTGGTTAACAAAAGCAAATAAGTACATACAAAAAAAATATCAACAAATATTGCTATAATTTAAAAAACTAAGAGAAAATTAAAGAAAAAATTAGAAAAAAGAAAAGTGTAAAAATCTTTCAAAAGTATGTTGCTCCCAGAGGCCATATCAGGGCAGGCACATGTTCCTAATCAAATGGTTAAAGGACTAGGATTCAAAAGTGTTAATAAAATGGTAATGGTAGCGACTTTCCCCTAAAATATAAACAAATTAAAACAATTTCTACACATACTTGTAGAATTCAGAAGCAGCAACATCCATCCCAATATCAATTTTGCCTGTGTAACCAGCTTTGGCAATTGCCTCCTGGATCAAAGCTAAACCTTCGTGGTTGTCAAGAATATTTGGAGCAAAGCCACCTTCATCTCCTACGGCTGTGGCGTCCAAACCAAATTTGGTATGGATGACTTTCTTCAGGTGGTGATACACTTCGGATCCCATCTTCATGGCCTCGGTAAAGTTGGAAGCGCCTTCAAATCATTTAATTAATTACTATTATAGAAATGAATTATTATATACTTTATTTACAATATAATTTATTAATATTTTACAAATACCACAAAATAATCTCAGTTTATTACTATAGTGATTATTTTCTTAACAAAGACATTATAACTTAATCACAAATTATAAATGTGTTACCGTATTTAATATCTCTGGCAGGGATGACGCATACAAATAAAGTACAGTAGAGTCTCGATAGTTCGAGGTGAATGGGACCAAGACCCCCTCGGATTACACAGAAAAGGTTCCTGAGCATTAGAAAAAATAGGACTTCTAATGAACCCTAATACAGTAAAGCCCTTCATATCCAGATCAATGCGGCAAGAGCCGGAACCAGATTTATTATAGAGGGAATAAAGACCAGTCCAGCTAATCAGAAGTGCTGGTGTTATTGTTTCATTGATTTGTTTACTTCAAGAGAATTTATTTTCTTATATGTCACATAAGACTAGACATTTGTATAGAAATATTTGTTAACTGTCAAAACTTACAGTGTAAATAAAAAATATATTTAGGGCCTATTGACCTTCTGTCATCTAAACATAACTGATACAGACATTCAAACACATTACAGCCAGCATAACAACAACATTATGGGGAGGAAGAAAATTACCATATTGATATTAACATTTCTTGAAAGCCTGACTCCTTTTCATTGCATGACATAATCATATAAATATATCTTGAACCCACAATTCATTTTCTTTATGGTTATAAACATTTCTTGGATGCCCAACTCATTTTCTTTCCAATAGATAATATAGGCTCAAATAGAAATAGGATCAAATTATACAGAAGCTCGAAATATCAGGACTCAAGATTTTCGAGACTCTACTGTATTAACTAAAACTAAAACACATCTTTAGCTTAAACTTTTAAAAAATTTTGTCAGACAATTTTTCTCCCAAGGAAATATCACGCCCATTATAAATGACTAAAATTTATGGAGGCTCAGAAAACACTCATAAATATACTTGTGTATGACGAGTTAAAATCAATACATGGAACAAAAAAGGGCCTAAATAAAAAAATGCAGAGATTTTATATAAGCAAATGAAACCTACTTATAAGTACAAAAAAGATTTAATTATGAGACAGAATATAGTACAGTAATACTCCGTACTTACATGATAGGGATGGAGCGATAACTATGCAAGTTGAATTCACGTAAATCGGGGTATAATTTTACATACAACTCCATAGGAATCATGTTTAATTGGTAGCAAAGACTAAATAAACTAATAATTTAGAAGAAAAATGTGTATGTATTAAAATCCTAAATATATAATACAACAAAAAAATTATATTATATACATATATTTTGCAAAGAAGTAAGTAAAAAGAAGTTATTTTTACTTAGAAGTCTTCATAAAATCTAGTAAATTCATTGGAAGAATTGAAGAATTTTTCTTTCTCACGCAGAAATCCCTCACAACTCGATAATTTTTGTTTTGTGGCATAAATATGCTCATCGTTCGAGTCTATGTTTTCCAAAATTTGTAAGCCTTGCTCAATTAAATTAAGGCCTTTTGTCAAGTTTCTAACCTTCATTTCATCCTCTATATCAACTGGGTCTAAAAAATCTGCGTTTTTTAAAGTCTTGCTCTTGCTCATACATTTCTATGAGCTCCTGGTAGTGTAAATCCAGCAGTTCTTGAACGTCATGATTATCCACTTCTAAATTTAGGTGTCTAGCAAAACCAACAACTTTTTCAATCACATCAGCAATTTCATCAGACTCTAGTACTGATTCCGCTTGAGTTTCAGTGGCGAAAAAAATACACACCTTTCTTCAAACGCCATTAAAAGTTTTTGTGAATTTCCTTCAGAGAATGACCAACGATTCTCAGAGCATCTAAAACGTTGAATTGTTTCCAAAAATCTTCAACAGAGAGCTTGTTGCTCTGTCACATAGCTTCATGCAGATGCGCAAATAATCTTTTTGTGTAATAAGCTTTAAATGTTTTGATGACTCCCTGACCTATCGTTTAAAGCTAACTAGTTGTGGTAGGTGGCAAAAATATCACTTTCACGTGTGTGTCGAAAAATTAGTTAAAGTAATAGGAGGATAGCCAGGCGCATTGTCAAATAATAGGAATTACTTTAAAAAGAATTTGTTTATACCAACAATAAAGTTCGACTTGAGGTATGGAATGATTACCAAATCAGTACTCAAAACAATATCTGTCACCCAAGCCTTCCGATTCAACTTCCAAATAATGGGCAAGCTAGCTTTAGAAATATTTTTTACTGCCCTTGGATTTTCTAAGTGTTAAGCTATGAGAGGTTGCAACTTACAGCCAACATCTGTATTTGCACCAACCATCACTGTCAATCAGTCTTTGGGGATCTTAAAACCTGAAAACATTTTCTCTTCATGAACTATAAAAGTTCACTTTAGCGTTTTCTTCCAGAATAGGCTAGTTTCTGCATAGTTTGGACAGCATGGTTTAAAACCGCGTAACTTGGGAATCGCGTAAGACTGGGTAGCATAAGTCGAGGTATTACCATATACAATATAGAATTAATTAGTGCAGTTATAACATTTTAAAAATAAATTAGAAATCAATCAGTTGAAGATTTTTATACAAAAGGATGTTTTAGCTACAAAAACTGCAAGAATAAAATAAAATTGAATAAGTTTTGTAATCTAGCTGTGATAATGTTCATTTGCAAATTATATGATAAAGAATGAGTTTGTAATAAATTTTAACTTTGACAAAAACATTCACTTATAGCAAGACGTGCTAATTTATAAGCCAGCCACATGATAATGACCATTTCACTTAACCCACCAGTGATGGCATTGAGTTTAAAACGTGAGAGGTGTCACATGGAGTTTTCCTCCAGGTCCACAAAAAATGTCTTAAGGGGATCTGTGATATTTAACATGTTCACTGCAGTTGTATGTGAACAGAAACACTTGGTTAAAACTATACATTTTTAACAACAACTCTGACTGACAATTTCACTGCATTGAATGACTTTTTTTTACTAAATATGACATTGCCAGGAAGAAGTGTGTGGGTTTGTATACAAATAGAGCAAATTCCATAGTTGGGTACAAAACAGGTTAAATCTGTAGCTCCTAACATGAAATGGACACACTATTGCATTAATCGAGAGGCTTTGGTAGCTAAGACATTGCCTGAAATGTTGCAAAAAAAACTCTCAATGAAGTAGTTTAAAGTATTAATTACATTAACACTCAACCTTTGCCATCTACCTTGTTTTCTTTGTTGTGAAGAGGTGGGCAATGGGCGTGAGCAGCTTCTTATTCATACTGAAGTAAAGTGGCTCTATCAAGGTTGTATATTGAAAAGGTTGTTTGAGCTCAAGTATGAGTTCAGAATCCTCCTTCTTGATACCAAGTATCCAGGTATTTTTAAAGATTTGTTTTGGCTTTGCCACTGCTTGCTTGGCTGGTGTGTTTGAACATTTGAATATTTTGAATCTAGGCTTACAAGGTAGCAATATAGATATGTTGAAAGTTGAGGACAAAATGTTAGTGCCTTGGTTAAAAAATGTCATTTGTGGGCAACAAGAAACCATTAATGTTTTTTTACAAATTTTCTAATTTTGAAAGAGTTTTTGGACTATATAAATAAAGGAAAACATAATTGAGCATCTTCAAAGTTTGGCAACCACTTTCAGCGAATACCTTCCTAAGCCAGATCCTAATGAGAGTTCGATTAGAAACTCGTTATGCTTTCCTGAAATAGAAAAGATCCAGAGTCTTTCAGAAGAGGAACAAGGTCCACTTAAAAAATGTTTTTAATGGCGAGAACATTGCAGAATTTTGGTGGACGGTATGTAAAGACTACAACACACTTAGCAATAAGGCAATGAAGGTAATACTACATTTTCCAACTACCTAGAGATGTGAACATGCATCCTCAACTATGTAGTTCATGAAAAATAAATATAAGAACGAGCTTGATATGCAGTATGATTTCAGAGTAAAAGTGACAAGTATGGAACCTAACATTTCTGCAATCATTTGCTCAAAAGAGAAATTCAACTCGTGTCACTGATATTGTTGAGTTGTGAGTTATTCTAATTGAATTATATAATAATATTGAACTAATAATTTTAATAATAATCTTACTATATTTTTATTCAATAGTTTTTCTCTGTTTATCGCAATTAAAACAAATTTGAGATAATTGTTTTTATTCCAAATAAAATATTAATAAGTTTAATGAATTTTGCCTGAACCTACAAAATTTAACATGTTGATAGTCTTAATTTTTGTATCTTAAATAAAAATAGAACACTTCTTGAATATATTTGTAATATACTTGTAGTAGCACAGAATTTAGTTTTCATATGTAAAGAACAGTTGATACTTTAAAGTAAGTGGGTAGGCAAACCTTAAATTACATACTAATAACTAATACAGTCCAAATTATTTTGAGTGCAATATAGAATTTAGGTTTAAGAATTTGAGGAGTCCTTGTCAATATATGATGAGGGGGTTCTTGAGAAAGTTTTGTTGAGAACCACTGCTTTAGATTGTTACAACACATACACTATTACGTAACAGATACACAGTACTGTGTAGTATTTGGATGCACAATACTGTTATTTGAAAACTGCATCACAATAAGAAAAATTACTGTCTAAAGTAAGAAAAACGATGTAATGATGCATTTTACCTGTTGGTAGGATCATAAACTCTTGCATAGCCAGCTTGTTACCGGCATGGGAGCCTCCATTGATTACATTGAAAGCAGGAACAGGGAGAATGATCTCTTTGTTTCCTGCCAACTCAGCAATATATCTGAAATTTTATAAAACTTGAATAATACTTTACATTCAATAATGTAAACCCATATGGATGTAACTTACATTCAGAGTCATATGGGTAACATTAAAAATAATTTTTTTTAAATTGATTAAATATAATTACTCTTAATTTCAAAATACAGTAGAGTATCGATAATTCAAGGTAGATAGGACCAAGACCCCCTCGGATTACTCAGAAGTACATTCCTATGCATTAGAAAAAATAGAACTGTTTATGAACATTTCTTGGGTAACCAACTCATTTTCTTACCGTACTGATATAAACATTTCTTGGAAGCCCGACTCATTTCCTTTGCATACCATATTGATATAAATATTTCTTGGAAACACAAATCATCATTTTCTTTTAAATAGATAAAACAGGCTCGAATTATACGGAAGCTCGAAATATCGGGACTTGGATTTTCATGACTCTACTGTACATAAGTAGAAACCATACATTATTAACTCAAAAGTTGACACAAGCTTTCAACTAAATAATACAGGATTTCCTAGTGAGATCTATAACATTACTCAAACTTTTGTAGATGAAACATAAGTGTAAGTTTTTAACAGCAAAGGAATTAGAGAAGTTTAATTATGTTGCAGATCATGACAAACATATTTGAATTTCTTTAAAATT
Source organism: Prosapia bicincta (assembly GCA_036971475.1). Lineage (NCBI taxonomy): Eukaryota > Metazoa > Arthropoda > Insecta > Hemiptera > Cercopidae > Prosapia > Prosapia bicincta. The sequence continues at coordinate 55,308,556 of JBAIZL010000003.1, read as the reverse complement.
TGTGGGTCAAAAACATTGACGAACATGTATTAAACAACTAAAAAACATGTGATATTACACTTCATTTAATAACCATTCTAATTTTATTTTCTAACCAAAGGAGTTTCTTTGCTTTATTTTTGTTTCTTGGTGATATTAAGTAGGGGTATTGAAACAGTACAGCATTGTGATAGTTAATAAAGTATTGCAATAATGAATAGATTATTGATTTATAGTTAAGCCTTGTTAGCTTTGGTAAACAGTTATTTTAAACACAATTTTAATCAAGTGTTAAGTGTTTCTTTCATAATTTAAAAATACAAAAATGTTTAGAATTCTGTAGGTTTTTTTTTAATTTATCTTACAGGAATAAAATCAATTAATGAATATTTTAAACTTATTTTATAAATCAATGTAGTAGAAAAATATAATTAATATGTATTGCCTTTATTAATAAATGAATACTAATAATTTTTGTTTTAAGGTGTAATTATAAACTGCCTATAAAAACATTGTCATACTACTGGTTTTGCCCGAAGATGCATGTTTACAGATTAACATTGGAAACAGATTAATAACTGTAACACTAGTATTTTGTTAGAAAACTCAATAAAAAAGAAAATTCAATAAACTTATAAGAAAATTAGTATTTTATGTTTTAATCTTTACTATTATAACTATTATTCATTACACTTTGGAAAATAAGAATATTTTATTGCCTAATCAGGTTTTCTTTTCATTTCACCCTTACACAACTTTTCATTATAACTTAGAAAATTTCTAGTGAAATGCAAAAACAAATAATAGGAAGAATAGGTGATAGGAGATTTGACAGTTTGACAAAACTGATAGTTTACAGGTTTTCTTAGCAGGAAGATGACTCCAATTGCCGTCATTCTAAAAAAAAAGAACTGCTCTTGTCATGATGTGCCTTTAGGAACAGTATGTAGTGCTACCCTAATGACCAACCTGTAAAGAGGAACACCCTTCTTAGCAGCACCAGCCTTGGCTACAGCCAGAGAGACACCCAAAATGGCATTGGCACCAAACTTAGACTTGTTGTCAGTGCCATCCAACTTCAGCAAAAACTCATCAATTTCCTTCTGCTGAGTCTCAGCCAATCCCTACAACAGACATTATGAAAGAGTTTACAATTATAATATCTGTTTGTATACACATAATATTATGTTATTATAAAAATCAAGAAATTTTAAGATAACACTTAAAAGTCTAAGGGCTAAAAGTTTCTATTCATATTTTTCAAAGTATAATATTTCTCTGTAGTCTGCAATTTAACCATGAATCAGTTATATATTAGACGGGTTAGGAAATTTGTAACGATAATTAAAATTCCAAAAAAGGAATATAGGATTTTATCATTTTTTTAAAATTTGCTCATGTACCATATGATTATGCAATAAAAATGTAAATAAAGACTATAGCTCAATTGTGAAATGCTAATTATTTAATAAGACTAAAACAAACTGACTACAAATACACTGCATAAGTGATAGCATATATCATTTCCATCTTGACAAAGTTACCATTTTAAGTGAGTCGAGCTAAATTTTCCCAATTGGGAGCTTTTAACTGTTATGTTTTTTTAAGTGTGGAACAAAATTTTACAAAAGCGGAACATAACATTTTTAAAGTACAAGAGGGAAAACTGCAATGCAATATCTCCAAGTAGTTAATTTTTTTCTGTATTATATGGATGGAGTTTTACAGTTTGATAACAATGTACACTCCATGAGGCTCTCAAAAAATGTATTTCACAATTTAGGTTTAGACTGAATGAAGCATGCCAAAATTCTAGGTTACTAACGGATCTCTGCAGACTGGATAACTAATTTCAATTACAAATAGAGGATAGTACAAGAATATTACTTCAGACCTGAGTTAGACTCGTAGCATGTACCTCAAGCTGCAATCATTCCCATAAGGAAAAATCAAGTGAATATAAATCAGTTTCAATACCTGAATAGAAACATTTGAGCTGCCAACACCTATATGTGAAATTGCCACCGAATTTATATAAATTTAGTTTCCCATTAAGGTTAGATTTTTTCATTCTCTAATACTTTTACTTACACAGGAATTGAGCAAAAAATAAATTATTTCTCATGGAACCTTAAAAGCACTGGAGGTTTACAAAATGTTGTCTTAAATAATAACAAGTTTTGAAAATGAATAAAAATAAGTTTGCTCCAAAAATAATGTAATGATTAATATTTTGAATGCTATAGTTATTTGCCGTTCTTAGCATTGTCATATTAACAATTTCTGAATTGTTTTTGGAGAACAATCGATCAAATCTTTCTATGAACTTTTAAGAATTTATAGAAAGTTTTGATTGATAGAGGTGTTCTGGAATACATCAACAAAAGTTAATGTGACAATGCTAAGAATGGCAAGTTACTGTGATACTCAGAACATTACTATACAGCCTATAATGTTATAATAATGTATAAATTACTATGCAGTAAGTATAAAAAGTCTTTCAGTTCTGCTGCAAATAATTTTTAAAGACCATTATTAATTGCAATACTGATTAAGTAAATTATATTTCCTTTCTAACTCCCTTACAAGGTTGCTAAATTTAACTTATAATGTCTCTCTGGTTGTAATAACTTGATTTTTGCCACACAAAAGAAAAAATTACATGATAATATGACTTACTGCTTTGATTAGTTCAGGCGCAATCTGAGAATTGATATTGTTGATAGCTTTAACAACTCCTTTTCCATGGTAGTTGGCTTTGTCGTTGTCTCGCAACTCCAAAGCTTCATAAATACCTGTTGAAGCACCAGATGGTACAGCAGCACGGAATAGACCAAGGTCTGTTACTAAGTCCACCTAATCAATACACAATAACATTAGCATTTTAAAATTAAACATTTGAAATAATTTATGTATTAATTTTGGCCTCTGATTTATCATTTGAAATATGTTAGTGACATGAATATTTTGTGATCATATTTGAAAAAAACAGTGGTTTTCCCCAATACATAATGAATATTTCAAAGCTTATGAATAGCTGATTCAGTTGATGTAACTGTCACTAGAAATTTATTCTTTAACTAGGTTAATACAATTTTAAATTAAGTTTTTAATCAAAGGCACATCCAATTTAGATTATTTATAAAGGCTATAATTAAATATGATGTATTAGCAGCAAAATGCGATAAACTTGGATTTTCTTCCTCTACATTTTTCATGTTTTAAGGCAAGAACAAACTAAGGTTATCATTGCCTCTGAGGAATGTGGAAAGGATGTTTAATATTCAGTACATAAAACTGCAATGGGAAATGGCAGGAAACCATGGTTCACATGTTTTCACTACAAGGAAGTGTTAAAATCTTGCTACGTGTGTATAAAATTAAATTAATTTCAGGGTAAAAAAAAAACATTTTCTACATGAAGTAGAACCTCGATATTTTGGATCCGGATATCCAAATAATCTGGACCTGTTTTTGTGGTATTTTTTTTATTTAAAAAAAAATCTTTTTGACATTAAAAGATGTAATTATTGACGTTAAAATATTAGTTCTGGACAAAATACTGTACGTTTATAGGCCTTACGGTCAGGTACATACCATAAAAGTACTTATCTTTTTATATTGTAATCTTGGCTAGCTACTATTCACAGCATAGTACGTAAATGCAACTGTAAAAAGTGATACAGTGCAGTACAGAGATGTGTGTTAAATCTCCCTGTCTATGTACAGATGATGACAGTGGGAATCAACCAAATATTTTGAGACACACTGAAGCAGTATCCCACTTAGTTGACCTAATGGTTTATTTTGAAAGTCGGGAGGAAAGACATCAACCGAGCCCTAATGTTGAACCGGACGCGAGATAGGGCAGCTTGCGAACGCTACACAAAATTAACATAGCGGAGTAATGCCTTCTTCAATTCCAAATACCAGTGCTTTCAGCGTTTACCCATTGGGCGGTAAAATAACTGTCGTCGTTCTAACATAATGTCCCATTAGTGTGTAATTTTGGATTTAACGCCCGCACTATAACAACTTATTTGGTTGCTAATTGTAGTGTATTTGTATCGAGGATCGGGAATCGATTCCTTGGTATCGTCATCGGGATTGGTAACATTTTGGAATCGACCCATCACTAATATATATATAATATATGTCTAACATCATTCTTACTACACAGAGGTTATTTTCTGTAACTATGTGTTTTATTTCCCCATTTTTTAGGCATTCTCTAGTTAATTTGGATTTTTGCCAATCCGGATCGGCTGCGGCTCCAGTTAGACCAAATTATCAAGGTTCTACTGTACTTCATGTACCATTTTTGTCCTACTTCTGATTACAAATATTGATTGGGAGAAAATTAATGCCCATACATGAGTGAATGCAGCTCATACATAAGTAGAAAATTTAATTTAAAATCTAAAATTATTTTATATTTTGTTAAAGGAGCAATTAAATATTTTTTTTCAATTTAGTAAAGCCAACATTTCGTCTAGGAAAACATGGTACTTCAATTGACATTTGAAAGCTTTCACATGATTCAGAATCAAAGGGTCATCTGGAAATTAAGCCTAATGTAAATTTCAGGATTAATGATTTCAAACTACATTAGAAACTTTTGGATTTTTTGAAGCAATTAAGTTTTTCCTTTTCACAAACTTAAGGACTCAAGAAACTTTTCTCTGGAGTTTAGTATTATTGTAACCACAAGAAAACTATGTTTCATATTGTTCTGTAACAATTATCCCTTTAATTCATCTTGTTTCATATTCCTGATTTACTACTTTTACATCTGAAAATATAATATAAAAACAATACTAAACACTTACAAAGACATCTATAGATCGATCATGTGGACAACAGAATAATTTAACAAGATTTAAAATTAACAGGATATGACTACTCAGAAAGAATAGCGCAAATAGAAAGACCTATTGCCATTCCTTTTTCCAAATTAGGTTTCAAACATACTACAGAACCAAAAAAAGACAGGATATACTTGTAAATATGAAGGTTTTATTAATAGATATAGAATTTTGTTAATTTTTTGGTGTTTTGTAAGTTTGGGAATTTTAAACAATGTAAGGTCAACATAACATAATCTGAAGGCTACATATACCAATGTCACTTAAGACAAGAGATGATACACAGTATAAATCGGCCTTTGACTTCAAGTAATTTATGTGATTAGATAAACTCACTTAATAACTTTAATAGGCCAAGAGCTAAGTGATAGACCTCATTACACTTAACTTATCTTTCTTTAATTTTGTTTTGCCATATATATGTAATCCTACTACATCAACGTTATTATAAATATGACTGATAACATGAACTCATCTTCACTTCTGTTAGGGATATCCATATATATAATTTTGTACCCCGAATTTTGAGAGAAAAATTGTGGGAGCTTGGAAGGTCGTAGAGTGCTGGAAGATGGCTCAAATTAAAGGTATTGACACGAAGGAGCAGAGAAAAATATAGGTTTTTCTAAATTTACAACATTTATAGGGTTTTGAGGAACTTAAAGTTACCAAAATTCTCCATAAGAAATACATTGCAATGAAAAACAGCTGTATAATTATTATATGAAAAACAGCTGAGTACAAATATTTTAACAGTATTAAAGGTTAATTAGAAATATGAACTTAGGATCAGGTTTAGTTAATGGAATATGTCTCATTGTACTAGATATGTTTGGGAAGTGTATTAAATTAAAAATAATCACTCCTTATGGAGAAAAAACATATTTTTACCAAGAATTAAATTAATATCAAATGAAAAGGAACCAATTTCCTTTAGGACTTGCATTTTCAATAACTATAAATAAGGCTCAGGGTCAATTATTCTTAAGAGCAAGGGTTCAATAGATCAAAACCTTTTTTACACATGTCAAATTTATTTTGTGCTGTCGAATAAAATCTCAATCTAGATTAAAAATACATATTGAAAATATGATTGCTAGAAGAATTCAAATTGCAAAAGCACTCACACAAAATATAATATCTAAAAAAATGTTATGAAAAACAAAATTATATTAAATTTAATTTATACTATATTAAATACTTGAATTAAAACATAAAATTACAATACAAAAGTTTAAAATTTGTTTCAATACGAATAGGGGTCTTTGCCCCTACAAGCCCTTAGTTTCTATATATTTTAGTACATTTTTCTGCCTTCCCTAACATACAATATTTCCTCTATTGGCGCATTTTGGAATAACTCCATTTTCAAAACTTAATGTTCAAATTCGTACTGTTCTTCAATTTAAAATGAGAGGACCTATATATACTTTCACTGGAAAATTATAATCACACGTTTTGGAGTGACAAAATTAATTTTTTCACAGAAACAAATAAAATTATTTGAAAAAAAAAACAATAAAAAATAGAGCAAAGTCCTATCAGATGTTAGTTTTTCATGTATAAAAAATAATAACACTGACTCTATGTACTTTAGTAAACAAGTAATAAAAAAAAAATGTTTAAGTAAATTCCAACTGAAGTCAAGAAAAATAAGGTTATCATTGTTTGCTAATTGCCTGTTTGTTTATTTTATTCCTTTCATTCATGTTTAACCTTACAGCACTATTTATAATATTTTGTGGTAACCATAGCAACAGTTTAAGGTTGTACAAGGAGGTTTCGATGACAACCAAATGGGAAGAAAAAAATTCATATACGTCTCTGAGAAATTCATTTTTATGTATTGGAAAGTTGACGCAGTGCAAAAGCGCGCTAGTCTTTGAACATGAAGATTCATAGTTCGAATCTGGATAGACCGCAAATTTATATATAATTTAATTATTGGATAAATATTTGAAACAAATTTATTAACATCAATTGTCATCCACTCTAGGTTTTAAAAAAATGTATTTTAACTTGTCTGAATGAATAAAAACGAATTTTATTAACAATCGTAAATTTGTACAAGATATATCAAGAGAGTGTGAGCTAATAGAAGAAGGAATTTTAAAAAGGGGCGTAATTCAGTAATGTTTCTAGTAAACTGTACTTGGGAGCAATTAGGCAGATGAAGACTGTCGTCTTACTTTCAAAACATCGGAGAAATTTATTTCTTTTTTTATTACCTTACTTTCTAAATTCATCTTTATTCAAAAAAAAAAAAAAAAAAAAAAAAAAAAACTTAACTAGTAATTTATACCGATCCATTAAATAGAAAGTAAAATATCCAATAAGTTAAAATATTTAGTTAGTAGCCTACTAAATAAAAACCGGTTTTCAAATGTTTTTAAAATAGAACCATTATCTGTCAATGCTTTGAATTTATTACCAAAAATATCACCTAGCTATTGATACTGCAGGTAACTCCTATGTTTAGCATATCCTAGAAATCCTCTATATAACAAACAGATCCGGAAATGTCTTTTAAAACCATCATATGCTAATCTTAACAAGAATTCATCAATCCTTTCACCAATCCATTAATAAGCTTTTGTGCTTTTTCAGCCTTAAAAACTAACTGTTGTTTTTCAAACATTCCTTTAGAATTAGAATATAACAAAACTATATGTACTTCAAAATAGTTTGATAAATTCAATGTGTAGTACAAGAGGTTTAAGTATTTATATTGCAATATAAATAATATACTGCCTCTAAATACACAATACTATAGCATACAAGTTCTTCCCCAACAATCCACTAGTCAGAAAGTTAGGGGTCTCCACTTATGCAAATAATAATCTTTGTCAGCAACTTACTTAGTGTACCAAGCTTGTAAGTCAAAGTAGCCAGAAAAAGAGGAAAGTCATTTCCATCTTATGAGTCTAAGCTATGAGTACTTAAATTTTTACCGAGTTCAAAGGAAAAATAAATTGGCAGTAGCTTCACCCGTTATGATTTTTTCAATCTTTTAGACTGCAATTATTTGGCCGCTAGCCGCTCCACCAGATCCAATTTGTTAGCATGTGTTTTATACTTGTTTGACTACTCACTAAGAAATTAAGACTTCAAGTAAATATATATTATTATACACCACTTTGTTTAGAATAAAATGAAGAACAGTAATATGAGGTTTATAAGTTGATAACTCTAAGTTTTAATTCATTATCCCTGGTAAAATGTTATTTTTTTTGCTTTTCAATTAAGAAAAATAATTATATTTAGCTTTGTTGATAAAATAGCGTTTTCGTTATGATGAATTATAAACTCATTTATAAGCTCAAAGTAATACTAAATGAAAATATATCCATGAGTAGTATTACAAAAATTCATTCGTAATATCTATTCTAAAAATTGTAAAAGTATGCACGTGCATAAAAATGCCAAGAATGGTGTTACTGTGATACTCAGTGTATGTGACATAATAGTTCAGTTTGATGTAATTATTTTAAAACAAAAACAAATTGCACTAAACACCATATTTACAAGCACAAAATATATTTACAAAAGTATGTACCACAAAAAAATATAATTTATCGAAAAATGACATTTAGACCTATTCAAAATTATTGAATTTGTTTAGGGCGAGTTTATTAACACATACTCCTTTATTTAGGCACTTGAAAAAAAAAATTGTTTATAGTTTTTAACAGTTTATCAAAGCAAACGTTTGGATGTAATCTGAGGTTATTTGGGCAAGTCGCGCCTGAGAACAAGTCGCAAGAGAACAACTTACTCTACTGCAAATGAACATAATACACATTACGTGAGACTTACTAACTTACATAGTAATTGCGTCGCAAAACGTCGGACTGAGACCGACAGTGGAGCAAAATCGATGAATCGATAAATCAAACCGACTTTTTTGTGATGTTGGAATCAGTTCGCCTAAGGAACGCAAAAGGTTAAAGATCTATAATTTAAAATGTTTTAAATCTTCTTTGCTTCAGAAAATACTTTATCTTTTGCCAAGATTCTAAGGATAACCTCTACTACATTTTTCAGACTAATGTACTGTACAACAGTCACACTACAGTACTCCAAAAAATTTGACAACTTTTAAGCTATCAATTAATATTTAATATAATATTAAAAGGTATTATTACTAGGTAAAAAATATAGCAGTTTTACTGAAATTAACCCATTGCTGTTTACGGACTAGGTTAGCTCGTCACGACAATTTATTAGAACCAGGCATAAAAGAATGTCGTCATTGTTTGATTGATTTGTTTCTTCAAGAGAGCTTATATATTCTGAGTTGCACAAGAGATGTCTGTCCCTTCTAAGAGATATTCAACGACTTTCGAAATTTATAGCATAAATAAAGATATTTCTGGTCCATTAACCTTCTGTGAGACATCTAAACATAACAGAGCATTTCAGCAGTTTTCCATGTCAACTGGGGTGAGAAGCTCCGTATAGGTTTTACTTGGAGTCAGTCACTAGACTAGTGCATTCTTGTGTATATACAAAATGAACAATAATAGTAGAAGCCTCAAATTTAAGCAAACTTCAAACCAAAGTAGTTTTCCATGTCAACTGGGGTGAGAAGCTCCGTATAGGTTTTACTTGGAGTCAGCCAGTAGACTAGTGCATTCTTGTGTATATACAAAATGAACAATAATAGTAGAAGCCTCAAATTTAAGCAAACTTCAAACCAAAGTAATTTTTTTTGATTGCACCTGTATAAAAATACAGTATTTAGTGCTTTACAAGAGAATATTTTTGTAGCAAAATACAACTCAATTGGCGCAAGGAATTAATTCGTACCTGCTAGTGTTCGGAACGCACATGTTATTAGATCAGCAATGGGTTAATATAAAGTATATTTACTCCAGTTAAGTGTTAATACATTATAATTTACATTATTCACAACTCTGTATCCAAAATATCATTGGTTTCTTATAACTTCAACAAAACTGTTACAGATATTATTTACTGAATCGCATCCTTTAGTAGAAAAATTATTTTTGAATACTTGACAGAAGTACTTATAAAAGTAAATTCTCAACATCTCCCAAAAGGAAGTAATTAGTTTACCAGACAGTTTGGATTAATATAATATAAAATTAAAATATTCAGGACACTTTTAAAGTAATACAAATTTTAATTATGTACTATTGCTGCAATAATTTACTACCAAAGCAACATCCTCTATCCAAATCTGTCGGTTTTCAGTTAGCCATCATCAGTTTTTATAGAGAGTTACACAAAGAAACAGTGCATTATTATTATTGAAACTCAATATACAAACAAAAAAAAACGTTATTCAGAAATCATTTATTAATTGAGAAAAATTTCATTTGCAAAAACCTGTGCAGATTGACCAAGACCTGTGCAGATTGACCAAAACCTGTGCAGATTGACCAAAACCTGTGCAGATTGACCAAGACCTGTGCAGATTGACCAAAACCTGTGCAGATTGACCAAAACCTGTGCAGATTGACCAAGACCTGTGCAGATTGACCAAAACCTGTGCAGATTGACCAAGACCTGTACAGATTGACCAAGACCTGTGCAGATTGACCAAAACCTGTGCAGATTGACCAAGACCTGTGCAGATTGACCAAGACCTGTGCAGATTGACCAAGAACTGTGCAGATTGACCAAGACCTGTGCAGATTGACCAAGAAAACTGAAGTGAGGAGGTTCAAAATTAGTATTAGATGTTGTATCACCTATTCTGTTTAAAAAAATCATAGCTATTAAAATGAGCCTGGTAATATTGATTTACCTTCAATAGAAATAATTAGTTAATGCAAGAACTACATATTGAGTAGAAAGAAGTTGCTCTTTAAAGCTGTCATGAAAGAAAGTCTCCAACCCTGCTTATAAGATTCAACTGACACGTAAACAAGAGCCATGTAAATAAACATCTGAAGTACTAAGAATTTGTAAGGTGGATTTTTGGGTAAAACTATTTTTGCTTTTAAACTATCATAAGAGATTAAATTTAATGTACTTTCATCTCATTGCTTTAGAAGTATTAATGACATAGCTAAATTTACAACACAAAAAACTCTGGTATGCATTAATAATTTGAACAATTTTGTTTCCCTTCTTAAAGTCGAGAGCGTTTTAGAACTAACTTGTGTTAAATTCCATTTCATCTTGAACATAATCTTACAACAGTTTCGGGGTATCTACCAGGAGAAAGAAGAGCTTAGTGTATAAACTCTCAGACAGTTGAGGTTAGCAATGTTGAGAGAAAACAGACACTCTGCACAATAAATCCCCCTCTAACAAAAAAAAAAAAAATAACATCCATGCATAACTGTAAAATACATTTGTAAAATGTGTATGTAATTTTAAAATTATTATAAAAACTCTATGAATAAACACGAATGAAAATTCTGGTAAAACCCTATTGGAACTTAGAGAAGCTATAAATCTTTTTAATCATATCTGACTTCCGTTTATACACTTAAATTTTATGATATTGATTAGTTGCTTTATTCTCATTACTGCGCGTACTAATGCAAAGCATTTCATTATAGTCTTCAACGATTTACAATATTTCCCTAGTTGCTAATCCTATTTAGGTAAAAATCAGGCTGCGGACATACAGAAGGCAACTGGTGACGGCAGTTGCTTTTTCACAGCATATAGAATCGCATTCACATATTCATAGTGAAGTGATAGCAATGGGACCAGAAGGTGACACAGAAACTAGAGTTGCTCCAGTCACGACATGCTGTAAACTCTTTGCTCAGTTTCTCAGTTGCCAGCAGTATTTGTTGTGTTGTGTATGCATTTTAAAAGAGTGCTTCCGTATTTAAATAATTATTATTTTTATTGTATTTTTTGTTTCTATTTCTTTGAATAGTATTTTATTATACTGGTATAACGTGACAGAAAAACAAAATATTGCAGGTTCTGGTCATGATTTTTGTATCCAACAACTTCAAGACGATATGAATGGTTACGAATATTTTTTCAAAACAAATAAAATCGGCACTTCAACTATAAAATCACATTTCTTGCATTATAATGTAATGTTATTTTAAGTTTTGCAGTTATACATAAAAAGAAATACATAAACGAGCAATTAACCTTAGCTGAATGTTATTGTTAATCTTTCTGCAGCTGAAATCGGTTCTCGCTAATTATTTGTTTTTCTTGATGTTCTAAAATACATGATTTAAAAGGTCGTAACTGCTAATGATCATACAATAATTAAAAAATTATTCTGGGTGATTTCGTGAATTTTGCACAGCAATATATTGACTTTGTCTAGCATGAAGAACCCTATAGGGGTGTACACTGATGTAGTTTTTGTAATTTCTTTCTTAAAATATAGACAAGGACGGCATCCTCCTCTGACGACGACATAACTGACAGCTGAACTAGCAACTTTATATGAACAATCTTGTAAACCGGCTAGCAACTTTTCTAATAGAAACTCAAGTTTACGTTGCGTTGCGATCATTAGTTGCTTTATATATGTTCGCAGTCTCAATTTCTCCTCTGTAACAATTGAAATAAAAGTTTTTCCATTACCTAGAATGATTTGTAAATAAACTAATTAGTTGCATTCACTTTTTCCAATCTACCTGTTTCATTATAATCGGTACTCTCATTATTGCTATACACTCTTGTAAATTGTCATTGCTAATATTTTGACTGTAAATCATTATGAAATGTGACACAAAAACATTAACCTTAATAACACTACCTACATAAACAGCACTGCTAAGTTTCACATGCATCGCCTCAGAATAAACACTGTGGCTATAATAGAATCAATTAAAAAGCACATGATAGTGTTGCAAAATGTTAAAGAACAGCATTAAAACAAAATATAGAACACTGTATTAAATATGAAGTTTTAAGAATTATTCAAATTCTTGTAACTATGACATGCTTACTAAAGAAAGCTCGCTTGCACCAAACATATTACGTGATATTACCAGCTATCATGTTAACAAAAAATATTTCTACATAAAATAAGACTGTTATCTGATTTATTGGAAATTTAAATAGAATTAAAAATATAAAATTTGCTTTCATTTTACCTCAACAGTGGGGTTTCCACGAGAGTCAAAGATTTGGCGAGCATGAATTTTCTGGATTCCCATCTTTGTACTGTAGCTGCGACGACTTCCTTTTATTCTGTTTAGCAAAAAGAAACAAAATTCTATGTTTAATCCTAATTATTACTGGTAGGTTATTCAATTTTACTTTTTAAATTATAGATACAATTTTTTTTATATATTGACATTATTTATGTGAATAAATAATTGGTGCTCTGAGAATGTATATAAACTTTTCTGATCTAAATATTAAGTTGACACCAGAAGGCTAGACTGAAGTATATATCATGATGAAACAGTAAGTTACTTCATAGGTCAAAGTTATTCTGGGTCCTATATTTATAATAAGAATGTGGTTATTATAGTACACTTAAAGTATGGCAAATTATTGCATTAATTAAACTACTGTAACAGTAGGATTATTTTACCAATAAATTCCCTATGAATAAGAACTTAGTTGGTATATTACCAAAAACTTTGTAATCTAATTTTTACAAAATAATAATTAAGCTTCTATCTGGTGAGATTAAATCTATTGGTAATACATTGTTTTAAGAGTTTTTTCATTATTCCTAATTACTTATTTCAATATCAATAAATTACAATGAACTCAAACTAAAAATATTTGTTAATACTTAATTTATATAAACTTAAAAACATTTCAAGTATTCAAGGTCAATTTTTAAAGAAACCCCTAACAAAATGTAAAAATATACTTAAGGGGAGAAATTTGTAAGTATTATAAGAGGGGGAAACATTTCAAGAGGAAATATATGATTTATTAATCCTAAAACATCAATATAATTTTTAAGAGTTATGTATATAAATATAATAGATAACACAATGACAAAAGCATCAGAAAGATAGACAGATATAAATAAACAAAAGATCAATGCTAGAGAAACATAATGCTCGAGATGCTGTAAAACAATAAGAGCTGAAAGAATTCGGAGTAATGAAATAATGAATATTAAGAAGATACCAGTAATTATTATCAGATGGAAAGTAGAGCTTACAAAAAAGATCCAATAGTACATTACATAAGAACTAACTAGAGACCTACAGGAAAAAAAAGAGAAAGCTCGTTTCACAAAATAATGGGATAGAAGACAAGGATTAAACATTAAAGAAAGGACATTGAATTAAGGATATTAAAAAAAGAGCAATGACAATATCTGTTGAGAAAAGAAATACCATGTTTGTATATACATTATATGTATGTAAAAAGTGGAACAAAATCCTTCTCATTTTTCTATTTCATGTCTAAATTTGTAAAACCAACCAGTTTCCAGTCAAATTCTACAGAATTTTATTAAATATATATTTATAAAATACTAATTTTAACATTGATGGCATTTATTATTTTACACATCAAATTATTTCAATCAAGTTTTGTTTTTTACTTTTTAGGACTACTCTTTTATAGAAAACAATTTAATATTATCGCCAATGTGAAATTAGTTTGAGTCATGAATTAAGCTTTGACCTAATACGGCTAACAAACTTTGAAAGAATTAGAATTATAACCCTTTCATAGGCCTATAGTCAAAACAACTATTTATCAAAACTTGTACAGAACATGCATACTGTCTCAAATAAATACAAAGTTATCTTCATTAAACATTTTGTTTGAGTTTGTCTTTTCTCAGAATAGGCAAAAAGCTTGGTATAAAACATGTTAACAACTGAATATATAACAAGCATATTTTATACATGTGAAGCCAAGTTTATTATAAAACATTCGAAGTTTATGTGCCATACAGATACAAGCTAAATTGAGTAAACTCTTATTTTCTCATTATATAAATTTAATAAATTACTACAGACAATTTTTTTCAAACAACATGCTGCTAATTAGTAAATCCCTGATCACATTTGAATAAAAAACCAATTATTGGTTATAAAATCATTAAATTGGATGTGATTAAGAACCAACAGCAGGTGAACTTACAGAAGAACAGTGTAATAAATGGAAAAATGAAGAAGAAATTATACAAGAAAAAAGAACAAAAAGACCAAAAATAAGTAGGAGATTGCTAAGAAAGAACCTGTATCTTGATGCTCTAAGAGATATCAGACGACATAAAATATACTGAAACAAAACGAAAGGAATATCTATAGTTCTTTGGAAAATAATAATAAGGTTATTTATTGTTTCCTCAAAGAATTACAACAAAATAAAAATTCAATTTAAAAAAAAAATATTTTAAAAAATACAAAATAAAAGCTACACAAAAAAGACAAAAGAAACAAAAAAAATTACAGATAATAAAAAGCATTACATACAAATTAATTAGTTTGTGGTAAAGTCATTTTTTTGCCCCATTAATGAGTAAAATTCTACTTAAAAAGCCATTAAATAATCATAGATCTACCATCAACAAAGTATCACTATTAAAATAGAGCAGTGGTGAAAAATTCTTTTCATTTCATAATATTTTGCTAATAAGAGTTTATAATACTAGGTTACCAGAATAAATTCTTTTATTCCAATTAAACATTCAACAATTAAAAATCCAGGAAGAAATTAATATAACTTATGTCTGCTTATGGGAGAAATAAATCCATGAAAATGTATAACTAAAAATACATCTGCCTCAGATTTAAAAGAATTTATTTTTCTTACAAAATTTCAGTGCTTAAACTGTTATATAAATACTACTATTGAGGTCATTTTACCTTGTCCCCAGATGAAAACCAAAGCATAAATATGATGAAAGTGAAATAAAGTTAACAAAAATATGAACAACTAACATTGTGTTTGAGTTCTGTATTGCTGGCACAAGAGTTAAAAACAGAACTGACAATAAATAGAATTGGTTATCAATATGCAAACTATCTCGTCTGTCACATTATTCGATTACATCATCAATCTGCAAGCAATCATAATCAGAAAAGGGAATGACCGGAGATTTTTGACGTCGATAAACTTCTTTACATAACAAATGTTCAGTAACCTGTATAGTTTAGCTTTCTGTAATATGTGTGACTTAACAGTCATTATAAAAAACATATTTTTACATTTTTATAAAATATCTGTTCAAGATTACCCTAAGTCAAAAGTATAAGCTAAAAGTTATAAATATACACATAAGGAATTAGAGATCAACCAATTTTATCATATCTGGTATGTAGATAAAATAGGTCAGACAAATTTTCAAGTTTAAAGAAAAATCAAAACAAAAAGTTGAACCTTTTAAAGTAAATTTTGAATACCAAAATTTTACACAAATATAAAAATGTATTCAAATCTCAAAACAAAATTCAACTACAATAAAAAATTGTGCTTTTAAAAAATGTTCCTTAGGTTCAATTTTCTACTTTTATTTGCTTTCAAAATACTTTGGTCCTTTCTTTGACTTCATTCTAATAAATTGGAAAAAGCATTTCAATCGGATTTTTAAAATATAAAATACACTCTGCTTCTTGTTAATCCACGATCAGTTGCACCTTTAGGGGAGGAAATAGTGTAGAGGAAATTTTGTATTCTTTTGCATTAGTTTTGATAAGCTAGCTATGGGTCGTTGACCTTATCTGGCACCTTTTTTGGTGCTAATCACATGACTAACCATTCTGCAACAATTTTGTGCCACAGTTCAGTTAGGGCTGTCCTAACAGTGCCCGTTTGTGTTACAGTTTGTAGCAGTATATTTGGTTTTGGGCCCAGTCATAAATGAACACTTTTGGTATTATACGTTCCAAAATAAAACAAAAATATCATAAAGTTATCAACATTACATTTAGACGATGAAATCGATCACAAAAAAGGAGATTCATTCAAAGCAAAGGTGATTTCGTTCAACAACTTATCAAAGGAAGGAGTTAATGTAGTTGATAGAATGAAGAATTAATACTCATTAAAACGAGTGAGTAACAGAGATGGCCAATGACAAAATTCAATGGGTTATTGAATGTAACAGATTAATCTGTCGAGAGCATACTAGATCGAAGGTCTTAATTTGCACAATGAAAATTATAATGGTGGTTAGTTCATCAAGCGTCCCATCGTTTCAATTCCATTTGTCTAAACATTTCCTGTAAATTAATTTTAAATATTTTCTTACTGCTAAATTGTCCTATAATTTGTAATTTACATATTTCTTAACAATTCTGTACCTAAAAATTTGGTTTTAAATGAAAATGTTTGCTATAATTAATGAGTTTGTAAATGTTGGGGTTTCCTATAAGCGCAACCATTTACCTTACAAATCAGGGTGCGACTGGAGTAAATACGTTCATTCTGCAGTGCATAAAATCGCAGTTCCAGCGTTTCACTAGAATCTCATCTAGCATTGACGAGGTGAACCCAACAACAGTTGAAGAGTGAGACTGTTCAACTGTTGTTGGGTTCACCTCGTCAATGCTAGATGAGATTCTAGCGAAACGCCAGAACTTAGATTTTATGCACTGCAGAATGAACGGATTTACTCCAAATAATAACTATTCAATATATATATAATAATAATAATATATCACTGACCCGGTCAGTGATGCTCGATAATGGAGATACTATCAATCTTTGAAAGTTAACTCACATAAAAACCAAGTGAGATTCTTCTTTAAGTACAAATAGTGATATATATAAAGAACTAAGTCAAAATACAAATACAAGAATTATAATTGAATTTACAATTCAAAGCTTTTCGTTGGCTAACAGTACCAACATCATCTGATGATGTTGGTACTGTTAGCCAACGAAAAGCTTTGAACTGTAAATTCAATTATAATTCTTGTATTTGAATTTTGACTTAGTTCTTTATTAATACACAAGAATACATATATATATATATATATATATATATATATAATATATTAAATATGGTGATATATTTTCTTGTAATATAGTTAATAAATTTAAAATATTTCGAAAACAAGAATACTTTTAATGAATATATTTATTCAAAGCTTTTCGCCGATAAAATAGTACCAGCACTTCAGGAAAATGATTATCTAATAAAATATTGTTTTTTTAGTGATAAAGCCCATTTTCATTTGTGTGGATCTGTCAACAAACAAAACACGCTCTACTGGTCTGACAACAATCACCTAGAATTGCATCAAAGGCCTTTGCAAACACTAAAAGTTACAGTGTGGTGTGCAATTTCTTCAACTGCAGTTATTCATCCCTGGTTCTTTGAGAAAAATGAATTCGCAGTGACAGTGAAATCGGCCCGATATTCAAACATTTTACAAGAATATTTTCCTACGACATTAGATGAGTTGGACTTACGGGACATTTGGTTCCAACAAGACGGTGCAACGCCACACACTTTAAGTACATCAATGGCTGTTTTGAGAGAACACTTCCCACAGTGCCTCATCTCAATTAGGGGTAATTTGGAGTGGCCGGCCTGCTTTACCAATTTGGCGG
Organism: Prosapia bicincta; assembly: GCA_036971475.1. NCBI lineage: Eukaryota > Metazoa > Arthropoda > Insecta > Hemiptera > Cercopidae > Prosapia > Prosapia bicincta. The sequence continues at coordinate 55,290,269 of JBAIZL010000003.1, read as the reverse complement.
CCCTTGTGATTTTTTTTGTGGGTTTTTTTTACATCCCGTGTTTATGTTAACCTTCAAAGGACCATACAAGATTTGAAGACCAAAATCCACGAAGACATTGCCAACATAAAGCCTGCTATGCTGGTAAGTGTCATAATAAAAACTAGAAATCGGTTTACTCAGTGTATCAACAATGGCAGACGTCACCTATCTGATTTGATCTTCAAAACTATGTGAAACAAAACTTTAGGTATGTACCTTCATTATAAAAATAACTATAAATTAATGCTTCTTAAGAGGGATTCTATTGCGTTTTGAAAAAAGGAAGTTATGCTGCCGCACCATGTATTACCATTATCTTTTCTATTAAGTCTTACAGCCAAATTTTGACCACAAGCAACTGAACATGAGGCTTGAGCATAATAGCCTCATTTGATGAATATTCTCTTAAATAGACCACATAGGCAAATAATATATTTCAAATTTATAACCTCTTCATCTTAATAATAGCCACTATACTTTTCATTCATTAGCAAACTAAAGTTTCCTACTAAAGGAATATTTTTCATTTACAACCAAAAACAGCATGCTGAACGAAATTAAATAAAATTTAATTATATAGTTATGGCAATTAGCTATTTTTCAATAGATTATTAGATATACCACTAAATAAAAAAGAATATAAAGAACTTAATAACATTTTTCAAATTGCTGACAATAATGGATATAACAAAGAAGTAATAAGAACGTTATTCAGGAAAACTAATATAAGAAGAAATAAAAAGTTCCACAAAGGAAATACAGATAGAAATGGGCTAAATTTACATAAACAGAAAAAGAGGTTAATAAATTTTTTCAAGAAATAGAAATTAAGATGAAAAGTAACAACACATTAAAGAATAAATTAAAGGGTAAAATAGAAAGTTTAAATAAGATTATAAAATACAATGTAATTGCAAAGCAACATACACAGGACAAACAGGACAAAAATTTGAAAACATGTATATAGAGCATATAAGGTCATTTAAATATGAAAAAAATTTTTTGAATTACTACACAACACAATTGTTTGAAGAGGGCAATACCTGGCAAGAAATGGAAAATACGATGGAGATTTTACATTATGTTAACAAAGGAAGACGTTTAAATATTTTAGAAATTTATAAAGCAAAGTTAAAAAAGGAAATGTAATACACAAAAAAATAAATACACACTTGAATGTTATATTTAAAAGTTTGAAAGTTATTTAGTTAGATGGGAACAAGAGTAGGCATCCACCAATAGGAAGCGAGCTCTGCAAGTTACGGGGGCGTGCCTAACAGTATAAAATGGCGAACTCAAAGTTTGAGCGAACAGAACGATTAAGTTTTGAAAATGGAGTTATTCTGAAACCCATCAACAGAAGAAAAAGCGCAGGAAAAATGTAACTCACATAACTAGTTATATACTTGGTAGTTATCTTTTTTTAAATCAAATTCACAATAATGTAATAACGTAATAAAAACTGTTAAAAAAATATAACAAATATTTTTAACCCCATACCAATTAAAACATAATCTTCTCAATACCTAATTTTGAGGTAATATATTTTTACCAAATGTTTTATTAAAGATTTTATCAAAATGTAATATAAAATTTAAATAAAAAAGTCTGAATATTTACCTTTTACAGAAAAGTTTCTAATAACACTTTTTCTACAATCCTTTCATTCAGCATCAATCATAAAACTTTAACAAGTCTTTCAAGGTGATATCAATGTCAACTATTTTAAGCTTATTTATAGTACTAGTTTTTTATCAATTTGATTTTGTAAAACATCTTCAAATCCCTAATGAGGTTCTTAATACGTTCTTGAAAAGGTTAGATACAAAATGAAGACCTTAAATAAATTACTACTAAAAGCAATTGTTTTAAACGCCAGAACGTAAATCAAAGTTCTGACATAACTGATGTAATTTAAATCACCAAATAAATTACACTTTTGAGTTACAGTTTAAAATGAATATGAAAGACATCTTTCAAGTTAAACATTTACTATAATTAAATAATATTTAACTATGTGAATACATCACGGCTTATTTGCTGACACATTTCAAAACAATCGTACCTTTTACGAAGCCAAGTCTCTACTATACTATGTTAGTTTAATTATAGCTAATTAATATTTATTAATATTTAATTATATCTGAGGACGGCCGTTTCAACAAATATAAGTAAGTGCGACTATAGGCAAATTTGTAAACATTTACAAGTGTTTAGTGAAAACTAGTAGCTGACGTGAAGATGGAATCAACAAATATTTAATTATAGTTTAATCAGTGAATTCAAGATGATTATAACAAGCAACTTTAAACATTTAGTAAGAACCCCTGATAAGACAAAAATTTGCATTATCAAATTACAAATATTAAACAGTTTTAAAGGAAAAACTACGTTATTAATCTAAATATAGATTTTGGAATATATAGAATTCATAACAAATTATGTTTTGTTTTATCAACCTAGGGTTTACCAGTTCTGATTAGTATAATTCTCAACAAATGAAAAAAAACAGTTTTGTAAAACAGAAACAGCTGGAAAGAAAATTAAGAATTGTAATTACTATCTTTGAAACTCTCTAATCATGTAGGGATCCACAAACAAAATAGCATAAAATGGTCAGCAACTCAAACTGGATCACTTGAAATGTATAGACGTTCTATTGTAACATAGTTGAACAAGGGAATTTCTTTTTACAAATAAATTCCAACTAGAAATACTTTACACTTGATTAAAAAAGTTAACATCAAATTTCAAAAATTATTACTGTGGTCAAAGAATAGAGGAATGAAGAAACATGTCTAGTACTTTTGTTAGTGTTTAGTTAAAGTAAAATTATAAGCCCAAGGTTTAATGAGTTAGGAGACCTAGAAGATTTGATTTATGAGTAGAAGTTAAACGGGCATTTATGAAGGATGGCATACTTATATAGGAACCTGAAAAACCTATGTGAAAATATATATAAAATTAATGGACAGAAAAAAACACAGGAAAACATTTCACCCTGAAGTAGTATAAAAAAGCTGTTAATTTTCTTCAGTTGTGTTAATAAAAAAAAAATGTAGTCACTGAAATCGTGAATACCAAAAGGATAATTATTAAAAAAAAAAATGAATGAGAATCAACTTAAAAAGTAAAAATTATATTTCAAATCAATTAAGGAGATAAAAAGATTCAACTTATGGTAAAATTACAAACCTGGTGTGTGAGCGCAAATTAAAGGACAAGTGAAATGATTTAATATAAGATGGAATTATCTCAGAATGACCTTTGGGTCTCCTCTAAGACAAGAAACTGATAAGAATTAAAATTTTAAAAAAACTTATCAAGCAATTATTATTAAATAAAATTTTAAAACCTCTAATCAGATAAATATTAAGTGTTACAGTGATAAATATCTTCTCTGAAAAAGAAACACTTTCATTCGTTTTTGTATATATATGTATATATACACTCCTATACATATATATATATATATATATATATATATATATATATGTGTGTGTGTGTGTGTGTGTGTGTGTGTGTGTATGTATGTTTAAAATATATAATTATGTATGTTATAAATTTAATGTTTATAAAATTTATAAAAATGTTACCTTAAAACTAATGTAAGCAAAGCTTGAAAATAAAGTTTTAGTGTGTAGTATTCTAATTGAAATGTTGGGTAAATGTTAACAATACTGTGTTTCTGCAAGTTTTCTATTAGAAACAAAAAAAGTATAACTAAATACAACTACAATTTGAAGCCAGATGTACACTATAGATTAAAGTAAACTTTTCAGTAAAGCAATGAGACTGGGAAACAAAATTTGTGAAATTATATCTTTTTTCTTACAAGTAAAAAACACATTTCCAATATTGCCACCTGATAGAAAGTGAACAATAGAACAAGAGAAAAATGTTCTTAAAAATATTCTAATAGAACCAGGGTCTAAGACAAAAGTTGTCAAAAATTATTCAAATACTGAAACAATCCAAAAAGACTAGCTGAAGAAAGATAAGACCTAGCTAAAGCACTTCATATGCATATACAAAAGTGCAAAAAAATGCTGAAAAGTTAACAGGTTCATGCAACATCCTATTTGCATATTTTGGCCTATTTAGTCTATTGATTACTATTCTGGTAAATCAACCAGAATCATTACAAAAAATTTTCATATTTTACAAAATTCTTACTAAATACCCAGTTAGGATGGATTGGTTACACAAAAAATATCAAATTTGTATAAGAAACATTGAACTCCTGAATCTCAAGAGAAACGACATGATTTAAGTCTTTAAAAAAACTTCTCATTCCAGCTTGATACAGTAAATTACCAAAAACGAGTCAAAGAAACACTGCTTCTCAACTTGGCATTTCGCACCCTTTATTATGTGAAATCTTGAAGAACAAAGACTCCATCTTGTCATTATCAAAGTGTAATGAAAATGTTGACTGCAAAAGAAATCATTTCAAGAAAGATCTACAAGTGGAATCAGCTAAGAAAATATGGTTTAAAATGTTCGCAAAAACAATGTTGGAATTTATGGCCCATTAATGTGTCAAGGATCGTGCAAAAAAAAAAAAAAAAATAGAAAAGCAGGATTTTAAAGCCACAGATGGATGGTTCAATTGATGTTATAGAAAAAATATTGGTAATCGTTTACTGTAGCGGCCCCATACGATATTTTGGATTAATGTTCAAAAGCACAAAAAGGTACGATATCCAAAAAAAAAAAATTTTTTTTCTTTTAGGAAAGTTACTTTTTTTACTTTAAAGTAGGGGAAATTTTTTTCGGCGGAAGCATAAGTTGTGAATAGGCGCGGAGTGATACAAACGTTTCGTTTTGTCAAGACTACTGTGACGTCACGTGAACTCTACATTAATACATATCTTGTGGCTCAGAGAAGAAAACATTTTGCACTAATCTTTATGCTTTCACTAATTATTTCGTGTGGATATCTTCTTTTTTTGGTGGTTTTTAACAATATTCCAAAATATCGTAGGTGGCCGAAATAACAATTACCTTTTATTCAATATTGCTATCTACCTATATTAAAATATACCTACAAAGTATCCAGTCAGGATAGATTTGGTAATAATTTTATCTAACATTACTGTCTACCTGTATTAAAGTATACCTACGAAGTATTAAGTCAGGATAGATTTGGTTGTATTTTGGTAAATATAGCCAATGCAGAAAATTACTATCCTGACTGGATACTTCGTAGGTATACTTTAATATAGACCACATCTATCCTGACTGAATAATTCTTAGGTATATTTCAATATAGGTGGATAGTAAAGTTGAATAACATTATAACCAAATCTATCCTGACTGGATATTTCGTAGGTATATTTTAATGTAGGTAGATAGTCATGTTGTATAAAATTATAACCAAAAGTTAAATTTTTAGATTTTAAGTTTTGAAATAGTGTCTGTAAGTGAATGTTTGGTCCTGGTAAGTAGTTTTGTGGCGAAGAGTTCGCATAACGTCACAGCAGTCTGACAACAGGAAACGTTTGTATCAATCCGCGCCTATTCACAACTTATGCCTCCGCCAAAAAAAATTTTCCCTACTTTAAACTAAAAAAAAATAACTTTCCTAAGAGAAAAAAATTTTTTTTTGTGGATATCGTACCTTTTCGTGCTTTTGAACAATAATCCAAAATATCGTATGGGGCCGCTACAGTAAACAATTACCAAAATATTGTTTACAAGAAAACATGTTATGAGAAAAAGATGCCGATTTCATTGGAGCTGATGACTGATTACAATACAAATGACAAAAAATGTTGGCGAGTATTCTCCTAACTGCTGCGTATAGTATCCACATAAAACAGGACATTAATATCGTGCTTTACCCGAAGATACTTATGTAAATGAAAATGCTTGTGGCTAGAACATATATAAAAAACGAATAACTATTTTGTGTTGTGTTAACATGGTTGGAGAAAAACTCTAGGAATCTAAAAATACACACTGTGTTCAAGGTATCAAAAAGCTACCGGTTGAATGTCATTCAAACTCCAATGCCTGGATGGCATCAAAAATTTTTAATGAATGACTGACTAATAACAACTTTTTTCCGCGGAAAATACAAAAAATTAATTTTTCTGCACATTTTTAATGTAAGTCTGTAATGGCATATATAGGGTGAACCGGCCGCGCAGTAGCTACAGCGCACTAAACTATGTCAAAGTCGGTTTATTTCAATACTAAACTTAAAATCTAAAAATTTAACTTCTGGTTATAATTTTATACAACATGACTATATACCTACATTAAAATATACCTACGAAGTATCTAGTCAGGATAGATTTGGTTGTAATTTTCTGCATCAGCAATAAGTCTAAATATTTACAAAAATTACAACCAAATCTACCCTGACTGAATACTTTGTAGTTATACTTGAATAAAGGTAGATAGTAATGTTAAATAAAATTATTACCAAATCTATCCTGACTGGATACTTTGTAGGTATATTTTAATATAGGTATATAGTAATGTATAAAATTACAAATCTAGATGTAGTGCAGTGCGCTGCAGCTACTGTGCGCCCGGTTCACGCTATAGGCCTACATGCGTTTACAACTTAACATTTAATATATGAAGAGAATAACATTCCGTACTTTTCGCGTAAAAAAATTGATGTTCGTGTTCTACACATTGAAACGAGTAATATAATAACAAACAAAAAATTTAACACCAACTTCATTAAGACTATATTTTTACAGTTTTATATACCTTGATTTCGTCTGTCAGTAAAGGTTAATGATGACCATTGGTTATTATAAGCATCTTGATTTCAATGTTAAAGAATTGAGTGGAAACTATTAATTTACTGGTAAAAATTTACATTTCTAAACCGGTTCTATATTTGCATGAAACATTCCAAAACATGTAAAAAGATTATTTTCATTGATATTTTTTCGTTTTTTTGTTCGAAATCTAAATTTTAGCCGAAAACACTACCATAATGTAACACTTAATAGTTAGCCTAGAATCTAACAAATTTACTTCAATTAGGTTTATTATAAAACATATGTCAAGTCAAAATATGGAGCTGTTCAATCGTTTCCATAAATGTAATCCAAATTTTTAAGTGTTATTTTTAATAATGAAATTAAAATAATGAAAAAATGGTATATTTAATTGACTATTTGAGAAATTTGGTGTGTTTAATACTTATGAAATGTTAATACTGACGTTAAACCAAAGATTAGATCAATGCTTCACAAATTTTATTACGAAAATCATATTAATAATACACATTAAGAATTTATGGACAAAATTAAAATGCATCATTATTCTTATCATCTACTGACAATTTTATTTGTATATATGTAGTACATTTTTTTAAAAAACTTACAAAAGTTGACGCAATATATTTAGGCCGGTTCCCACCTTATTGACCTTCAGAAAGGACAAACTATTTGGTTGAACTAGGTATAATATATGCCACACACAGATAAAAACTTGTGCTTTGCAAACAGCAGACTCTATACTGTAATGCACATTATATCTTATATTATATTCCTGGTGTTTTATTAATTTGTTAATTTATTGTGTAAATAACATTGGAACTTAAACTGCATAGAATATTATCATGTTTTTACAAAAATAATTTCGTAAATAATTTGCTTTAAAAGTTTATATTAGTATTTAATTTAATTATGACCAATTTTTAAACATATTTGAATAATATTTTTTTAGTTTTAAAGAAACTGTATAGTTGTTAATAAATTTGAAATTTCTAATTATTAAAAATAATTTTGAAATTGAATCGTTTTCTAATACTGTCCTCTGGAATAGTATTATTTTCAAACTAATGACATTTTTTTAATTATTGAAATAATTATTTTTATTTTGTTAGGTCATTGAGTCGTATTTAATAACTCATAAATGCATTATAATATCATTTAATTTTCTATAATTGTCCTTTTTAATCATATCATAAAACATTCTAAATAATTTAAACCTAAAGAAATGTTTCATTTATTGTTGTATTCCTTTTAAACTGAACTATTAATTGAACTTATTGTCTACTTAATCACTTTTACAAAAACCATGTTTACTTAAACTAAAATAGCATTCATTTATGAAAAAACCCCAACTGATAAACTCAATCTAAACTTAGCACAAAACAAAAAAAAAAGGAATCTATGTCATAATTAACACTTGAAGAATTTAACACTAAAACACAGGCATTTAGTACAAAGAATAATATACAAGGTTAATATTCCAGAGCCTTTACTTATAAAACAAGCCTATAAACAAAATAGTATACAAATATTTTTAAAATAGTATACAAAATATTAGTACTTTTAAATAGGAGTATAATAACACTGAGCTAACATAGGAGCACTTTTAAATCAACTAACACTGAGAACACCTTTCAACCACTAGTTACAACATTAACTTGATCCAATACTCTTTACTACGCCTTGATCAACATAAGCTTACACATAGGATGATTTTAGTGTTTTCCAGCACACTTAGAGAGAATGAGTTGAGTTGAACTTCAGTTGTGAGATCAATGTATCTAAAACCTCAAAGATGCAAGTTTAACTCCAGATGATGGAGTAAAAAGATAAAAAAATCTTTGAATTTTGTAGTCAATTACGTTCGGTGAATCTTATTAATCACATAAAACAATAGTTTATGACTATCCGAATTTTAAATTTAGTAAATTTGTTAAAACTTACTGAGACAGAACGTCTCAGCCACACACAAAAACACAGCTTTAACATTTACAGAAAACCCTTAACAACAGACACTCTTATCCACAACCCCTCAAACCGCCCTATCCAACACAAACTCGCTGCTTTCAGATCCATGCTCCATAGACTTAAAGAAGTCCCAATGACCACTGAAAACATAAACAAAGAACTAAACACAATTAAATATCTAGCATGCACAAATGGGTACAACACCACAATAATAGACAAACTATGGTACAAAATACAAAAAAACACTAAAATTAACACTACAGACAGGGAAAAGAAATACATCACATTACCATACATAAACAAAACAACAAACAAAATAGCCCGCAAATTTCAAAAAATATGATACAAAATAGCATACAAAACTGATAACAAGTTACAATACAAAATACAACACAACACCAAAAACAAAGTTAAAATACAAGCACCAGGCATATACAAACAAAACTGCGACAAATGCAACAAATTCTAGCTAACAAACAGGTCGCAGCTTTAAACAAAGAGTCGAGGAACACAAACAGAACACCAACTCAGCATCTTGCAATCACATAAAAGAAACAGGACACAAATACACAGAAATCTTACACATCAACAAAAAAGGACCAGATCTCAACACACTAGAACAATATGAAATTTACAGACACACAAAAACACAAAGTACAAACATACTAAACGAATAAACACAATATAAATAACACGTACTATTTCATACTATTGAAAACCTACCTTTAAAACCGTCACCGCTTGACCCAATATCTCCAAACTGAAGACACTAATGAAGATCGGTACATAGCGAACAAAAACGTTCTGTCTCAGTAAGTTTTAACAAATTTACTAAATTAAGAGTTCGGATGGTCATAAACTATTGTTTTAAGTGATTAATAAAAAATCTATGTTTCAACTACAAATTTGTGTACCTTGGGGCCAAACTCAATAATGGTATGCTTAGGCATTGGTTTGTCCAAGTAAATACTGCTAAAAAATTACAGACTCGTGTGGTGCCTTAATACAGGCTTGTGCGACCTAGGGCTGTCCCCCAACCCATCTGCTTTTTGTTAGTTACAAAACTTGGTCAATACATTTCATACCATAGAAAACAGGTGAATTTTGAAACCAAATATTCAAGGTAAATGAGTTTAAGGATTGGTAAACCAGAGAATGATAGGATCAATACCAGATGTCCATAGAAGAGTGAGATTGAAGTATTTCAAACTACAAGGACAGATGAGCCTCAAATGTCTTAGGATAGTTTAACTATTAATATATATCAGGGACAGGTAAGCTCAACCCTAAATACCAGAGGAGGGAAGAGCAAGCTTAACGTTTATTACTGGTCAAGTACAAGGGTCAAAGGTTTGGAGAATAACTTCATTTGAAGATTATTTGAACTTCTGAATAAAGAATATTAAGGGATGAATTTTAAATCTAACTAACAGAGATAATAGTTAGGTCTGATAGTTATGGTCTGAGTTGACAATGGGACACATCTCCCGAAACGGCCGTCCTCAACTAATATAAGTAAGTGCCACTATAGGCAAGTTGTACAGTGTTTTAGTGAAAACTAGTAGCTCACGTGAAGATGGAATCAACAAATATAAATAGATAGGTATTAAATGGTACATTCAAAGTGTTGTAGATTTGCAATATAATTTTTATATAATATGAACTATATTAGGATAAGAATGTGTAGCACAAATGCACTGCACAATTCATACAGGGTTTGTTTGGAAAAAATCATTTAAAATAAATCTTGAACACTCTCTCAGAAATTAGGTGGGCTTCTCAAAATGAAGTTTAAAGTGATTCATTACAATATAATTCTTGAATTTTGTAGTCCATTGTGTTTGGTGAAACTTATTACAGTAATCACTTTTACATTGTTACATAATGTAAAAGTGATTAAGTAGAATATAATTTATATCATAAAAGCTTTAGAGTAGACTATTAGGAGAACATATGATATAAAAGCCAGTGTAACTGAATAAAGGCATTTAGCATATGTTTAATCATCGAATTTTATTGTAGGCTTGAGAATAATACATCCCAGCTTTTAAATGGGTAATACTAGTAGTGATGATAATGTTGCACAGTAATAATGATATTAATGAAACAATTGCAGATTGAGAGTTAGTTATTACATTATTGAGAGCTTTTAATACAAACATCATGTTTTACACTTTTGGTATCAACTTGGTAAAAACATAACTACTTATTGATATTTTTCAGCAGACGCGTTTCCCTCTAGGTCTGTATTATCCAATACTGTGAGTTTTGTCCGTGACAGCATTGAACAATGCACTGATGTGTGTGAAATGCATCTGCTGCAAAATATTAATAAGTAATCAGTTGTTTGCCAAGTTGATACCTAAAGTGTAATTTATAAGAAAAACCTCAAGATGTAGGCCACAAAAACTGTACATAAGATGAGTTTTTTTTCAGTGTATTAACATACAAAATTACTGGCAAATTAATTGTATATAAGAGTTTCCGTTTTTAGAAATAAACAAATGTCTGTGCAGGTTGATGATAGTTTGCAGAGTGCAATTTATATTGAAGAAAATAGAAGAAATTAGATTTTGAAATTTTGTTGTTGCTCACGACGAGCTGGTTGCTAATCACTTATTACAATTTGAAGTTACTTGCGACCAGACATTCTATTATTATAGGTTGTTAAATTGTTAATTTACACTTGGAAGAAACGTTTTTGTCTTACGACTTCTGAAACGTGAGGCTGAAGAAGTCGTAAGAAAAAAACATTTCCTTCAAGTGTAAGTTAACAATTCAACAGCTTATATTAATAGAATGTCTGGTCACAAGTAATTTCAAATAGTAATAAGGAAAGAAATTAGATTTTCATATACAGTAAATTCTATAATCCGGGTTTCTGCCTATCCGGCCCCTCCAGTGATCCTGCGTTTTTTTTTCAAGGAAGGAAGATGTAAACATAACATAATAGTTATGTAAACATAAATTGTTTATATTTCACTGCATGTCATTGTCAGTGACTGTGTGATCTTCAAGCCGCCCGCTTCTAGTTATGTAGCTTGTAATACAAAAACTATTTTGACAGTATGTTGTTGCTGTAGTTATTTACAGTGACTGTTATTGAAGTGAAAATGTCGTTGCAGCATAAACGGAAACATATTACAATTTTTATTTTCAAATAAAGATAAGATAACCTTTTATTATAAAGTACAGACCAGTACATTAACTCTAGTTTTATCATTTCAAGTACAGTGAAGGACTGTTTTAGTTATATTTGGGCAATACACATAAATATTGTTTAACGCACATTGTGTTTTAATGGACGCTCCTGTAATCTTCCATTTTCAGCAATCTGGCAGTATCCTAGCCCCTTATCTGCCAGATTATTGAGGGTTTACTGTACTATATAGATATGATAATAATACCATGTATAGTAGATATGCTAATTCAAGACATAAATAACAGATTTAAAACTAAAAATTTCATTAAAGCTGTAAGTAAATTATTAAAACTAGAGGCTCCTGATTATATATGCTTTCAAAAATTGACCAAATAATTTAAATAAGGATGCATTAAATAGAGCAGTAAATTTATTAGGTTTAAAATTAAGATTACCACATTAATAAAGCTCAGAAATAGTAAATGCTGGCCTAAGTGAATTATTCTAGGATGTTAAACAATTTTTAGAAACTGTTTAACTTATTACGAGTTACAGGCAACACTTATGAACACACGTCAATTTTATATATTGGTAGTAGCTATAGACAATCTGTATGTCTATTCAATTTATCTGTAGTATCCTTTATCATGCTAAATGTGATTTAGCTATATTATTTTTGTGTATATTTACTTTTGAGAAAAAAGTTAGTGAAAAATAAATAATGATGAGATTCTTAGATTGCTGGAAGGAGAAATTTATGGTGATGATATCCTGGAATTTGAAGATGAATATGACAGTGATACGGATTCAGAATATTTTCCATGTGAAACGTATATTATGAACAGAACAGCATATTAATGAAATTTCACTAAATAGAAGAACTATTGCAATTGTAAAAACTGATAGTGCCAAAATTAGAGAAAGGAAACAAAATGTGAATAAAACATAATTAAAAAACATACCACTTTGAAAGATTTAAGATGGGACACTGGTTGAAAAAACCGATGAGAACAAGGTCTAGTATAATACAGCCCTGCTCTCCGTAAATCACAAAAAATTACAACTGCAAGACTGTTAATAATGTGATAAGGCTATTATTTATTAAAATCTAACCGATATAGGACGTCTTCTGCGTTTAAAACAAATTGTTTATCTGTTGATAACATAACATATCTATCTTACATATGGCTAATGGAAAAAGTTACAAGATCTTATATCACAAGTCCTAGCTATTTTTTCTCACTATTTTTTTAAATAACATTTGCAGAACTTTTTATATCAAATTTAATTAATCACTTAAACAATTGTTTATGACTATCTGAACTTCAAATTTTGTAAATTTGTTAAAACTCACTTTTAACAAATTTACAAAATTTAGAGTTCGGATAGTCGTAAACTATTGTTTAAGTGATTAATTGAGATTCACCAAACGTAATGGACTACAAAATTCAAGAATCAAATTTAAATCCTTAAAACTTCATTATAATTTTGACATTTGTTGATTCCATCTTTACGTGAGCTACTAGTAATCACTAGACACTTTTAAATGTTTTAAAACCATCGAAACTGATGAAAACACCATCGAAACAGAACAACATAACTCTCTCAACTTCCTAGACCTTACAATAAAACGAACAGACAAACAAACTCATAAATTTAACACATACCAAAAACCCATTAGTAACAATACGACCATTCACAACTCCTCAAATCCCCCACACCAACATAAACTAGCTGCTTACAACACCATGATATATCGCATGCTTAAAACACCGTTAGACAAAGAAGAACACTACCAGGAATTAAACACCATAAATATATAGCACAAACTAACGGATAGAACCCAACAATGATTGACAAATTATACAACCGCCTAAAAAATAAACCTAATAACCCAAATACAAACACACAACAGGACAATCCCATAAAATACTTATCAATACCATACAGATCATCCAATACCCACAATCTAACCAACTACGAAAATACAACTACAAAATAGCTTACTCCACACACAACACTCTCAATAAACAATTTAAACACAACAACAAAATCGACGACATTTACAACACCACTGGAGTTTACAAACTAACTTGCAGTTCGTGCCCCAGTTTTTACATAGGCCAGACAGGAAGGTCCTTCCACACACGTTACCACATATAGAACATATAAAAGCACTAAAAAACAATAATTATCAATCAAAGTTCGCCAATCATCTCAACTTCACAAAACATGACTACAAAGACATAACATCTAACCTACAAATTCTTCATAAACAACACAGAAATAACCAACGCTACACAACCGAACAATACGAAATATACAGACACTTCAAACTACACCCTACACACATACTCAATACACAATTACATTACAACTCAAACACACGTTTTGACATCATAACTCCTAATACACACAAAATACACCCATACCCCCATAATATCCCACCTCCACCCTAATACCCTAACCTACGTAAACCTTGAGATCAGTTACGGTCTGAGTTGACAATGGGACACATCTCCTGAAACGGTCGTCCTCAACAAATAAAACATTTAAATGTGTTTAGTGTATAATTTTGAAATAATTGCCTTCAGTATTCGTTATTCAATCATCAGCTTCATTTTAAAAGACATAATACTTAATCATGCTGCCAACCTAAAATCCGAACTAGACAGTATTCCTTCGATATATATTGTGCATAGTATTTCTTGTAAAGGCCAGTTATCCATTTTGTTTGGACTCACTTCTGTTATAGCCATCACATTTTAACCCTTGTAATTGGTATCACTAGGGCTCCAAAGCAATTCAACATATGATTTCAAATTCGTTCCTCCAAATACCTTATGCAATATCTTCACACTTGATAGATAATTTGTTGACAGTAGGTGTATTTAGTTGATCAACATTTTCATGAAATTTGTAAACATTCTCTATACAACACTCTCTGTTCTTTCATATAACTTTCCATGAAATCTAATGGTATCTATCAATAGCCCAAACAAATAGCAGAAGATACAGCACTGCAAACATAAAGCAGGATTGGCATATAATTGAACTTTTTTATTCATTGTGATTCTTTCTTTTCCATTAAGTGTTTAGTAGAAACTTCAACCTTTTTCTCAAATAAAATTTGTTGCACTGAATATATATTAAGACTTGCAGTTTTTCTGTTGTACATCTTGAGGGGTTTCTTATAAAATACACTTTTGGTATCACTTGGCAAAAAAAAACTTTACTTACTGATATTTTTCAGCAGATGCTTTTCATACTAGGTCTGTACATTGTTCAATGCTGTAAGTCACGGACAAAACTGTTGCTCAGGTGGGATGTTTTGTGTGAGTCTATGGTGTATTTGTTTTCTGTGGTGTATTATTCCTCATAGAATAGTTGTTAATTATGAGTTCAAATATAGTATTTGATTGTGAGTGTGTTAGTCGTTTTGAATCTGTTGTGGATAGTTTTTTGTGGTGTTTGTATATCTTGTAGTTTTCTGTTGTGTTTAGTTTGTTGCTTTTTTATGTAGTGTAGAAATTTTAGGTGAGTGTCTATATTGGTGTGTGAGTGTAGTGTGTTTTCTATGTGTATGGCAAAGTATGATTTGGGTTCTGTGTTTTGTATGTCTTTTATGTGTTCTTTGTATCAGGTTTTAAAGTTTCTCAATGTTTGACCTATGTAAAATCTGGACCAGCCGTTTTATGTAATCTTGTATACTCCTGACCTGTGGTGTTGGTTCTATTGTGTTTTTGTACTGTGTAGCATTTAAATCATTCAACACAATTAAAAAACACATACACAATACAAAAACTCACTAGAACAAACACGACAGGGCAGGAATATACAAGATTACATGCAACGACTGCCCCAGCTTGTAAATAGATCAAACAGGGAAAAATTTTACTACAGGATACAAAGAACACATAAAAGACATACAAAACATGTAACACAAATCAAACTTCATCATGCACATACAAAACCCACTACACTCACACACTAATATAGACACTAACTTAAAATATCTAGACTACATAAAAAAAAAGCAACAAACTAAGCACAACAGAAAACTATGAGGTATACAAACACCACATAAACTATCTGTAACACATTCTAAACGATGAAATACATTAACAATCGAATACTATATCTGAACACGTAATTAACAACTAGTCTATGAACAATAATACACCACAGAACACCAATATACCACAGAATCACACCAACACACCACATCTGAGTAACAGTCTTGTCCGTGACTTACAGCATTGAACAATACACTGGCCTAGTGCGAAACGCGTTTACTGAAAAATATCAGTAAGCAGTGGTTTTTTTTGCCAAGTGATACCAAAAGTGTAATTTATATATTTTAATTTGGGTTGTTCATATTTGTTAAATTTTTGCTTTATGTTTTTGTTGTGTTTTATGGTATATTCAGATATTACTTGTTTTAAATTTCAAAATGTATTTTGTGGAATTTTTTGCACTTAGCTGTTTGGTGTCGTATGTATAGGTAAGTGTGATGAACAAGACACAACTGCTCTAGTCTTTTGTATTAAATTATATTATACACCTGTTACAGACTCATTTTTGTAAAATTCAAATCTAAAACAGTTGGAGAAAATCGGTACTCAAGAATATCAAGAATGTCCCTCAAGAATTGTTACTCAAGAATGTCCCTCATATTAAGAGGTCTTATGAGGTAGCTCATAATTTTGTGATCGCCCTTCCCAGCCTAGTAAAATGGCGTGACTACATGTTACTGCTTGACTCAACTCCCTTCTTGATTTGCTTACTCGGCAATCACCTCACTTCTCCTTAAAACACTCGGACCATAGATAGACCTGTATAGCTTGCATTAAGTGAAATATTGTCTTTAATAATTTGAGGTTTAATTTAGGGGCTTGAAGAAATGAAAATTTAGAAAACTTTTACAAAATTTTTGTATGATACTTAACAAAAATAACTTTAAATTTTACAAAAATTTATAACATTACAAAAACAACATTATAATATTTATAACATTAAAAAGTAGCCAACTAACCAAATCAACTGTTTAAATACTCACACAATTACCTGAATATACTTACAAATTACACAGATTAAGCAATATTCTCATTTTAACTCTTTATAGAATATTTCATTTAAAACACTAGGTAAATTTAAAAAATATAACCTCATTAAGGTATAATTTGAAAAGAATACTGTAATCACTACTTATTTGGAAACAGTTTATGTGTGTTATTTAGGAAACAGCTGATATAGCTTGTTTTAAAATCTTGTGAAAAACAATACTAAGATCCTAACATAACCTTAAACAAATCATTCTTTAATTACTAATTGGAGTTGACACTTGAAAGAGTTATTAAACTTATTGTTTAGTTACAAAGTTGTGAAAAGCTTGGAATGTGATTTTTACACCGAAACAAGACTTCTAGCCCTCCATCAGAAAATTACAAGAAAACTCTGTTTAGGCCTACAGAATGCCTATATTAACTGTTATAATAACATGTATTCTAAAATAATTTTAAGGCATTATGGGAAATTATCAATTAAAAATTGGGTATTTTATTTGAATAGAAATTGGTAATAATCATTTTCCCCTATTTATGAAGACAATTTGCGAATTTGTCTATAACACTTGATAAACTGAGTAATATTAAAAATTTTATAATTAATGTAGCCTAAGAATATAAGCTTAGACTACTAGAATGACCACAGTTACAGAAACATCAACCATGCCTAGAAATTCACTACATCACCAAAAAAAGATATATCTCAAGGGACTAGAACACTATACCAAAGCAAATTATTCCTCACATAATAGCACAATAACACAACAAACACAAAGTTAACACTACAGACAGGGAAAGAAACATCACATTACCATACATAAACAAACAACAAATAAAATAGTCTGCAAATTTCAAAAAACAGGATACAAAATAGCATACAAACTAATAACAAGTTACAATACAAAATACAACAAAGATAAACTACAAGTACCAGGCTTGGTCACTAAACTGTGACCAATGTAACAAATTCTACATTGGACAAACAGGTCGCAGCTTTAAACAAAGAGTTGAGGAACACAAACAGAACACCAACTCAGCATTTTACAATCACATAAAAGAAACAGGACACAAATACACAGACATTTACCATAACTTAGAAATACTACATGTCAAAAAAAGGACACATCTTAACACACTAGAATAATATGAAATTTACAGACACACAAAAAAACAAAGTACAAACATATTAAACGAACTAACACAATACAAATCACACATACTCTTTGATACTATCGAAAACCTGCCTTTAAAACCCTTACCGCTTAACCTAACAACAACTCCAAGTAGAAAATTTAGACACTGACGATGATCGCAACGGAGTGGTCGAATATGTTCTGTCTCAGTAAGTTTTTAGAAATTTACAAAATAAATTGTTGTTTGGCTAGTCATAAACTAATGTAAAAGTGATTAATTATAAATAATTTAATTTTCTTAAACATTTCAGTTACATATATGATCATCATTTAGACCATTACAAAATCACAACATAACTACAAATTACACTTTTGTTATTACTTTTGACCAGACATTTGTTAACTAAAAGTTGTTGATTGTTAACTTACACTTGGAGGAAACGTTTTCGTCTTACGACTTCTTCAGCCTCGTATTTTTGCCGCTAGGAATGCTGCTGTTGTGCTTCCTCGGTACCATTTTTTTGAAAGTTAGAAGTGATGTGATTGAAAAGTATGTGTGATCTGTGCACAACAGCAGCATTCCTAGCGGCAAAAATAAGAGGCTGAAGAAGTCGTAAGACGAAAACGTTTCCTCCAAGTGTAAGTTAACAATTAACAACTTTTAGTTAACAAATGTCTGGTCGCAAGTAATAACAAAAGTGTAATTTGTAATTTACAACCAGCTCGTCATGAACAGCAACAAGATTTCGATACAACATAACTAATCATGTAAACCAAACTTAATTATAAGTATTGCACTCTTGTCAATAGAGCTTCATTTATATGTCAGCTCAACTCACAAGCCAGCTTATAAGTCTACTAGTTTAAGGAAGTGGTTATAATATTGTTGTTTTTTTCAAAGTTACATGGAATTTACCTATAGTGTTTTATTTGTGCACATTATTGTTTAAAAAAAAATTATACATTTCTCAAGAAAAAATAATTAAGTCCATTTTTTACACTAGTTATTTCTAACAATGGCTATTTTAACCTAGTGCCCATTGTAAGAAATATTCTAAATAAATTTTAAAATATTTACAATTCTGGAAATTGAAAAAAAATTACTTTTTCAAACTACTGTATATTGGCCTAAAATGGCCTGTCAGTTCTGGCATACACAAGCACAATGTCTGTCAATCCTTGCTTATAAAATTTGAAAAGGAGGACTTGGTGCCAAGGCTTGCATACAAAAGATTATCTCAGTCAAATGCACACACACACCATTGGCTTTTATCAGGTTGCCTGATTTGTTCAGGTTGTCAGCTTGATATATGGTTGAAAAATGGTGTCACGTGAAAATGAACATTCATTGAAATGCTGGAAATGATGACAATGTTATGGTGCTTTGGAAAACACTCCTTACAGTTGTTCCGAAAAGGATGCATAATATCTACCTTGTCACTTCAAGAACTATACAAACATTTTAGAGTGGGACATATGAGATTAAGTATTAATGTGACACAGCTAAGAAACAGTCTTGTCAGTGATTCACGGCATTGAATAATGCGATGACCTAGTACAAAACGTGTCTGCTGAATAAATCAGCAAGTAGTAGATTTTTACCACATTAATACAAAAACGTGTAATTTATACAAAAACCTCAAGATGTACAACACAAAACTGCAAATAACCCACCAACTAAATTGAGATTGATTAGAAAATTTATTTTCCCAAACAAGAAATGAGGTGGAATGAACTGGGTACTTGATACTGGGTACAAATGATTATCTCGGGAAAACTAAAGTGGTACTATTGACAAATATGAATACTAACAACAAAGAAGATGTCTCAGAAAAATAGTCAGTCGAGTGTTTTGGGTTGCAAGTATTGCAGTGCACGAAACCGATCTGAAAACTGTTACATCCTTTGACTATAGAACATTCGGTTTTGTACAACAGACTTCCCAACTTTTCTGCCAGGTTTTCTTGACATTAAAGATGATGTCTTCCAATATCTCTTGTCTAAATGACAAAAAAAAACAACTATCCATACGTAACAGTAAAAAATGAAGGGACAAAAATCATTTTCAAATCGGCACAACTACCTCTTGGGTGAAAAATTTGTCATATGGAGGATTGGCAATTCTATCTCTAAGATGGCTTCAAGAACTCAGAGCTATTAATGAAGAATTTGAAGCGTAACACAAGATCCATATTTCGAAAGAACCAGGTGAGTAGTGTTTATATTTCATACTAATAATTAGGAATAAGTATGAACTCTTTGTTATGCCGATATGCTGAACAAATTCGTTATTAATAAAAAAAATATTTATTTTGCAATAATTTAAAATGTATTTTTGTCAACATTAACTAAACTGCATCATGAATATTTTACCATATTTGTATTAAAGATCAATTTTTCTTTTAAGTTGACAAATAATACAAAAATCTATACAGAGCACAGAAACGTAATTATAATAAATAAACAACAATCCTTGCTACAAATATTTAGACAATCTTTATGTACATTTTGCTAAAACAGTTAGCATCATCAGAAGGTTAAAAACATACTGAGATCTAAACACAACTGTCAGGTCTTTAGTTTTTAGATCCCAGTATGTGTGTAGTCGTCTGATGATGCTAACTGTTTGAGGGAAATGTAGATCAAGGTTGTGTAAACATTCGTAGCAAGGGTTATTGTTATTTAATTATTGACAAATAATGTTTTTATTTTTTGTTCAATTTCCTCATAGAGTTTTTCATCTGGTACTTTATTTACCCTATTTGAGAGAAAAAATTGTTTTCTTTGAATCACTTGCTGGGCATGATGTAGAATTTGTCTGTGTACAATCCTAATTTACTTACAATAATACAGTAATGCTACTACTACAGTAGTACCTACTGTATTGGCTTATAAGTTAGATTAGTAATTGTTACTTTTATACTTTGATTTAAAGTAGAATAGGAATGGGTCTGTGGCAGGGTAGGGATGCGATGTTGTCAGTTCGAACGCATTGACAGTCAACCCACCTCTGCCAGCGACTGGAATTGGAAATGAAGCAAGCTACAGCACTAGTAAATCATTCCACCAGTTATACGATCACACTGAGCGACGAATGGAAGTTTAACGTCGAATTGGCAACAAGGCTCACCCACGCTTGTAGTAAAAACCACTACTTACTGATATTTTTCGGCAGGCGCAATTCATACTAGAACAAGGCATTGTTCAATGCTGTGAGTCTAGACAAGACTCATGGCTAGTGGTTTTGCCAAATTACACTAAAAGTAATATCACTTCTTAAAAACGTCAAGATGTACAACACAAAAACTGCAAGTTTTAGTAATTATACAATATTAAAACTTCTTTTTTCAGATGTAAAAATATTAAAAAGTTTTGTTCTACAAAAATACTCTTCCATGCCAATTAAAGTGGTCGAAATATTTATAAAACAAAGGACAATAGTCAGGAGGAAATTTTTAACTAATTAACCCCCTCCCCAATCCTTTCCTAGAACAACCAAGTGGTCAGTTATGGTCTGAGTTGAGAATAGGTTACATTTTCTGAAATGGCCATCCTTAATACTCAAGAAAGTAAGTGCTACTACAGTTAAGTGTAACATATATATTCCAGTGTTTTTAGCAAAAAACTATTAGCTCAAGTAAAGATGGAATAAAATAATAAGAAATTTTTAAATATATATTTGAGTACATTTTTCTGCCTTTCAAAATGTTTTGAAAATGGAGTCATTTCAACAAGTCAAAGCTATAAATGAAGAATTTGAACTATATATCACAAGAACAATATTTCGAAAGAACCAGGTAAGCAGTGTTTTTATTTCGTACTAATAATTATGAATTTGTATGCACTCTTTGTTATGCCGATAAGCTTGAACAAATTCGTTATTATTAAATAAAAATTATTTATTTTGGGACCATTTAAAATGTACTTTTGTCATCATTAACTAAACTGTATATTGAATATTTGAGCATATCTTTATTAAAATGCTATTAATAGCCCAATTTCACTTTAAAGTTGACAAATAATACAAAAATCTATACAAAGCACAGTAGTGTAATTATAATAATTAAACAACAATAACCCTTGCTAATATTTAAAGAACCTTGATGTACATCTTGCTAACACGGTTAGCATCATCAGAAGGTTGCAACTACTGAGAGGTCTTTAGCTTTTAGATCCCAGCATGTTCGTAACATTCTAAAGATGCTAACAGTTTTCGCGAAATGTATACCAAGGTTGTTTGAATATTTGTAGCAAGGGTTATTGTTATTTAATTAATGAGAAATAATGTTTTTATTTAAATTCCTTCTATTAGCTCACGCTATGCGTTAAAACAGCTTTTCTACCATTTAAAGTATAACATAAAATCAACTGTTTATGAAATCATAATATATGGTATCACTTATTTTAAGCCTAAATGGTACGAAATAACTATATTGCATACCTTGTTCTTTTTTTGAAAAGTTTTTCTCCCATATAAACGTAAAATTAATTCATTTTAAATTTAATTAATAAATTAATATTTGAAAAAACTGTAGTGTCAAAAAACTAACATCAAGTGTCATCCACTACAAGTTTTAAAAAAATGTATGAACTTGAGTGGATGAATAAAAAGTATTTTATTAACGACAGAAAATTTTAACAAGATATACATATAAATATATATATATCCACATATTATAGGGATTCGACAATGGTCAAAGGACCGAAAGGTGCCTCATCACTCAAGGTAAAATTATTGCACTTAATGGTGGATAAAATTACTTACAATAGTAATATATTAACTTCATATATATATATATATATATATATATATATATATATATATATATATATATATATTTATAGGTTAGTTTTGGTTGGTAAAGATTATTTAGATTTTTTGGACTAGGAGACTGACAGACTTACCTTGGTAAGAGTCCACACTGTAGTCTTAAATAGAAACACATAAAAGCACTTAAACAATGATATATTTCAACCACACAGTGGTCTTTGTCAATCGAAGAGAAAACACAAAAAGAAATATGAGAGAATGAAATAAAATAAATCATTCTTTTATTTTATTTCATTCTCTCATATTTCTTTTTGTGTTTTCTCTTCGATTGACAAAGACCACTGTGTGGTTGAAATATATCATTGTTTAAGTGCTTTTATGTGTTTCTATTTCAAGACTACAGTGTGGACTCTTACCAAGGTAAGTCTGTCAGTCTCCTAGTCCAAAAAATCTATATATATATATATATATATATATAGGAAGAATGTGAAAAAATAGTAGGAATTGAAAAAAACTTTGCAAGTCTTGTTCTTTTGTTAGAGGCTTTTATAATGTTAATACTTCAAATGCTTCAATTCAATGTTATTTTTAGGAACCATGTGCTCAACTCTCTAGTAGTTAGTGCAAGAATGTCTATAAAGATATTTCCAGGAATTTGGTTTTAAAACATTTTCCTGGGCGATGACCATGGAACTTTATTTCTTGGAGGGTATCCTGTAACCCCTGAATCAACTTACACAACTACATAACTATTCCCAATTTTCAAATTCTGGATCTCGACCCTTTCTCTAATATCAGGATACGTAGACTTGCATTTTCCCATTGAAATATTGAAATACTTGTGGTTTTGCTGCGATGCATAATACGATTGCATCACTACATTATGCATAGATCATGAATCACCACGATCTCTGCAAACATTTCTCGTCTCTTATTCAATACTTTCTATTAGCTCACACTCTCCTTATATATAGGTCTATCTTGTTCAAATTATCAATTGTTCATAAAATATGTTCTTATTCATCCATTCAAGATCAAATACATTTTTTTAAACCTATAGTGGATGACTTTTGATGCTAATACAGTTTTTTCAAATATTTATTCAATATTAAATTATAGAAATTTGGGGTCTAGGTAGGATTCAAACTGAGTATTTTCAGGTTCGAAGGTTTAGCGCTTTAGCACTGAGCCAACTTTCCCATAACTATAAATGTATTTCTCAAAGATGTATATAAATTTTTCTTTCACCTCCATCCGGTTGTCATTGAAACCTTCATTTAAGATTCAACAACCTTAAATTCTTGAATTTTGTAGCCCATTATGTTCGGTGGATCTTAATTAATCACTTTAACCTTAAATTGTTGCCATGGTTTCCACACAATATCATACATATATATTGTTCTAGGATTACAAATGAATGAAAAGAATAAAATAAACAAACAAACTGGATTAACGGTATGGAACCTTGTTTCACAAGCAGACAATGCGAAAGGAAAGCAAAAAGAAACTACAACCAAAACAAAGGAAGTGTATAAATAGTAACAACTAAAAATAATAGTCCAACACCATACATGTAAAGGAAAATGGAAAATTGCAAGGAAATTCGCTTTCTATTTTGTTACTTTATATTGTTATTCTGACATATGTATGTACATATTTATTTTAATTATAATTATAAAATTAAAAAAACTAAAATAAATTTTTTCTTTTTTTTATTTAAGTAGGAATTAACTTCTAAATAATTTTTATATTACTTGTTTTTAAACCGATTTCCTTATAGAATTTTTCATCTGCCACTTTAATCCTATTTGAGCCATAAAAACATTTCTTTCTTTGAATCACAGGCAGTGGATAACAATGCAGTATTCAATAACAATCATCGAGATAACAAACTCTTCGGCGACCTAGGAGCGCATTGCATTGCAGGATGTCGATTGCAAAGTTCCATAGAATAAAATAATAATTTAAAAACAAAATCTTTCTTAGTACAACGTTTTTAAACGAACTAAAATGTATAAAACAATTTGGAATTTAAAACGTAAATTTTCAATGACCATATGAAAATTTAGTGGGGAAAGCGTGAGTCCCATCCTATATATATAAGGGGTCTCCAACCTTTTTTACTCAAGGGCCACATCGAAAACTTTTGGAGGAAAGGTGGGCCAGCAATATTTCAGGGCAAAAAGTCTTACCCCCCCCCCCCATACACCCACGACGTTTTTTCTAATCAAGAGCTCAGTGGTGGTATTTGAGGTTTTCTTGCTTAGTTTTTTACATGTTTACAGCTAGTTTTACGCTTATAGAGAATACAAGTGGCAAGAGAGAGACGAGTACTGTACTCATATTTCTTGGTAAAAATGCTTAAAAGGAAATATATTACCAAATAAAATTTTTTCAGTGTGCTAGCTTTCCGCGGGCCGGAAAAAAATCTGTCGTAGGTTGGAGACCCCGGCTATAGATCAAGCATCCTCACTACACGGCCCTGAGAAAAATTTTTGCGGCCTCAGACTGTTAGGGATTAAAAGAAATATGTTAAAACAGCAGTTCGGTAAGAATGGTATTTTTAAAGAAAAAAATAAAGAGAAATTTCACTATGAGTTTTGGAAAGCAGTTGAAAAAAAACAAATTTCCCAACTTAACTAACTGTACTCAGAAAATGTTATGCGATTTTGCACTAAATATGTCTGTGAATCTACATTCAGTAAGTAGAAGTTCATAAAATCTAAGAACAGATCTAGGTAAACGAATGAGAACGTTGAACACATTTTGAGTTTTAAGTTTCCTCCCAACCTGCCAACGTGGATGCCTAATATGAGAAAGATTTAGCATTTTCAAAGAATTAACTAATTCAGGTATTCCTGGAGTTAAGTAAAATAGATTTTCTTACTTTTTTATATGCAAAACAGTTGATTTACTTTAGTGATGTAATAAACTTATGTAAACTTCATGCAAACTATTTGGCTCTCTAAGAAATCCTAGTGAAGAACCCTGCTATAGATAATAGTTTAAGGCAGGGGTCACCAACCTACGGCCCGCGGGCCACATCCGGCCCGCGGAAAGCTAGCATACTGACAAAAATATTAATATGGTAATATATTTCTTTTTATGCACTTTTACCATTAAATATGAGTACAGTACTCGTCTCTCGTACTGTACATTATGTAGTAAATTGAAAAGATTTGGTTTGCTATCATCGTGTGTTTTCATTAGACCTACTTGAAAACTCCTACAGAATAATTATTATTTTATAGCAAATATAATTATTTGTTTGGTCACAGTTTTATTTACAATCACGTAAAGAATTTTAGTTAGCGGTAATTATTCCGACGTGCGACTACCGCTATTTTCGTGAATTGTTTTTAGTTTTCTTATGTATTTTTACGTCCTAAACACGAATCCAACATAAATAATTGTCGTTGACGCCGTTTTTTTAAAATATACTTAAAAAACATAACCTTTATTGACGTAAGTTCAGACGTGCTACTACAGCTATTCCGACGTGCGACTACCGCTATTTTCGTGAATTACCTACGAATGACGACCTACGAAGTATCCAGTCAGTATAGATTTGGTTATTAGTTAATTATATTCAATTTTACTATATACCTATATTGAAATATACATACAAAGTAATCAGTCAGGATAGATTTGGTTATAGTTTTATACAACATTACTATATACCTACATTAAAATATACCTATAAAGTATCAAGTCAGGATAGATTTGGTTATAATTTAATAAAAATAGATAGTAATTCTGAATAAAATTATTACCAAATCTAACCTAACTGGATACTTTGTAGGTATATTTTAATGTAGGTATATACTAATGTATAAAATTACGGATCTAGTCGTAGTGCAGTGCGCTGTAGCTACTGCGCGCTCGGTTCACGCTATAGGCCTACATGTCATTACAATCTAACATTTAAAATGTGAAATAAAGTAACTTTCACAAAAATACATCAAAATGTAGAGAACGTACATATGTAAAAACGTGAAAATACATAAGAAAAGTAAAAACAAATTCACGAAAGTAGCGTTAGTCGTACGTCAATAAAGGTTAGTTTAAGTTAGGTTTTTTAAGTATATTTTAAAAAAACGGCGTCAGCGACAAAAAATAATGTTGGATTCGTGTCTAGGACGTAAAAATACATAAGAAAAGTAAAAAACATTCACGAAAATAGCGGTAGTCGCACGTCGGAATAATTACCTAGTTGGCCAACAAAAAAGACATAAAAGGATATATAGCAACTTAAAAAACTAAGCAAGAAAATCTCTAAAACCACCACTGAGCTCTTGATTAGAAAAAACTTCGTGGGTGTGTGTGGGGGGGAGTTAGACTTTGGAGGAGGGAATATTTCCGGCCCGCCTTTCCTCCAAAAGTTTTCAATGTGGCTCTTGAGTAAACAAGGTTGGACACCCCTGGTTTAAGGAATTGGTCAGTAAATGCGACCTACGTTTTCCACACTGAATTTTAATATGGACATTAAAAATTTACACTCCCAGAAATTTCAAACGTCTTTATACTTTCTAGTTGGTAGGTACTAAGAAAGTGTTTTCTTCAAATTATTTATTATGTTCTTTCTGTAACGACAATGAATGAGTGGTTGATATGTAAGCTACTACCAGCTATCTCGACGAACCACTAAATAAAGATGCGATCGCATCGTGAGTTCCAAGAATCTTGTAACTTGCTAACGTGCGATGCCATTAGTTCTAAATGATTTACAGCTGGATGTACTTTATCAACACAAAACCGAAGATGCCGCCAACGCCGAAACCACGCAAGTATTTGTGGAATGTACGAACAGGATATGAGTGGGCGAAAAATCACCCTTCCAAGAAACACAACCTTCTGTTTCATTTCAATTAATCTACAAGTGCTTCTTGGAACTGTCGTTTCTTGGAAGCATTACTTTTAGTTACCAGTGACAAGTCCAACATTGCAGGCAACGCGCCACCAAGTGTTTTCCTGGTAGAACAATGGCGGTTTTTGTTCGGTGGACGTGTAGCTAGCTCATTACTTATTTGTAATAAAGCATTGTGGTTTAATAATAATAAACAATACGCATAAACCTTTAACCACAAATATTCTTCATCTAACCCAGTTAGGGTTGAGGCATCGAAAAGAGAATATCGATATTCGATATTTAAACTACCAAAGCATATGGATATCTAGATATTATCGTTAAAACCAATCGATATATCGATAGAAAATAATAAAAAATTGTCATTCTTTATAAAGGGAAACGTAATGTAAATAAGGAAAAAACAGTAGCCAAACGAACAAAATTTGATTTTTTTAAAATTGTGTAAAAAATTACACTCTTAAGGAATTAGGAATTAAAATTTACATTTACAAATAGGCCTACATACATATTTTTGTTTTCTTTATAAAATGAAAATTATTTTACCGAAAATTCTGTTCCCAGAGAGCCTAAGAATATTAGCATTTCTGCATGATTGGGGTTTAGTCTGCTCCTCTCTGCCGATAAAATCTCACCAGGTTTCGAGAAAAGCCTCTCTGTTGGAACGGATGTTCCAACAACTGACAGATATTTTCTAGCCATAATTAATGTAGGGACGAGTTTGGAGGTGAAATATCCTTCAAAATCTTGAATTGATTGTTCCTAAGGTCTGATTTTCTACCGTTGCCCCCCTTCAACTCTTTCGCATCGACTCATCTCGAACAACCTCGAAACCCCTCGGGGGGGGGGGGGTATGAAAGTATGATACATGTATGTATGATACTTAGTTTGAAAGTATAATAAATGCAATATGTTCTTGCTCAATTCAATTTTTTATTATTAACATATTGTATAAAAATAACTTCTGTTAATAACAGGAGCGTAACGCTTTATTAAAATATTTATGTTTCTAATTTTATTTGCATTTACGTTCACTATACGTGTAGAAATCAAGGTTAAACCGATCGATACAAAATTTCTATATGATCAGAAATTCTGAAATTAAACCCCTCTGTGTCCCGTGATTTTTAAGTCTTTGTAACGTCAAGATATAGCCAAAAATAGTGTTTAGTTCTTTATATTACAGGTGTAAATATATAGCCTGGAAATACCAATGTTTCTGATATATTGGAAATGATATATCGGTGAAAAATATCGCAAATCCATTTCCGATATATCGATATTTCGCTTTTAGATGTCCCAGCCTAAAATCTGATGTACATTTTAGTTACCATTGTTGTTCGGTTCGGTTGCTAACCGTAGAGGGAAGACACATCCATACTCCCTGAGTATAGTGTCATGCCTCTAAGGATGGTTACTTGATAACTGAAACGTACATTGGTTAGGTAAAAAATATTTGTGGTTAGAGGTGTTTGTTTGATATTTATGTAGCACGCTGTGTTTTCTTAATGATGCGTTCCTCTGCGCCGAAACGAACAGTCTCAAACAGTAGAACCGCGCAAAACAGCGCCGAGCGAGGCTGGGCGTTAGTGAGTGAGCATTCATGCCCCAAGGGTGCTGACAATTTTACGATAATAGTTAACAATGACTGAACCAACTTCGATTTTCGGTGCTTTTATATGCTACTCGAAAATACATTTTAAAACAAGAATCAAGCAAAGCATATAATATGGGGCAGTAATCACATGTTTGAGCAATGATAAATCAAAAGTGGGCAGTGGTAAATGAAAATAAATTATTTATCCAAAAGTATTTGATATACTCTAAACACTAAACATTTATTATCATTTTTTAACATAATATTAGTTCAACATTTGTAAATTATTTATATTCTAATGCATATTTTTCCATTCTCTCTGTTAGTTAACACTCTCCTTATATATGTTTTGTTCAAATTTTTAATCATTAATAAAATACTTTTTATTCATTCACTGAAGTTCAAATTATTTTTTTAAAACTTGTAGTGGAGGACACTTGTTAATACGGGTTTTCTAAATATTAATTAATTACTTAAATTTAAATATAAAATTATTTTAGTTTCATATGGGAGAAAAACGTTTCGCAATAGAAGCCAGATACGCTGTAAAGTTATTTCGTCCCATTTGGCTTGAAATAAGTGATAACATATGATTTCATAAAACAGATGATTTTATGTTATAGGTTATGTGGTAGAACAGCTGTTTATATTACTTGTGTCCTCCATAAAAGAGTTGGCCTGTAAAGTATAGGAAGTGCCGCTGTATATAAATATGTACAGCAATAGATACGTGTGATTTTGCTGAGCTTACTGTTATAATAAAAATATAATTTCGTTCATCCACACTTTGTGTGAACAATTACCTTCAAGGTTTTTAAACAGAGGTTTTACGTTTCTATTAAAAAACTATTATTTTAATTCAATACCTGTTGACTATTAAGATGAAAATATAGTAAAAAAGAAAAACCAGGGGGCATCTTTGCAGCGGTTTTGGGCAGTGATAAAATCTTCTTACAATATTCCTTGGAATATAGTGATTTTAACAATATCGTAAACCGTAAATAGTAGTTGAAATATGGAAAAATTACATAGCCCTAATTTAGTAACACAGTTGAAACTGTATATTCTTAATAAAACCAAGTCAATTTTATTCTATTATTATATACCTATTATATATATATATATATATATATATATATCACTTTCACTATAAGTACTTAAACAAGAATCTTACTTGTTATTTATGCGAGTTAACATTCAAAGATTGGTAGTATCTCCATCATCAAGCATCACTGATCGGGGGTTGTAGTTGACAAACTTCACTACAACCCCCGGTCAGTGATGCTTGATGATGGAGATACTACCAATCTTTGAAAGTTAACTCGCATAAATAACAAGTAAGATTCTTGTTTAAGTACATATAGTGAAAGTGATAAGCGAATACAAGAAAACAGTGTTGCAAAGCTAAATATATATATATATATATATATATATATATATATATATATATATATATATATATATATATATATATATATATATATAGTAATTATTATATACCTACTATACAATCTGGAAGCATATTATCCTTTTAGGGTGTGTTTATACTTAATATAATTATAGAAAGTAGAGTAATTTCATAAAGCACAGGGGCCTACGTTTGAAAAATAAGATATCTCATATTGTATTGTACATTAATATTGAATATTTATGATATAATAACACTTTGTGTTAACAATGTTCAATAAATAATTTAACGTAATATAGTGTTCATCAGTTGTCTTACAACATAACCTATAACACAAAATCAGCTGTTGCATGTAATCATATGTTATGAATTCACTTTGATGTGACTCTTAGCGGTACCCGACGGAAACTATGCTGAAGCAAAATCGTATTTTCAAGTCCATTCGTTAAGTTATTGTACGCGCAGCTGTAAAAGTTTCCCCTTCAGAAACATAATGTTTGAGACCGTAAACCGACAAGTACGTCACAATTAAGGGTTAGTTGAACGGTCGTGTATTTATACACCAAGGGAATTGAATAGTTTATAAATGTTAGCTGGCTAAAATACCACGCCAACAGGAGTGCAACCTGACGCAATGCAAACGGACAACAGAATTCCGTCGCAGTATTACGAGTCGGTAGCTCCAGACACACATACGTGCATGAGAATCTGCACGTAGGCGCCTTCTGAAAATAGTTTCACAAGTCTGTACGGTTCGAGCGGTCGCTTACGTGCGCCGGGGCACGCTTTTTGGTATTTTAAACCCGACGAAATGCTCCAAGTCCATTGATCCTGTCTGGCTGTAGGGCAGGAACGCGGATTTCCCGATGCTAAAATAAACCCTTTTTTATTGCAAAAGTCCTGAGTGAAACTCTTATATATTACAAAATATATTATTATAATTTAAAATACCGTCAAACAAAAAGGATTTTTCTGTTAAATCATCTTCCCCTTCACAAAGTGATAATTTATTCGTTAATGTTTTCAAAGCCCCAATTAACAATAGTTTTAGACGGACATTTTTGATGAATGCATAATCGCCTTAAAATTTGATAGTTTATTTACTATAAGGTTTTCAATAGAGACCAACTAGCAACAGTATTAAGTATTTCCTCCTTATCTTAATCATATTGCCATTACAATCATATTTCCGTAAACGTTACCGTTTGACGGTGATTTGTGTGAAGGTCTTTTCCTGCATTGGATTTGTTTGTTCCTGGTAGTAGTCTTCCTTAAAGGGATTTAAAGGAATTGAACTTTAAGGCACCCTTCGTCCTTATTCTCTAAATCCCCCCCCCATTTTTTTCTTCGAACATTCACGCACACTCCCAACTATCCAGTGAACTGTCACCAAAAGGGGGTATTTGAACGTACACTTCACATGTACGAGTACTAGCCCAAGAAAATAAATTTCCTTGTAATAGTTTAATTACTAGTTTACTGGTGATGCAATAACTTAGTACATCTACAAAACCTTTAAAGAGCTATACAAAAATACAACGCTATACATCCTTAAAAACCTAATGTGGCAACTTAAAGCTGAAATAACGTATAGTCTACATGTAAATCTATACTATTATATAAAAATGTATTGGTGAGTGTGTGTGTGTGTGTGTGTGTGTGTGTGTGTGTGTGTGTGTGTGTTTGTGTGTGTGCATGCGTGCTTGCGTGCGTGCGCGTGCGCCCGTGTGTGTGTGTGTGTGTGTGTGTGTGTGTGTGTGCGCGCGCGCGCGCGTGTGTGTGTGTGTGTGTGTGTGTGTGTGTGTATGTGTGTGTTACTCAATCACATAAAACTACTGGACCCATGAGCTGCAATTTTACATGGACATTATTAGAGTCCCTGGTCAACACATAAGCCTATTTTTATTTAGAAATTCTATCAGGGCACTGCTCACTGGCCTTGAACACTCCCTTAACACTTAATTATCTATACTCCATTATATACTTGGCTTAATCAGCTGATAGTAAATCTGTTTGTAATTACTTGTAAAAGTCACTTTTCAAAACAATTAAACATATATAGGCCTACTATGCACAATAAACTATAGTTTGATATATTTATTGGGAATTAATTTCAGTAAACTAAATTCACCCCAAATACAAATACAAATTAAATCAGTACAAATATACGTCAACCCCGTATAGAGGACGGGTACTCTGCTAGTATTATATATTTTTTCAAAATTTGTTGCTTTTGTTTATTCTATTGTAATATGTATAGTCTATCGTCTATATAGTCTAAATTTAATTTCATTTAACGAAATACTCATGCATAAGAAATACATTATTGTATTAACTATATTAACTACATGTATACATTGCTAACACAACGACTACGTACTACGAAAACCGTTTAAGAATAAAACCAAATATTTAAGAATATACAATAATTAGCGCCTTCGATATACTACATGCAACTCACAAATCTGATCAGGCTATGATATTCCATATGTATGACGGCGTTAAAAAATATAATAGATTGTTTTGACCCAAATAAACCTTAATTACTCTTTCAGAGCACATCGTTATCATCGTACGTTAAAATGCAGTGATTTGGGGAAGTTAACTGTCTTATCAGTAAAATTTAGGTTCTGAAGGTGGTATAGTAATACACGTGAAAGGTTCAGGGGATAATAATAGAAAATTTTATCACTGCAAAGGTTCTCCCTTGATTTTTCTTCTTTACTAAATTTCCATCTTAGTTATATATATATTTATATATATATATATATATATATATATATATATATATATATATATATATATATATAAACAAATAAAAACATACACAAAACTCACAAACTAATCATTTTTTTACTCATACGCGTTTCAATGACCAAGTCATCATCATCAGTGAGTGTTACTAGTACAAACTCTAACTTACAACTCCAGTTTGTAGTAGTAACACTCACTGATGATGATGACTTGGTCATTGAAACGTGTATGAGTAAATAGATGATTAATTTGTGAGTTTTGTGTATGTTTTTATTTGTTTATAACATAACCTCACAAGCTAAGCTCAAAGAATATTTGTGTATATATTAATGTTTGTATGCATGTTTGAGCCTTATGCGTTACTAAACCACTGGTCCGATCGCCAAAGCTTTGGGAAATTGTCGATTACATTCCTCGAAAGGTTTCTGGCGATATAAAAGTTTTTGTAACATGTAATTTTAAGTGCCAAAATTGCATTCAATATTACTCTCTATCTTATCTTAAGACATTTTATTGAATTCATTTTAAATTTGTGGTTGCTAGGCAACACTCAACAATCTAAACATATTTTCCAACACATTTCAAACAATTTAAATATTGTATATCCGAAGGCACACCAATAAATAACATTCAATCAACAAATTTAATTGTGACACTTTTCTCGAACGACTACTATAAGTTCAGCTATTATTATGCTAATAAAATACTAAATTACGTTTATCTAATGTTAACACACCATTCATTGACTTTTAAGTGATACAGAGTTCGCCGGGTCAGATAGTTTTTTTAAATAAAAACGTAAACATTTTCTAAAAACCTTGAAGTATATTGTTCAGCCGAAGTGTAGGTGATAGTACAAATTATATACAGTATGTATTATACTAGTAGGCGCGAATCTTGTGACTAGTGAGTTGTATGGTTTTATAATATTACGTTTGATGTAATCAATTGCTACCTTCATCCTTCCAAGGTGGCAATGTAGAGGTGATACTCTGTTACACAAAAGTTAAATCACGTCGAATTTCGGAAGCGCAACTAGAAGATTACGTGCGAACTTTGGACGTTGTCGGGCACACGCACTCACACGCGCTAACCTTCCTACCTGCTGCCGATGGCTGTTCATGAGTCATCTACCGGGCCATAGTCTACAAGACTAATATTTTTATACTGTTACATATAGGTGATTTTTACTAACAATTTTGGTTTCTACATTTAATTGTTCATTGGAATTAGAAGCAAATACTTCTCTCTCTCTCTCTCTCTCTCTCTCTCTCACACACACACACACACACACACACACACCACCGCCGCCGCCGCCGCCGCCGCCGCCACCACCACCACCACCACCACCACAACCACAACCAACACCACCACCCCCACCACCACAACCACCACCCCCACCACCACCACCACCACCACCACCACCACCACCACCACCATCATCATCATCATAATCACAATCATATCATAGCCGTCATCATCATCATTACAATTATCATCATGTCATCTCCATCACCCAAATGTAAAACTAAAATTCAGGTAAAATGATTTATTCTTGTGGAATTTACTTTTTTAACAAATTTTGTGCCGACCAACAGATATTACACTACTTTTCTTTAACTCAGTTTACCATTTAGTGAATATTTAGGACTTATAACGGCTTACTATTTATTTAATTTGTCGCTTTAGTAAATTACCTTTATTTGGTAAATTAGCCTATTTATTGTTTCGAAAGTTCCATTGCATAACTTTAAATTGTTGCCATGGTTACCACACAATATCATAAATCATGCTGTAGGATTAAAGAGGAACGAAAAGAATAAATTAAACAAACAAACTGGATTAACGGTATCACACTTAGCTTCGCAAACAGATTATGCACAAGTAAACCGAAATGTAACTAAAACACAATGCAAACGACAAAAAAAATAAAGCGTATGAAAGTTAACAAAAATAATAGTCCAACATCATACACAGAAAGAATATGGATAATTCACTTTCTATTTGCAAGGAAGTTCGCTTTCTATTTTGCCACTAAATATTGTTGTTCTGACATATAAAAAAATTATATCTTGTTGTGAGTAGTGTGTTGTGTGGTTTTATAACATCATTTATGAATAGCTTATAATCTAGCCTAATGTACGAGGTCATCAATTGCTACCTTCATCCTTCCAAGGTGGCATTGTGGAGGTGATACTCTATTACACAAAAGTTTATATCTCGTCGAATTTCGGTAGCGCACCCGAGGATTAAGCGAACCTCGCAGGTCGAGGGGCACACGCATTTACACGCGCTAACTTTCCTACCTGCTGCCGATGGTTATCCATGAGTCATCTACTGGGCCTTAATCTACAAGACTAATATTTTTTAAACTGTTACATATAGGTGATTTTTACTGACAAATTTTGTATTCTACATTTCATTGTTCATTGAAATTAAAAGCAAATACTTCTCTCTCTTCCTCCCTCCCTCCATCTCTCTCTCTCTCTCTCTCTCTCTCTCTCTCTCTCTCTCTCTCTCTCTCTCAAACACACACACTCACGCACACACACACACACACACACACACATACACACACACACACGCAAACACACACACACACACACACCATCATCATCATCATCACAATCACATCATCGCCGTCATCATCATCAAAATTATCATCATATCATCTCTATCGCGCAAATGTAAAACTAAAATGTATGTAAAATGGGATATCTTATTTATTCTTAGTGGGGTTTACGTTTATAACAAATTTGTGCCGACCAACAGATATTACACTACTTTTCTTTAACTCAGTTTACCATTTAGTGAATATTTAGGACTTATAACGACCTGCTATTTATTTAAATTGTCGCTTTAGTAAATTACCTTTATTTGGTAAATTAGCCTATTTATTTATTTTTAGCAAATAAATAATGGATAGTTATATTTAATTCCTGATTCAACTATATTGCAAAAACAAATACCTGGGACAGTATAAACGAATTGACGCCCCAGAATTTTACAATTATGTAAAACATAACCTAACACGAGAGCACAAGAAATTTATCGATTTTACCTGTAAAAAGTTACATAGTGAATTTAAGGAGACATTAACAAACTCTAGTGCACACTGAAAAACCACTAAATCGCAATATTCCAACATATTCTAACCTATCTTTGTTAGCGTACCAATGTTTTCTTATGTTTTATTCTTTATTTTTGCAATAGTTCTTAACTTAGGTTAGGTTAAGTTAGGTTAGCTACGTTAGGTTCGGTTATGGCATGTTTGTGCATTGTTAGCGCGTAAAAGGTTAGGTTAAGTTAGGTTAGCTTACGTTAGGTTCGGTTATGGCATGTTTGTGCATTGTTAGCGCGTAAAAGGTTAGGTTAAGTTAGGTTAGCTTACGTTAGGTTCGGTTATGGCATGTTTGTGCATTGTTAGCGCGTAAAAGGTTAGGTTAAGTTAGGTTAGCTTACGTTAGGTTCGGTTATGGCATGTTTGTGCATTGTTAGCGCGTAAAAGGTTAGGTTAGGTTAGGTTAAGTTAGGTTAGCTTACGTTAGGTTCGGTTATGGCATGTTTGTGCATTGTTAGCGCGTAAAAGGTTAGGTTAGGTTAGGTTAAGTTAGGTTAGCTTACGTTAGGTTCGGTTATGGCATGTTTGTGCATTGTTAGCGCGTAAAAGGTTAGGTTAGGTTAGGTTAAGTTAGGTTAGCTTACGTTAG
Source organism: Prosapia bicincta (assembly GCA_036971475.1). Classification (NCBI taxonomy): domain Eukaryota; kingdom Metazoa; phylum Arthropoda; class Insecta; order Hemiptera; family Cercopidae; genus Prosapia; species Prosapia bicincta. The sequence continues at coordinate 55,253,086 of JBAIZL010000003.1, read as the reverse complement.
GTTCGGTTATGGCATGTTTGTGCATTGTTAGCGCGTAAAAGGTTAGGTTAGGTTAGGTTAAGTTAGGTTAGCTTACGTTAGGTTCGGTTATGGCATGTTTGTGCATTGTTAGCGCGTAAAAGGTTAGGTTAAGTTAGGTTAGCTTACGTTAGGTTCGGTTATGGCATGTTTGTGCATTGTTAGCGCGTAAAAGTGTTTGTAATGCCTCCCAAAAGTATTGCTCAAAATTACATCGATAAAATGGCGATTTTACATAGTTTTAAATGTGTTCTAATGTTAAGTTACGTTTTATAATGATTGTAAATCTTTGGGCCTCAAAACCAATAATTTTTGTTTTCATTACTCTTTACAACTGTCTATCTCCAGGTACGTTTTTTATAAAACGGTAAGTTTCGTATTAAATATAAATATAATTACCATATAATGTTATAAAAAATTGCTTTTCATGTATAACAAACTTTCTCGACATCCACTATGGTGAAAAAAATCCTAAAACTAGAAATTTTGTAAAATGGCTTAGGACATAAATATTGTTGAATCTTTAATTTCAAATTTCGACATCAATGAGAAATTTTATCACAAATTTATTTTTAAATTGATAATTAATTTATATAATAATTATTATAATAATTCAATATAAATAATAATAATATTTATTACGAAAAATTATAAATAATTAACGACCCTAAACGCCAGAAACGTTTAAACAAGGACGACTTGCGGGTTGCATTCTGAGTCTTTCCATGTACACGTTAATTCAAATGTTGAGTCACATTCCGAAATTTTACAAAACATAATATTTAGTCATAAAATTTTATTTGATATTACTTAAAAATCCAATAAACCTTTCAAAATATGAGGAGCCTCAATAAGTTCTGACCTGCTTTGTAATACAAATTTACTACTTGCGTTTATTTCTTTCTTTTGATATAATCCTACACATTTAGCTCAATCTCATAGCTACAGACACCCTTCACATTTATTACAGAGAACATTCTATGCTTCGGAACTAACGAGTTCTGAGAAGGGAAAAAGGGAGTTCTGAGAAGGATTGTGACTCTCGGAATTAGAATCCTTTGTATTACAGCCACCCTTCTGACGGCGCAGATATTTGAAAACTCACGATTTCAAACGAGTTTCACTTAATTGCATCATTTTATGAAAACTTCTTTTAGTTAAATAAGGTTATTTTTACTGTCCCTGGCGTTCTAAGATACAGATAATATCGAATATGTGGATATTTCAAAATATATATAATAGTATTAATATACAAAGTAAAATTTATATAATAATGTAAATATTATCTGTCATATAGATATATAAAATATTATTAAAATATAACGACAGCTAAAGATACTAGGGTAGTAGATAATAATGACTGGACCAGGTTTGTCTTTTTTGTATTTTTACTTATATTACTGAAAAATACATTCTAAACAAGGACACGTAATATAGACAAAAAGTTTATATATTAAATTCCTACTTAGGTTAACAAAATCTAATTTTATTCAAGTTATTTTTTATTAAATCATTACAATTAATATAAATAGAATAACATTACCTATGCGTTGAAACAGCTGTTCTACCAAATAACCTATGCCTATAACATAAAATCAGGTGTTTTATGAATTCAAATGTTACCACTTATTTTAAACCAAATGGGATGAAATAACTATATTGCATACCTTGCTCCTTTTGTGAAACATTTCCCTCCCATATAAAATTAAAATTATTCCATGAAATTTAATGAATGAATTATTAATTCAAAAAACTCCATTACCATCAAATGTCATTCAATAGAGATGTTTGATGTGGTATGAGAAATGTCGTTTAGGTTTTAATTTTTTCAAATTTTAACCACTATTTATGGCTTAGAGTGTTTGTCCCTTTCTTGTTAAAGAAAACATGTAAATACTATTTGTGTAAAATATGTAAGAACGAAAAAAGTAGACGTTCAACTAGTCATTCTTCAAGGGTGACCTATATGCTAATAAACAATATAATATTCTTTATAATATTTAATATGATAAAGCAATATGATATTGAAAAAATAATAAAATCTTCGAATACCTTCAATACAGAACACCTAATTATACTTGTAAAGAAAGTCTATTGTCGGTATAAATACGCATGTGAAAGAATTATAATTTCAAATTATGTATAACTCTTTTGTCAATTAGGTTGTATTATTCCTTGCCGATTTAGTTCAAAGTTTTATGACTAGGTGTCGCTAGTATTGAGCTTAAATACAAAACCTTTCCTGCACGACAGAAAGAAAGGTTGGCTGATTTGATTATAATTACAAGATAAAGCAAAACACTTGAGTTGCACAGGTGGAGAGTTCGCCAACTAGTGGGGGTGGAAGGTAGGCAGCAGTCTCTCACATCTATACATAGTGGTTGTGGCGAACAGATACTATAGCAGGGAAACTCGACAAACACTGAGTCTGCGTTCCCCTCCCCCTCTATAAATGTCAAGTAGGCCACTGCGTATGAGCTGACCAAGTCTCTTGCTATATCTCGCAACATATACTACACTTAAAACGTTGTAAGTAAATTAAAACAAGAATCCTTTCGAGAAAGAAACTGTATTATTAACGAAACGTCTAATTGAAGCGTTCAGACCATATTATGTTCCTGATAATCCGGCGATCAATACCAAAATTCGGTCACTATTAACTATGTAATAATAATATTTAATAGTGTAAAATACTAAAACAGTCCCGGCACGTTATAAAAACATTGTATACATATATACAAGCAGGCCTACTTCATTGCGTTTTAAGTCAAACACAGATACAGAGGTGTAGGAGGGACATTGTAAGGATAGTCTTTACTTTAGTGGGAAGATGGGACAAAAAATAATAGTGTGATTTGTTTCTCACCAAAACATTTACTTTGATCTGTGCGCACACTCAATGACCGTTCTTTGGTCATCCATTCAACTATACAAGTTCCAAGGTCGCCCTTACTACGCCACGCTAAGGACAACCAAAGTCAAAACTATCAAGACTGATTGCTCTGACGTCATCTTGTCAAATACCTGACAAACTGTCCATTGAACATATATTGAAAGGAACCTTTCGGCCGTACCGCTTCCGATTCGTCCGATCCTTAATATGTCTTTTTCAATTCGAGACAGTAACAATGTTTTGGGCTGGATTTTATTTTTGGGTTAAATATATTAAAATAAACGTCTTGAAGTATATTGAAAAATTGCAGGATGGCTACGGAAATATGGCAGAATAATCCATTCATTTCACTTGAATTAGTTTTGTTTCACAGAAATCATTATTGAAGTAACTTTTTAAAAAAGCCATTCAGCTATATAAACACAACCAGTCAGTTAGAACCAACACTGCTGACTGGGCCAACTACAACCAAATGGTAGTTAGTGAGAAAAAGACTGTTTTCACTCTATTCACCCTTTCAACTAAGCCGCCAAAACTGAGGATCAAGTTAAACAACAAAACTTTAAACCATGAAGATCGTCCACGATATCTTGGCATCACGTTAGGCAGGAAGCTAAACTTTGCAAATCATATTGAGGCAACAGCCGAAAAAGCCACAAACAGAAGCAAACTGCTGAAGAGATTAACAGCAACTACATGGGGTGCTACCCAGGATGTTCTAAATTCAACGTACCGGACCTATGTACGACCAACAATGGAGTATGGAGGAGAGGTGCTCAACCTGGCCAGCTCAAATTGCCTAAAGAAGCTAGACAAGGTTCAAAATAATAACATGAGGCTCATAACTGGAGGAGCTAAATCGACTCCAATACTGGCTATGGAGATCCAAACAGGACTGGAACCCTTGGAAGTCAGAAGAGACAAATGTCTCCTAAAATTCTGGGGAAAAAATAAAAGAACAAATAGAAAGTTTTGGGAAACATATAAAGCTGCTCAGAACTCATATTACTCCAGTAATCAAAGCTCTACAGCTGGAACAAAAATATAACCTTTTCCTTCATGCAGAAGCTGCCTCATTAAATCAACACAATCGAGTCTTTGACAACCTACCTCCAGTTTTTCTAAACCTTGTTGACCAGGTGAAACCAAAGTCACAGGCTATGGATATTGAACAAAGGAAAGCAACATTAATGACCATCAACGAACGATTCCCTGAAAGTGACTGGCTTCATATTTACACAGATGGATCTTCAAACCCTTCAAGTGGAGAAACTGGAGCAGGATATTTTTCAAAATTATTTCAGGGCTCGGTAGCTGTGGGCCTCTGCTGCAGCAGTTTTGATGGTGAGGTTGTGGCCATAGGAGAAGCAGCATCATGCGTCATGCGACTTTCGCCGCGGCAGGTTGTATTCCTGATTGATTCACAATCAGCGATTTTGGCAGTTTCCTCTAACACACCAACTGACTGCACCTTGACAGTGTCGTGCAGAGAAAAAATGCAACTATGTCAAGAGGCAGGCTTCAGAATTGCGCTCCAGTGGATCCCCAGCCACGTTGGCACAACAGGGAACGAAAAAGCTGACAACCTCGCCAAGAGTGGGTGCCGCCTACCACAGCCACAAATCAAAATATCACTGGGCTCTGCTTACACCAGGATCCACGCAGCAGCTAAGACGTACTTGAAAAAATCACAAGAAAACCTGGCTGTTGGAAAGAGATGGCAAGAACTTTGCACCAACACCATTCCAAAAAACCTGCCTCGACCTATCAGTGTTGCGCTGTTCCGTATAACCACGGGACACGACTACCTTCAGGCGCACCTTCATCGCATTGGGCTGGCGGACACGGATCGGTGCCCCTTGTGCCAAACAGGAAAGATGGATGGAGACCACCTTCCTGCCTGCCCACAGCTCGAAGCATACAATAGCGACCCAAAAACCAGACTCTCCAAGCTCTACTGGTCTGCACGATGCCAAATGGTCGAGTTACCAAGGACAGGCGTTGGATAAAGTAAAGTAAAGTAAAGTAAGTTAGAACCAACAGAGTTTGTCTATTTAAAAAGCTTCATTAATGTAACAAAAGCTTACTGGATTTTGTTATTAATGTGGATATTTTACACCAATTTAATAATAAATAAATAAATTAGACCAACTAATTATTTTATAATTAAAAAATAAAAATATGGTACAACTCACAAATATAAAATTTTCTTATTTCATAAGCGTTTCAACGACTAATTTGTCGTCATCCTCAGTGGAGATACACAAATCAAATTAACTAAAAAATATTAAACATAACCTATAAAGTTTTAACAAAAGTAAAACAACAGTAAGTGTTGTTTTTACTTTTGTTAGAACTTTATAGGTTATGTTTAATATTTTTTAGTTAATTTGATTTGTGTATCTTCACTGAGGAGGACGACAAATTAGTCGTTGAAACGCGTATGAAATAAAAATGTTTATATTTGTGAGTTGTACCATATTTTTATTCTTTAATTATAACTTTCACTCACAAGTTAGCTCGAATATTATTTATAATTATTTTATAATGAAATAATTAGAAAAACTACTTCAGATTGATGGTTTCGGGAAACATACTTCACTTGCTGATGCAATGTCAGTCCAGATTACAAGAACTAAGGTTTAATTGAGCTAAATAACCTTCAGGTGAAACAGCCTCTTTGAAACGTATTATTAAAATTATAAACCCGTTCCCAAGTGCATAAATTACTGACAGCGCAGAGGAAAATGTCACGCAGTTTTCAAGTAGGCCTATAAAGTTTTACACAGACGTAGTGCCCCTGATCATGGGTTTTGACGTAAACCTCACAATAGATTAATTTACAAATATCATCACTGGTTTCTAAGCGAAACATATATAGTTTGATTTAAAACAGAATAGGATTCTGCGTAGGTGAAATCGACCAGAGAGAGTGGGGATTACGGCCGTCTGAGCTAATAGGAGGTTCACATCTTACTGCGTGAGTGAACTTTGTTGCCAATTCGACGTTAAACTTCTGCTCGTATCTCAGTGGCATCGTAACTGTGGTGGAGTGATTTACTAGTGGTGTAGCTTGCTTCGTTCTAGAATTTCAGTCGCTGGCAGCGGTGAGTTGACTTTCAATGCGTTCGAACTGACAACATCGCATCCCTACCCAGACCCATTCCTATTCTACTTTAAATCAAATTATAATATAAACTAGCAGAGCAACCGTCCTTCATACGGGGTTAACGTATATTTGTATTGATTTAATTTGTATCTGTAATTGAGTTGAATATAATTTACTGAAAGTAAATCCCAATAAATACATCAAACTACAGTTTATAAACTTTACCGATTACTGTCTTAAGAAACCAAGAGAATTAGCTTCTGGAACATGGCATTTGTAAAGTATAACTAACCTTGGAAGATGAATAACAACAAACATTTACTATCACCTGTTTAATTGTGTTTAAAAGTGACTTTTACAGGTGATTACAAACACATTTACTATCAACTGATTAAGCAAAGTATGTAATGGAGTATAGATGATTGAGTGTTGAGGGAGTTAGAACTCAAGACCAGTAGGGCGCTGCCCTGGAATTTTTAAATACAAATAGGCCCAAGTGTTAACCAGGGACCCTAAGATTGTCCATGTAAACTTGTAGCTCAATGGGTCCTTTAAGTTTTACGTAATTGAGTAACACACACACACACACACCATTGGATTTTGATATAATAGTATAGATAACACCTGGATATAGCAAGGTGTGTATGTGTTCTAAGGAGAAGAACTGAGGGCCAATATTATCTACTATAGATGTGGGAGTGTGCCTGTTGTATTTATTACTATGGTAAATAATTAATCTTGTTTTACTCGTATATTCATGCACACTTTCTTGTAATACAATCTTGAATATTTGCATCGAACACAACCCACTTTTCCCGGTTTGCGTGTGGTTATTTTCGGTTACGTTAGGGATATACAACCAACAATATTAGCTCTTGAATGTTTTTGTCACTGATAAATAATTAATTCTGTTTTACATATGTAAACATCCCATTCACAAATGTATGGATTTAATACGATCCAAGTACTAAAAAAAAAAATTAGGTGAGGTTATGTTCGGTTAGGTTAGGGAATGGAACCAAACCAAAATAGTTCTTTCATGTTTTTCACTGATAAATAAATCATCCAATTTTACTGTACTTGTAAAGCAACAAGAAATTTTACACAATCTTGATATCGGTTTAGTCAGATTGGTTAGGTTATGTTTGTTATGTTAGGGAATACAACCCGATAATAGTAGTTGTTGGATGATTTTATCACAGGTAAAAAATGAAACAGTTTCATGATAGCATTGTCATATCTATGTTTACTACCTCAAGTCATTCTTTCTGGTTTAGGTTTTCTACTAAAAATTATAACAATTAATATTTTGAATTTAGTATTAAATGAAGCAAAGTTTGACACATTCATGCGGGCATTTTGTTATTAAACAAATAAATTCTAGTAGAATGAACATTAGATCGCTTAAAGTTTTGAAATTTCTAATGTAATGTCGGTTTGTCAGTTCGACACGACAGCTCCGAGCATTTGTAACAGAAACGTTTTCTAGTTTCACAGAGTCGTTAAATGTTTAATATTTTGATCGCTCTAAGTGAAGGGAGTCGAAGGGCGCAAGGCCATATAAGGCTCGTAATGGGTTGGATGTTGACGTAAAGAATGGAGGGATGCAATAAGGCTTGTAATGACAGGTGGGATGTTGACGTAAAGAATGGAGGGATGCAATAAGGCTTGTAATGACAGGTGGGATGTTGACGTAAAGAATGGAGGGATGCAATAAGGCTTGTAATGACAGGTGGGATGTTGACGTAAAGAATGGAGGGATGCAATAAGGCTTGTAATGACAGGTGGGATGTTGACGTAAAGAATGGAGGGATGCAATAAGGCTTGTAATGACAGGTTGGATGTTGACGTAAAGAATGGAGGGATGCAATAAGGCTCGTAATGTTAGGTGGGATGTTGACGTAAAGAATGGAGGGATGCAATAAGGCTTGTAATGTCAGGTGGGATGTTGACGTAAAGAATGGAGGGATGCAATAAGGCTCGTAATGTTAGGTGGGATGTTGACGTAAAGAATGGAGGGATGCAATAAGGCTTGTAATGACAGGTGGGATGTTGACGTAAAGAATGGAGGGATGCAATAAGGCTCGTAATGTCGGGTGAGATGTTGACGTAAAGAATGGAGGGATGCAATAAGGCTCGTAATGTTAGTTGGGATGTTGACGTAAAGAATGGAGGGATGCAATAAGGCTTGTAATGTCAGGTGGGATGTTGACGTAAAGAATGGAGGGATGCAATAAGGCTCGTAATGTTAGGTGGGATGTTGACGTAAAGAATGGAGGGATGCAATAAGGCTTGTAATGACAGGTGGGATGTTGACGTAAAGAATGGAGGGATGCAATAAGGCTTGTAATGACAGGTGGGATGTTGACGTAAAGAATGGAGGGATGCAATAAGGCTTGTAATGTCAGGTGGGATGTTGACGTAAAGAATGGAGGGATGCAATAAGGCTTGTAATGACAGGTGGGATGTTGACGTAAAGAATGGAGGGATGCAATAAGGCTTGTAATGACAGGTGGGATGTTGACGTAAAGAATGGAGGGATGCAATAAGGCTTGTAATGACAGGTGGGATGTTGACGTAAAGAATGGAGGGATGCAATAAGGCTTGTAATGACAGGTGGGATGTTGACGTAAAGAATGGAGGGATGCAATAAGGCTTGTAATGTCAGGTGGGATGTTGACATAAAGAATGGAGGGATGCAATAAGGCTTGTAATGTCAGGTGGGATGTTGACGTAAAGAATGGAGGGATGCAATAAGGCTTGTAATGACAGGTTGGATGTTGACGTAAAGAATGGAGGGATGCAATAAGGCTTGTAATGACAGGTGGGATGTTGACGTAAAGAATGGAGGGATGCAATAAGGCTTGTAATGACAGGTTGGATGTTGATGTAAAGAATGGAGGGATGCAATAAGGCTTGTAATGACAGGTTGGATGTTGACGTAAAGAATGGAGGGATGCAATAAGGCTTGTAATGACAGGTTGGATGTTGACGTAAAGAATGGAGGGATGCAATAAGGCTTGTAATGACAGGTGGGATGTTGACGTAAAGAATGGAGGGATGCAATAAGGCTTGTAATGACAGGTTGGATGTTGACGTAAAGAATGGAGGGATGCAATAAGGCTTGTAATGACAGGTTGGATGTTGACGTAAAGAATGGAGGGATGCAATAAGGCTTGTAATGACAGGTGGGATGTTGACGTAAAGAATGGAGGGATGCAATAAGGCTTGTAATGACAGGTGGGATGTTGACGTAAAGAATGGAGGGATGCAATAAGGCTTGTAATGTCAGGTGGGATGTTGACGTAAAGAATGGAGGGATGCAATAAGGCTTGTAATGTCAGGTGGGATGTTGACGTAAAGAATGGAGGGATGCAATAAGGCTTGTAATGTCAGGTAGGATGTTGACATAAAGAAGAAACCACATTGGATACTGTTGACACAAGGCAGATGAGAGTACAAGAGAACGTAGGCCACTAACTGACAGACAAGCGAAGTAAAATGTTCGACTAAAGCTATTCATAGTGGAGAAACCATATCGGCACCTCAGACAAACCGATAAGCTTACTAGTTAAAAAGCTTTAATAAAAACCATAATTGTGTTTTGCCCCAGCGAAATATATTGTACCCAAATGTATAGCTAAGGTACTTCATGGTATCAGAGGGGACTTATGGAAGGACTTGGAGAATACAACTCCTCATCCCTCGGGAAAGCCAAAGGAGCCCGACTGATTAAAATTATTGTAGTATATTAAAAAAAAACAATATTTAGAGAAATATAATGAACTATTATCAATTCAAATTTTTAGAAATACTTAATATTAGTTTACACTATTCTTCGCGGATGATCGGATGGTGATAGCGGAAGGCGTACAAGAACTTAGTTGTATGATAAGAAAACTGCAAGAGGAATATGAGGGAAAAGACTTAACAATGAGCATTCCAAAATGTGAATATCTAAATAGTAGGCAAAGACGAGATTTGAGACCTTACCGAAAACATGGGTATACAAACGAACGAATATCTGGGGCTATCTTTAATAAGAAAGACGATAGTGAGGATGAAATCATGGGAAGAATAAACAAGGCAGAGCAATGACGTGAACCTTAAACTCTCTTCTCCGGCAAAATACAATCACGAGAGAAACAAAGAAGCACATTTATAAAAGTATTGTTCAGAGCGTTACACTCTACGGTTCGGAGGTTTGGGAGGTTACCTAAGCTAATAGTGACAAACTAATGACGATAGAAATAGACTATTTACGACGAAGCTGCGGTAAAGCGAAACTGGAAAGGGTCGGAAATCAAGAAATACGTAACGAAATAAAAATTCATATAAATTCATTGCAAGAAACCTAGGAGAGGCATTAACATATGGCAGGAGAAATCGAAAATTAGGGACGGAAAGACGGCGAAAGCTTTAATAGATCGGTTATATATATATATATATATATATATATATATATATATATATATATATATATATATATATATATATGATGAATAGATATTATCTGGAGTACATCCGTTCATTCTGCAGTCCATAAATTCGCAGTTCCGACGTTTCGCTAGAATTTCATGAGTGAAGGCTCAATGCTCGCTCGTCAATGCTGCATGAGATTCTAGCGAAACGTCGGAACTGCGAATTTATGGACTGCAAAATGAACGGATGTACTCCAGATAATAACTATTCATCATATTTTTCCATCCGTGAAGGAATACGTATCAGTATATATACATATATATGTGTGTGTGTGTGTGTGTGTGTGTGTGTGTGTGTTTGTTTGTTTGTTTAATATTCCTAATGATGTTGGTACTGTTAGCCAACGAAAAGCTTTGAATTGTAAATTCAATTATAATTCTTGTATTTGTATTTTGACTTAGTTCTTTATTAATACACAAGAATACATACTGCGATATATATATTAGTATGACATAATATATTGTACATCTTTTTAACCCCTCCACATTGGTCTTTTTTACTCTCGTTCTCACGTTATGTCCAGATTTTTGGTTCTCGTTAGACTCCCTTGGGAAAAAAGAACCCTGGCCCGACGAGCCTTATTCTGGCCTTCACCGAATCAGTTTCCTCACACTTTAAGACACTTGTTAAACGTTCCGAAATATTATTCCACTATCACGGGCCTACTAATTGGTCAAGCCCAGACCTACAGCCGGGATAGAAGCTGTTTATATCGGCCACTTACAGACCACGTCCACGAGATCCTGACATGTCGAGTCCAAAGTAGCTGCGTGAAATTAATATGCAGCTCCGATGATGGGCTTCCTGTAACTTGACTGGTTAGAACCAGTCTGTCAAATTACTCAGGCAATTTGCTTTAACTTACCTATGATTTATTCGTTATAACTACACATAATTATAATTATCGGGACCTTGAACCGCCGTAATCTGTGCATGCAATGGCATTGCATGTGCCAACAGATTTAACGTCCATAAATTTAATTTAATATTCGAGATCAAGGAAGTGGACTAGTTGTTATTTTCCTTAAATATTAAGGTCAAAACTGCCTTCACCACTACAATGCGCATACTTTTCCTGATTTTTAAAGCCTTCATGGCCTTTACGTTAGATACATAATTCTATAAAGTAGGCTATATATGTATTAGGAGTTTGCTGCAGTAAGTAGTGTAAAGTAAGTCATTTGAATCGAAGGCTCCTCTTACTTCTATACTAGTTACTATTCTTACTTACTTTTAATAATATTGCTATTGCCTATTTCTTAGGTACCTTTAAAAGCGTGGGACTCTATTAGCGAAGCAGGCGATTTATCATTGGAGAGTCAAAAACTAGCGACACCAGTAAACTTCTTTACAGTAGGTAGCCTACAGATGTTAGTATGCAGTAGTAGAGTAGATTATACAGGTGACGTCATCTATAACATAAGACAGCTGAGTTGTAGACGTTCATTAAGAGGTTATGTTTAAATCATTCAAAATGCAATTTAAAATTAATTATGAAATATCTCATTTTACATTTAATAATAATTTACGCAAGATAAATTTATTAGTACAAAATTACAATAAAATATAAAAGTAAATTTAAAAAATGTATAGACTAAACACGATAAATTATTATCACACAAAGCATATTATTAATTTGAATGCCAACACTAAGTTTAACCTTCATTGTAACCAAACTTGCAATACTGTTTTGGTAACAAATATGTTTTGCTAAACATATCACAGAAAATATACAGTTTCGATCATCGCTACGCGGCTTGGAATATGTTTATTAGGCAATTTTTCATTATTTTATTTGACAGTGAATTTTTAATTAACTCGTATAATAGAGTTTTCAACAAATTATGTTTATTTCTAAATAACAAAAACTCGTATAATAAAGTTTTTAACAAATTATGTTTATTTCTAAATAACAAAAACTCGTATAATAGAGTTTTCAACAAATTATGTTTATTTCTAAATAACAAAAACTCGTATAATAGAGTTTCTAACAAATTATGTTTATTTCTAAATAACAAAAACTCGTATAATAGAGTTTTCAACAAATTATGTTTATTTCTAAATAACAAAAACTCGTATAATAGAGTTTTCAACAAATTATGTTTATTTCTAAATAACAAAAACTCGTATAATAAAGTTTTTAACAAATTATGTTTATTTCTAAATAACAAAAACTCGTATAATAAAGTTTTTAACAAATTATGTTTATTTCTAAATAACAAAAACTCGTATAATAGAGTTTCTAACAAATTATGTATATTTCTAAATAACAAAAACTCGTATAATAGAGTTTTCAACAAATTATGTTTATTTCTAAATAACAAAAACTCGTATAATAGAGTTTTCAACAAATTATGTTTATTTCTAAATAACAAAAACTCGTATAATAGAGTTTTTAACAAGTTATGTGTATTTCAAAATAATAAAACTTTAGACATTTGTGAGTTTTGTCTTTTCTTTATATACTCTATATACAATCACAGTATATAAATAAATATCTAAGGAAAACTAAATTTTAAAGTATTTTTAAACGGTCATGTTACTTTATCGACTTTATTGATTTAACATGGTTTTACTACTTATTTCAAATTATTCGAATGAATTATTCGACTGCCTTGGATTTTTAATAGGTTGATATTTTGCATTGTGTAAAGATAAACATGTTTTTAATACATCTAACTTTTTTTAATATTTGTATGTTAAATAAAAAATAAAACTTAATTATAACAGTCGCTGAGAAACTAACGCTAATTGAAATTCCTCCTGGCGCGGGAGTCCAGCCGACTTGAATGACTTTTTAGTTTAGTAGGTGAGTCATCGGGAGTCAATGCCCAATCTAGATTTCTCCTTCCCCCGGCAGCTTTTCGCCTTCGTCATAAAGCAAAACCCGTTTAGGATTCGCCGAATTGCGCGCGCTCTCTCACCACAAGTAACTATACATTCCTTGTCTTCCCTTGTCTTGTTCTTCTTAAAACGACTTTTGTAAGACAATCATGTAATTTTCTCACATACGTCGATCGAAACCTCAGTTAACATTCCTGAGGAGTCTAACTCAGCTAAAATTGCTGACGAATCAAAAACCATCATGTAACAACAACCTCAATAAATATTGTAAGGATTAAAACTTTAATCAAATGTTGATGCGGAATAATCAGCAATGTAAACTAAATTTACGGGTCTTTTCTATTATACAATAAATAGTTACATACAATAAATATCTAATAAACCATTCAAGACCATATAAATAAAGCAGCAAGTTTCCTTATCTTATCAGTTACTGCGAGACCCTTGTTGACCCCATAAGCGGAGCTCATACCCAAAGAATAGAATCATTGTGGTCATCTGCCAAAAGGCGTAACCGTAAAGAGTGTGGAACCAGTAGAAACTTAATCGACTCTTACTTGTGTGAGTTTCTTTGGCGAACACATAACCAAGGAAATGATTTCTTCTAACAAATTATCGAGGATATTAAAGTATTTTAGCCACCAGAAGTATGATATCGTATCAATGTTAAATTTTAATAAATTCAAGAAATAAATTTGTGTGCTAAATGTTCTTTGCTTATGTATTTTGAGAAATAAAGTGTATTACTATTTTTGGTAAAAAACCTGTCTAAAACCTTTCATTTCATGGATAATGTTATCAGTTGAGGTAAGAAAAAAAGCTTTTATATTACTATGTTCTCATAGAAAATATTTTGAGCCATGCGGTCGTATAATAGAAAAGACCCAAAGTTACTTATGAGTTAAACTCGGTGAATGAAAGGGAAGACTAGACGTACCACAGCTCGGCCAAAGTGAAATAAAGATGAGTGAACCTATTAGGGGTATACTATTATACTGAGTTTGGTTTTAGAAAATCTTCGGAACAACTAGCCCATCTTCGAGAAACTTGACAAAAATGTTCTATGGATGCTTTTCCTCCGTCAAAAATAGTGTCAGAAGCGCCTTTAAGTGTTCAATTCAAAATTATAGAAAATAAAGTACAAGTAATATAAAAAAAAGTTTTTAAAGTCAATTCCTACTTTGGTCAACAAGGAAAAATTTTATTTTGGTTTGTTAAAATTTTCAATCGTTAAAATAGCCTATACTTTTTATTCTTCCACACGAGTTCGAATATATTTTTTTAAACTTTTATATCCATGGAGAAGGCATTCTTAGTTGAAGAGATTGAGAGATTGGTTAAGCATTCTCACCAGCCAATTAATTATTTAAGGTAGTGTTAAAATAGGTGTCGTTCCACTTGCAACCCATGTCACTTGCGACCCAGCAATCTGCCACCGTGCCACTTGCGACCCAGCAATCTACCACCGTGCCACTTGCGACCCAGCAATCTGCCACCGTGCCACTTGCGACCCAGCAATCTGCCACCGTGCCACTTGCGACTAATATTGAATACTGGTATATATCAACTAAACTATGCCTTTAAACAAATATTGGATATTCAATCGTATCCAATAGCCTATCATATTGTAAGGAAGCCTGTTCCGATAGTTGTAAGAATCTAATAATAATCATTAATAGTATTGTGGAGAACACTCCAGAAGACAACGTCAAATTAACAGAATGTTTGTACTATTTCATTCAGCAGTGGTTGGAAAACGCTACCATACCACGTCACATATGGAATGTAGATGGCAGGAACTCCAAGTTATACCCCTGTAGGAAGGAAGACACCCAACATTTTTTCCTATATAGAAGCTAAAAGTAATAAATATGGAGACATCTTTCATTTTAAAATTCAACGAACTTGGAGAGATGGGAACAGAAAAGAAAAATTAATTCAAAAATCCCGACTAGAGAATGAAAAATATCCATAATGAGTTCAAAAACAGAGGTGACTTGAAAACATATTCAAGTGCACGTATAGCAATTTTGATAAATAAAAAAACAACATAGATGGCTGCTTAAAGTCCAACCACAAACCTCCCCGTGGTAGCAGCGGGAAACTATTGGTACGCTAATACACACTAGGCTAATATGGGGCTCTGGCAGACTATATTTTTTTACACGCATTAATACTTTCCTCTGGAACATTGGGTCGCATGTGCCACAATATGCTGACAGCTTCGTCGCAAGTGGCACGATTTTTTGTTGGATCGCAACTGGCACGTAACCGTCAAAAGAGCAAGTATTCGAAAGGAAGAAGGCACCAAAAAAGGAGAAGTTATATAGATAATATAGAATACCAGCACATTCATAAGATCATTATCGTCAGTGAGTACAGCTAACATAATATCTTATCTATATGGCTTTCGTTATAAATTAGAAGTTATATTAGCTACACTAACTTATGTTGATGATTTTGCCATTGAAACGCGTTTAACAACTACTAATTGGTTTCAATTTGGTGTTCGTCATTCTTTAAATAATTTTGGTAACTGTTCTGTTAACTAAGTAAGCGATTTCGGCCGATGCGGTAACTCATGACAAATACCAACGAAAGTAAATAATAAAAAAACTTCAGCTCACAGCGTAAATAATTACAATTTTGGGAACAAATCATTTCACCCCCACTCCCTTGAGGGTCACCTAAAACCTTAGAAAATTAATGTTTTACCTTGAAACTATCAAAATGCCCTGAATAGTATTTAAACTTACTGATGGAACAGCAAAATTTACAATTGTTTGAAAAAAATATGGCTTCCAACAAAACACTGCATTGCGCGGTAACTTAAATCGTTTTTAAGCCAAAGTTAGAAACAAATATGATTGTTGAATAAGTGTCTGTACGCGGTATTGTGATACTTTTGCATCACTATGACTTCAAATCACGAAAAATTAAGATGTTTTACCTCATAGATTAATTTTTAATGTAGGTGTACCGTAATGTTGTATAAAATTAGAACCAAACCTATCCTAACTGGACACTTTGAACTCGATATATTTGGCAAGGCAGCGTCGTGTTGCTGTGAAACGTGTAGGACGAAAGTGGTGAATTGTGTTTTGTTAAAGGTGATATTTTTTCAAAAATTGTAATATTTGTTGCGTCACCAGAGAGTTTAAACTCTTAGGGTGAAAAATCAAGGTAAAATATTAGTTTTGTAAGGTTTTATAGTATCAGCAGAATAAGAAAAAAGTAAAAGACCAGGTATTCGCACTCACACAATGGCAGAAGATTAGCACTGGCCTTATTCCTTCTACTGCTCTGTTTATTAGTCACCTAGTGGTGCTTCCTTGATGAAACTCTAATTTTTTAATTTTCATAACACACGTCAGAGAGTTTGTCATAAATTAATTTTACACATCATTACGAAAACATTGATATCAAACAATGCACAATTTATTGTCACTGTTCCCAAGGGTATAATATGAAATAAAAATGTGTTACTGTATTGGCATTGTAATACGTTAAAGTGTCTAATAACTACCAAAGTAAATCATAGGCTTTTTGGTTTCATTTTCCTTGTAATTTTAAGTATAATCAATATTTCTCAACTATTTTTATTTAAAATTACAACTTAAAAAGTTAGAAGATACCACTAAATGACAAATTGAGCAGAAATACGGTCTGTCTCGTGTCTGTCCAATTCCTCAGCGCTCGTAAGGGCGAGTGTTCGTGCGTGCGAGAGAAATTGACCTGACGTCCAGGGGCATTCTCATTATGCTATTGGTATAGATGATCGTGGAGTGGATAAGGGTGGAATAATTTTTTTTCCAAAATTGTATTTATTTGGGATGTGAGCGGATGTTTTTTTTATTTTTTCTATCCTTTATGAGCTTCTGCATCGGCCATTAAATATTTTCGGCCGAAATCGCTTGCGCGGGTCAATAAAACAATTACCAAAATGTTTATTTCTTTTGATAAACGAAGGTGAAAATCTTTGGACTAAATATTATTTTATGTTCGCAATATATAACCCTATAAATGAACTATATAGATTGTGTGATTGTAAATGATCATTTACAGCGCCGTATCACTTTCGGTATCCAATGATTCATCAAATTACCAGATTTTTTCAACAATTTATCGTGTATTGTTTTAAACGCAGAGCAAACATGGTTACAGATTTTTTACAACTGTTAGCAACAAACCTATACTAATGAAGTGATATGTCGAGCGAGATGGTCAACACAAGTGTACCACACCAGACGTTTATATAGCCTACTGGTGTACACAACAGAGAATCCTAGTCTTGATCAGAATGCTTCTAACCACTGGTAAGTCGAGAAGCGTTAATAATTTCATTACAATCTCTAGTAAAGATTTGTCTTGCTTTCGTTTTTTTCTTACCGTATAAGAAGTGCTTTAACAATAGATATTAAAAGCTGTGTTTCTCAACCTTTCTGTATTTACGACCTAATTTTAAATCACAACCCTCACGCTACAACCATTTCAACTTAAACCGTGCTTTGTTGTAATATTAGTTTCTATTTAATATAATTTAATTGTATTTTGGCGCTTAAACTACACTATTACCTTCATAAGAAAACCTTAAAAATTAGTTTGCACTGAAATCTATCGTATACAAAATTTGTTTCATTTTCTTCAGTTATCGACCGATACAATTATACATTAATTTTGGTTTTTAATTCATTGTTGATAAGTAATTGTATTAACAATAAGTAATGTATAAGTTAATACACTGTGCAGTACTCATATAATCCTTTGTATTCATTTCACTCTAAACGTACATTTTATTATTAGTAATGTCAGAATATATGTAATGGTTTTCCTTTTAGCAAATTAACTAGTTTGAAAAAGTCATTTTCCCCTGATGCACTCGAGCCCCCACTTCGTTTTATCAAGTTTTATCAAAGGAACAAACCACAAAGGTTGAAAATCACTATTAAAGGGTTATGATAATAGACTGGGGTTGCTCAGGGACATATAATCCTTAGTTTTGACATAATGGGAAGGATTGTAGCTTACATATTCAGTGATGCACACTTAAAGTGCTAATTTTTACATATGGGCCTCACCTCACGGGGCCTCGCATCGTCAAGGGGCTTCTTAAAGGCCTACTTTAAAAAATCACTATTATAGGGTTATGGTAATAGACTGGGGTTGCTCAGGGACATATAATCCTTAGTTTTGCCATAATGGGAAGGATTGTAGCTTACATATTCAGTGATTCACACTTAAAGTGCTAATTTTTACATATGGGCCTCACCTTACTGGGCCTCGCATCGTCAAGGGGCTTCTTAAAGGCCTACTTTAAAAAATCACTATTAAAGGGTTATGATAATAGACTGGGGTTGCTCAGGGACATATAATCCTTAGTTTTGCCATAATGGGAAGGATTGTAGCTTACATATTCAGTGATGCACACTTGAAGTGCTAATTTTTACATATGGGCCTCACCTCACGGGGCCTCGCATCGTCAAGGGGCTTCTTAAAGGCCTACTTTAAAAAGTTTTTATTGGATTTTTAGTTATTTTTTTAACTGTTTTATGTTTAACTTCTTTTTACAGAGCTTTCACGTATATGCATTTAACAACATCTAGAGACCATGTCTTTTTTTTATCTAAAATAAGTATTTTGTCTCTATTTCTAAAACACTAATATATACGAGAGATAAAGAAGGCCTACTAACGGTTAAGGGCCTCATTTTTTATATTCGTTCAGGGCTTCGGGAACTGTAAAAGCGGCACTGCATACTTGAACCAGACTCATTCTTTGTAGTATTCATTGGGAGGTTTTCACATTAAATCCCTGTTTATAAAGGAGAGGGGAAAGGGAGGATGGATGCTCCTGAGCAGTTGACGTTCCTTGGTATTGCGAGTAAAGAAGGATTATGGTTTATTTGTACAGAATCATATATCCCTGAATTAACTCACATTAATTTTTCTCTATCGCATCCATTCGGAAATGTTGTCCATTATAAGCTTAAGTATGAAGGTAAAATAGGAAGGATGGTTGCAAATTAAGGTAGGGTCCAGGGAAGTACCTAAAGCTCTTCGGTACCTGGGTAAACGGAGGATTATGATTCCAGAAACACATTCCTGAATTAGACTTCTTCATTGCATTAATTGGAAGGACTACCCTTTATATCCTTGAGTACGAAGATGAAAATATGAAAATGGCTGCAAATTAAGATAGGTCTAAGGGAATTAATTAAAGTTTACTGGTAGGCCTATAGCTATTCACACATAACCTCGAAGGAAGAGCAAAGGCGGGGGGGAAAAGGGTAGAGCTAGCAAAAGATCGTTTCAGACATTATATTGTTTCATTTGCTATATTAAATCCAGATCGTATACATAAAGTTTTGATCAAATCTACTTATATCAATTTTCTAAACGACAGCAACGCCTACAATTTCATAGCGAATGCCTTCGACGCAACACGCACTACAAAAACCAATGTTTTTGATTAGGGCTAGCTTTTAGTTTTGTATCGATCGATCGCGCGCGAGCTTACGAGTGAACATCTATATTGGGTTTAATGGAGGATTGTGCTTTACGTTAACGGTCACATCCTTAAGTATTTATCCATTTAAACAGTCCGTCCCCGTTTTGTTACAAATTTATCATCCTCAGGGAGGTGAACAAAACGTTCCAAGTTTATTAACAATGTTTATAAGTATTTTTTTTTTAATATTATATTCCAGCTTTATTGTTTTTCACTTCTTATAAATATCAACACCAGGCACATATCCAAAATTCCATCGGTTCCAACGTTATGCGAAGTTATGAAAGAGTATAATAAGTTAAATAAGTTATAATAAGTTTTTTAATTCTCCAGATTTATTGTATATGTGAAGTCATCAAACTGTCGTTTGACACAGGTCTTCTTCTGCTGTTCGTGGCATCCTATTCGTGTGCTCCGCCGAGTGATTACTACGGGGAGGATGACCTAGAAGAGAACTGGACTGCGGGAAAACCGGACTGTATTATTCCCTGCCCGTTGGCCATAGTTAAAAGTGTTTGCGCCACAGATACACTTACAAAAAAACAGCAGTCCTTCTACACAGTGTGCGACATGGACGCGTTTAATACATGCCATGGAACAAGTAAGTACGCGAAATAACTAGTGCCATTTTATTTAAAAGATATCCACCTCCTGAAAGTAGAAGACACCAATTTTAATTTTATGAAACTGAAATTTAATTTATTTGAACTGATTTTAAAACAAATTTTAGCTCATTTTGTTTCTTCTATTCTAATTTCTTGTGTTGAACTAGAAGCTCCAAACGATACCGACAATCGAGAATCACGTCTTTTGTAAGTAGGTTGCGTAACAAGTAATATAAACAAAAAGGTTTTCAACTTGGGCTAACAATTAAAAATTGTATTTGAATTACTTTTCATTAAATAATTATCAATAATATAAGTTAAGTAACATAACCTATGCGCTAAACAGCTATTTTAACATATAACCTATAACATAAAATCAGCTGTTTTATGAAAATATTTGTTATCACTAATTTTAAGGCAAATGGGAAGAAATTACCATATTGCATACCTTGCTCCTTTTGTGAAATTTTTCCCCATATAAAAATAAAATTAGTTCATTAAATTTAATTAATAAATTAATATTTGAAAAAAACTGTCTTAACATCAAGTGTCATCTACTACAAGTTTAAAGAATTATATTTGAGCTTGAGTTGATAAATAGAAAGTATTTTATAAACTATTGAAAATTTAAATAATATATATATACACACACACACACACACACACACACACACACACACACACACACACACACACACACACACACACACACACACACACACACACACACACACATATATATATATATATATATATATATATATATATGCGCTTACGTATTCCTTCACGGATGGAAAAATATGATGAAATGTTACTATCTGGAGTACATCCGTTCATTCTGCAGTCCATAAATTCGCAGTTCCGACGTTTCGCTAGAATCTCATCCAGCATTGACGAGGTGAACCCAACAACAGTAGAAGAGCGAGTGAAGACTGTGTCACTCGCTCTTCTACTGTTGTTGGGTTCACCTCGTCAATGCTGGATGAGATTCTAGCGAAACGTCGGAACTGCGAATTTATGGACTGCAGAATGAACGGATGTACTCCAGATAGTAACATTTCATATATATATATATATATATATATATATATATATATATATATATATATATATATATAGGGAGAGTATGGACCAGTAGAAGGAATTAAAAAAAAAAACGTCTCTGTGATATCGCTAGAGTCAAGTTTCATTGGACTTATGTGACTGTCCACGATCAGTAAAAATGTCGCTTTCTTTAACAATGCCCTATTTTTACGAGTACGAGTACCCTATTTTTATTCCCCTATCTCTTACTCGTCTACCTACAGCTTGGTATATCGAGTAGGCACCAGTGATGGGAAGTGATTTGTAAATCTGTCATTTAGTCACTGTCATTCGTAATTCACAGTTCGACCTGTTTCATAGCGAGATGAAGTAGCAGGTTCTTCCCTTACTAAACTGTGGTGGAGTGACAAATCACGCCTATCCATGAAGCGGGACCTAACCTGTTTACAATTCTCACATCCAGATAGACTTGTGATCGTAAGCTATCCTCTGTGTATGTGGTGCTCATTATGCCCCGTAGTACCTAGGTCTAGTTCAGGTAAGCTACCCATTACAGAAAGTAATTAACTCCTTCATTTAGTTCTATGTTTTTCCACCTTCTCCCTACACTATGGAGTAAAAGTATTCACCTTTCTAACTACCCAGAGGGACTGTGTCTGCTTTATGTAAGCTACCCTACCCAGGTAGAATCATTAAGTCCCTCATTTGGTTCCAAATTATGCCATCATCCTACAACTTGCTGTAACTGTTAGATACCTACCTATGTCACCATAGTGACTGTGTTTACTTCAGGTAGCTTACTCTATTCACGTCCATTACAGTATTAAGTCATTTAAGCTTACTTGGTTCAAAATTTATTCAATCTTCCTCCTGTAGGTAAGGGTTTAAAGGGTAGCCATCACCTACCTCAGAATGACTTTGTTTAGTTTGTATGTATTAATAAACTAGTGTGTAGTAAAGTTTTTAGTAAACTCTTGTAATATTTACCATTCTGAATTGTTCTCACTAGCTAAGCTCTGAATAAATTAATTGTAGTCTTGGTTTAAGTCGTTATTGTTAAAAGATATTAATGTAATCTTCCAGGTTTCGTTCAAGGATGTTAAATGGCACGTTTTATTTCTCAGTGAAACCAGGAAACGTCAAATATAAGAAATTAACAAATTATGAAATGATTTGATTAAAACAATTTTTTATACGTAGTTATTTATTTTGTAATTTGTTCCTAATTGACCTCAATTCATTGGGCAAATTCCACGTATTTGCAGGTACATTAACCGAAATAAGGGGTAAAAGATTATATGTAGCTGAGCAAGGTCGTGTACCTGGAGAAAACAAAGAGAGGGGTCTATTCCCTACACCGAAATGTAGGAAAATAAGAAAATTAAGTAATGGTAGGAGTAAGCCAGTGAGAAATCTTCCCTTGGTAGGAAGGAATAAGCACTTGATAAGAGAAATAAAGGGAATTGGTTTCTCTGTGTCTAGGGAGTTCCCTGTGGCATCTTCGGCCAGGAGTGGGACCTCAAGAGGGAAAAGAGAGGTATTTACTCTCTTGATAGGACTAGGGAAGTGGGAAATATTTCCTTGGTAGGACAAAAAGACCCGTGTTAGGAGGAATAAGGAAAAATCTGTTCTCTGTGTCTAGGGTGTTCCTTGTGGCATCTCCAGCCAGAAGTGTGGTTCTCAAAAGGGAAAAGAGAGGTATTTACTCTCTTGATAGGACTAGGAAAGTGGGAAATATTTCCTTGGTAGGACAAAAAGATCCGTGTTAGGAGGAATAAGGGAAAATCTGTTCTCTGTGGCTAGGGTGTTCCTTGTGGCATCTCCAGCCCGAAGTGTGGTTCTCAAGAGGGAAAAGAGAGGTATTTACTCCCTTGGTAGGACTAGGGAAGTGGGAAATATTTCCTTGGTAGGACAAAAAGATCCGTGTTAGGAGGAATAAGGGAAAATCTGTTCTCTGTGGCTAGGGTGTTCCTTGTGGCATCTCCAGCCCGAAGTGTGGTTCTCAAGAGGGAAAAGAGAGGTATTTACTCCCTTGGTAGGACTAGGGAAGTGGGAAATATTTCCTTGATATGATAAATAAACCCGTGACAAGGCCAATAATGGGAAATGGGTTCTCTGTGGTGTTCCTCGTGGTATCTCCAGCCAGAAATGTGGTCCTTATGTCGAACAAGAGAGATATCTGCTTCCTTGGTAAGAATAGGGAAGTGGGAAATGTTTCCTTGATATGATAAATACACCCGTGATAAGGCCAACAATGGGAAATGGTTTCTCTGTGTCTAGGGTGTCCCTTGTGGTATCTCTAGGCAGGAGTGTGGTCCTCATGTGAAAAAAGACAGGTATCTACTCCCATGGTAGGTCTAGGGAAGTGGGAAATATTTCCTTGATAAGATAAATACGCCCGTGATAAGGCCAATAATGGGAAATGGGTTCCCTGTGGTGTTCCTCGTGGCATTTCTAGGTAGGAATGTAATCCTGAATTAGACTTAATCTATTGGGGACACAAGGATGTGTCTACTCTTTACTCCGAGATGTAGAAAGGTAGGGACGGTGGAATAAGGATATGGGTAAGGAATGACGAAGTTATGTATGACTAGGACTAAGATAGGGGTGGCATTGAGAGATGAGGGAAATAGTTTATGTTGGCATTGCCTCTATTTTATATTCCTTTGCTCTGCGACTGGATTAAAGAAAGACGACCGCATGAGCTCTCTCAGGCAGTTTGAGGAGGCTCAGATGGAGGCAAACGAAAGTTTATCGTAATGCTAGCGGACAAACCAAGCGGACTTATACAATGCTACGGTCTCCACGCACCGAGCACCTCGTACCGAAGCACCTTTGAACACTTCACAGATAAGCCTGTAGCTTGCCTCACACGGAGCGACGCGAACGGCTCAAGCGAGCAACCATGGTATTGACTTCCAGCATGTGCCGCGAGGCATTCGAACCGATCCGCTGCTCATTTCAAACACCCACATTAAGAATATTTGAGAATGATACATGCGATAAATACACGACTTTGTATTTTGTGTCTATTAATTATTTTTTAATTATATATTTTTTGACTAGCTTACCATGCGGAACTAAATCTTTTGTAAAAGTTAATGATAGCCTGTATCATAATTCTCTTTATTATAAAAGTCTCAAATTTATCAATACATGGTCTAAAAATCTCCAGCAACGTACAACTCTGAGTGATTTCTAATCAGGCCCAACATCTTATTTGAAGGGGTTAGAGGGGGCAAAGATCAAACTGAAATCTGTGGAAAACTAAAAATGTATGAAAATTAGGAACAATGCATACAAAATGTTAAAAGATTATGTTAATGAAAGGGAAAATAGAATTACGAGCGAGCAAGAGTACCAAGTGCTCATACTACGGCTTCGAGAACTATGAGCTTCCTCAAATATCGGACTAGTGTGGAAGAAAGTAAAAAGCTGAAATCTGTGATTCTAGTTATGACAATGTCGGTAAAATGATCCCAGATTGGTGTTTTGAAGAGAGATTTTCGTAGAAAAGCGATGCTCAGTAACTACAAGATCTTGGCGATGGTGATGTCAAGTTCATTCCTTCTGCAGTAGTCAAAATAAAATGTCTTATTCACTGGCCAGATGGGCCTTCTCTCAGGAGAAGGTATTACTGACAAGGTTGTCTGAATGTTAAATCAATTCTTTTCTCTCCCTCTTGGCGCCTGGTTCCGTGAGTAAATGGGACTCATTATATTTACTATTACAGCAGTTTGTCGACTTCATTACTCTTCAGTTTTAGACGGAGTCTAATTTGGGACAATGAAGTCAAATCCAAAGACCCTTGTAAAATTGCGAGAATATCCGTACGGGTGTACAGACGTACGGATGTACGGACGTACGGATTTACGGACGTTAAGATGTACGGATGTACAGACGTACGGTTGTACGGATGTACAGACGAACAGACGTTAAGATGTTCGGATGTACAGACGTACGGATGTACGGACGTTAAGATGTTCGGATGTACAGACGTACTGACGATAAGATGTTCGGATGTACAGAGGCTACCCTCACATAACTCCAGAACTACAAATCGAAAACTAATCATTTCTTATAGTCTATCCATTTTGGGACGGCGGGTAAAAGATTAAGTCACCGCCCGAGCTCCCAACAATAGCTTGGGTCAGGCGCTCGGCGGCCGGCCGCCCGCGCTAATGAAGCGTAAAAATCACTCCACTCCAAAATATTATCACATAAAAGTAAGCGTATTTTTTAATTTTTTATTACAGTTTTGATGTCTACGTGTGATTTCATGAAAAACTAGTCCAAACACGACGGAGTTATGTCAATTAGTAAAATTAGTGGTTGCAAAAAATTGTATTTGGTCTTATTTAACTTTTGTAACCACTAATTTTACTAATTGACATAACTCCGTCGTGTTTGGACTAGTTTTTCATGAAATCACACGTAGACATCAAAACTGTAATAAAAAATTAAAAAATATGCTTACTTTTATGTGATAATATTTTGGAGTGGAGTGCTTTTTACGCCTCATTAGCGCGGGCGGCCGGCCGCCGAGCGCCTGACCCAAGCTATTGTTGGGAGCTCGGGCGGGACTTAATCTTTTACCCGCCGTCCCAAAATGGATAGACTATAGTTGTTGAAATGTACACTGACAAAATATTTTGTTAAATAAAATTCGGATTACACGAGAGTAAAGAAACCTTAATTTATTAAGAATTCGGATACATTTTGACGACTAAATTGTCGTCCTCATTCAGGCCTGATATCCTCATTTCTACTATTTGCAAAGTTATATGAGAAAATTTCAAAGCTATAGGAACGTTTTTCAGTTAGACAAACTTTCTACTATTGAAAAATAGAAGGGAAGTTGTGTTGTGGTTCTAATAGTTTTGGAAATAGTACAAAGGAGGAGATTAGGCCTGAATGAGGACGACAATTTAATCGTCGAGATGTATCAGAATTTTATAAATCGAGGTCTCTTGACACATGTATCAACCGAGTTTGTATTTAACATTTCGTAGTTTTATTCTTTGCGCGTACGAAAACAATACGACTACAGCAGACTGTTTTGAAAAGTGCTGTCAGTGGATTAAAATGGTTTGAAAATAAATGTTTTGTAAACTTTAAAAGTGTTATGAAATAATCATAAAGTTCTGTTAATCATAGAAATACAATCCATTTTGGATATATCTGCAACCCTTTAGATAACTCTTCAATATTGTAATCAATTATGTTCGGTAATCACTTAAACAATAGTTTATGACTAAAGTTCGGATAGTCATAAGCTTTTATATAAGATTAAATTATCCTAATTGCAGCACTCGTTTCTGATTTTGTCAAGTGAGGCGATAACTACAAAATAGGTTTTGAGTTAAGGTAAAATCCTTTGTAGGTTCAACAAACTAAAACGTGTGCCTCATTTTATCCTCATAATATCGGTTACAAATGTTAAACATTGATCCTTAAAAAGACGGGGTTTCTACAGTGTCACCTGACTTTATAAGGGCGTAACCTAAACTTTCAACATCATCCGAACTATAAGCGACATAAGTTGCAGTAAAATTCGACCTCGACAACTAACCTAACCTTCCAAGTGCGTTGACTCTATACTTTCACGAGACCTAACCTAAAAACTGTAAAATTTGTCTCCATAAATGTGAAAGGTTAATGAGTGAGGCGACCTGCCGTCTGTGGTTATGATTCAGCCTTCGTTATTACGGCTTGGTAGAGAGTAAATCTGCGAGCATAACCTTCCTCCACACTCAACACAAATAACGAAACAGCATCTGCACGAGTACCATATAGATATGTTAATACAATGATCTGTAGAGAATACTTTATCAAAACTACCACCTTCCACCTCTGTTACCTGAAAATAATCAAATGACGTACGGCAATTGGAGTGTGTTTAAAATAATTTACTACAGTAAATATCGAAGGAAAACCTAACTACAAATGATTTTCGAAGGTTACCGAGGGAAGGTTTGGAGGTTTAAGCCCACTAGAGATGATAAAATTCAATATGACCTGTAGAGATTGCCTTGTCAAAACTATCGACTAACTCTGTCATCAGGAGATATGCAAATGCAATATGGCAAATGGAATGTGTTTAGTTTAATTTACAATAAATACATAAGATAAATTTAACTTTCAAATATTTTTAGAAGGTTAAAGAAGGGCAGCGAAGGAAGGCTTAGGGATTAAAGCCCCTCATTAAGAATAAAATTTATTTTAACTTTTTATCAGCCTAGAAATTATTTTATACCTTAAATTGACCCGTTATTATATATATTTCATATTATTTTAAACTCTCATGCGGAAATTCAGTAATATAAATTAAAGATTAATCGTTTCTTATAGTTGTTAATGGATTATCTTACACAATATCCGTAAAAGTTATAAACGTACGCAGCTTCCTTGCACCTAAATGGACTGACAATAGCTTATACCCATGAGAATATTGGTGTAACAGAAGATGGTGTTTTTACAAATTCTCAACAGAGTCTCGTAGATGTAATATTTCTGTATATGTCTTGACGTTTTCAGCTCACACGTTTTTTTCGTATAAACATTTTTGTTATGGAGACAATTTTAAATTAAGATAGTAGTAACCAAGCACTAAGGAAGGCGATTTAAGAAACTAGTTTGTTGTGTGTCTATTAAAAACTATTTTTTTGGGTGAGATTTTGAGTTCACTATTTTGACTTTTACCTTTGTAAAAATTCAAATTAAGAATTTGTATCTACTAGAAGAGTTTGGAAACCCCATTGAAGCCGATTTTTAAATTCCTTCTATTATCTCACACTCTCCTCATATATATATATATATATATATATATATATATATATATATATATATATATATATATATATATATAATATTACAACATCATTGTAATTTTCATTCCTGATGATGTTGGTACTGTTTACCAACGAAAAGCTTTAAATATAAATTATTGAATATTCTTGTATTTGAATAACCTATGTTGTTTTAAAATATATATATAATAAGTTTTTATTCATCCAATAAAGTTCAATTACATTTTTTTTAAACTATGGTGGTTGACAATTGATGTTAATACAGTTTATATTCAATAACTAAATTATAGAAATTTGGGGCTCTACCCGGATTCGAACTATGAATTTTCATATTCAAAGTCTAGTGCGCTTTGGCACTGCGGCAACTTTCCAAAACCAAGAAATGATTTTCCCAAAGACATATACGATCCCCCCCCCTGTTAGTTGTCTTCCAGACCTTAAACTGTTGCTATGGTTACCACAAAATAGTGCTGGCTGTAAGGTTAAATATTAATGAAATGAATAAGATAAACAAACTGGAAACAATGATAATAATGTTTTTCTTTCTTGACCTGAGTAGGAATTTAGTTAAAACAAAATTTATATATCTTTTACTCCTTACAACTTTGTCTCAATTTGTGTTGTTCTTAGTCTCGTCATAAACAATTTATAAATACCTGAACGCAAAAACAATCTGAAACTGAAAGATTTGTCAGTGCAAAGTGTCAACGTTGAGTTTGACCCCAGCAAAAGTGATTTAACTGCTGTAAGTCGCCGTTCACCGCTCAACGCTTGCAAGAGGCGTGAATTCACCTTGTTACGGAGCAAAATTATTATAATCAAGCCATCTCGGAAAGTGTTTCAGAGACGTTTATTGAACGTGATTGAAGTGAAGTGTAATTACACAGAAATAGGGAACAAGGAAGGGTTAGTGAAGGTTGGGTGTAGTGAAAGTACCGCGGAGTCAACGCACCTCTGAAGGTTAGCTGAGGTGTAGCAGTGTATTTTCATGTAATTATTTATGAGTTAGAAATTTACGTGATACGAACGTTAGCAATGATGAATTAAACAATGATTTAGAAAGGTCATTTGAGGAGAACCGCAAATTTTCTCTTCTAAGTAAGTTTTTTTAAAAAAAAAAATATGAAAATGTGGTTTTTTATTAAACGCTTTATATTTTTATATGCCTTCTAAATGTGTATCCATATATTCATCGTTCTTATAAAGTACATCATACAAAAATAACGACATTATTGACTCATAGTTCAGCAATCACAAAATATAAGTAGTAATTCGCTGCCATTGCCAGTGGAAGTTCATATACTTAAGACAGAGTGTCAGCATGAATATTAATTATATGTTAATTGTATGTAATTTTAAAATTTAAATATTATGTATTTATTACAGTGGATATAAGTCGTATAATGGTTAAGTGGAAAACGCTCTGTATTCTATCAAATTAAAGTTTACTGCTCGATTGTGTTGATGACTAAGTGGACAACGGTCTATATTGTAAGCATTAGTATGAGCTACTCGGTAGCAATAGTAGCTATCGAAACTCTAGCCTAATGACATGTGGTATTCGATACCATTGGTGGATAAGTGGATACAACTCTAAATTGCAGCTAAATAATGTTTTACTGGATAATATAGGTGACTAAGTGGACAACGGTCTATATTGTAAACATTAGTATGAGCTACTCAGTAGCAATAGTAGCTATCGAAACTCCAGCCTAATGAAATGTGGTATTCGACACCATTGGTGGATAAGTGGATACAACTCTGAATTGCAGCTAAATAATTTTTTACTGGATAATATCGGTGACTAAGTGGACAACGGTCTATATTGTAAACATTAGTATGAGCTACTCGGTAGCAATAGTAGCTATCGAAACTCCAGCCTAATGAAATGTGGTATTCGATACCATTGGTGGATAAGTGGATACAACTCTGAATTGCAGCTAAATAATGTTTTCCTGGATAATATTGGTGACTAAGTGGACAACGGTCTATATTGTAAACATTAGTATGAGCTACTCGGTAGCAATAGTAGCTATCGAAACTCCAGCCTAATGAAATGTGGTATTCGATACCATTGGTGGATAAGTGGATACAACTCTGAATTGCAGCTAAATAATGTTTTCCTGGATAATATTGGTGACTAAGTGGACAACGGTCTATATTGTAAACATTAGTATGAGCTACTCGGTGGCAATAGTAGCTATCGAAACTCCAGCCTAATGAAATGTGGTATTCGATACCATTGGTGGATAAGTGGATACAACTCTGAATTGCAGCTAAATAATGTTTTACTGGATAATATAGGTGACTAAGTGGACAACGGTCTATATTGTAAACATTAGTATGAGCTACTCAGTAGCAATAGTAGCTATCGAAACTCCAGCCTAATGAAATGTGGTATTCGACACCATTGGTGGATAAGTGGATACAACTCTGAATTGCAGCTAAATAATTTTTTACTGGATAATATCGGTGACTAAGTGGACAACGGTCTATATTGTAAACATTAGTATGAGCTACTCGGTAGCAATAGTAGCTATCGAAACTCCAGCCTAATGAAATGTGGTATTCGATACCATTGGTGGATAAGTGGATACAACTCTGAATTGCAGCTAAATAATGTTTTCCTGGATAATATTGGTGACTAAGTGGACAACGTCTATATATTAAAGATAGCTAAGTGGATACTTCCCTTAATTCTGGTCAAACCAATTGTCATGTTCGATAGAATTGGTGGCTAAGTGGATACGGGCTGTATTATAGCCACATAATATGTGTTGCTTTACAGCTTTGGTGCCTAAGTGGTTACCGCTCTGAATTCTATCCAACTAAAATGTTGTACTCCACTACAATGGTGGCTAAGTGGATACTGGCTGTATTATAGCCACATAATATGTGTTGCTTTATAGCTTTGGTGAATAAGTGGTTACCGATCTGAATTTTAACTAACTAAAATGTACTACTCCACTACAATGGTGGTTAAGTGGATACGGGCTGTATTATAGCCACATAATATGTGTTACTCGATAGATTTGGTGGCTAAGTTGTTACCGCTCTGATTTCTATCTAACTAAAATGTTCTACTCCACTACATTAGTGGCTAAGTGGATACGGGCTGTATTATAACCACATAATATGTGTTACTCGATAGATTTGGTGGCTAAGTGGTTACCGATCTGAATTCTAACTAACTAAAATGTTCTACTCCACTACATTAGTGGCTAAGTGGATACGGGCTGTATTATAGCCACATAATATGTGTTACTCGACAGATTTGGTGGCTAAGTTGTTACCGCTCTGATTTCTATCTAACCAAAATGTTCTACTCCACTACATTAGTGGCTAAGTGGATACGGGCTGTATTATAGCCACATAATATGTGTTACTCGATAGATTTGGTGGCTAAGTGGTT
Source organism: Prosapia bicincta (assembly GCA_036971475.1). Lineage (NCBI taxonomy): Eukaryota > Metazoa > Arthropoda > Insecta > Hemiptera > Cercopidae > Prosapia > Prosapia bicincta. The sequence goes on along the minus strand of JBAIZL010000003.1, from coordinate 55,221,363 downwards.
ACCGCTCTGAATTCTATCTAACTAAAATGTTCTTCCCAACTATAATGGTGGTTAAGTGAATACGGGCTGTATTATAGCCACATAATATGTGTTACTCGACAGATTTGGTGGCTAAGTTGTTACCGCTCTGATTTCTACCTAACTAAAATGTTCTACTCCACTACAGTAGTGGCTAAGTGAATACGGGCTGTATTATAGCCACATAATATGTGTTACTCGTTAGATTTGGTGGCTAAGTGGTTACCGCTCTGAGTTCTATCCAACTAAAATGTTGTACTCCACTAAATTGGTGGCTAAGTGGATACGGGCTGTATTATAGCCACATAATATGTGTTGCTTTATAGCTTTGGTGAATAAGTGGTTACCGATCTGAATTCTAACTAACTAAAATGTTCTACTCCACTACATTGGTGGCTAAGTGGATACGGACTGTATTATAACCACATAATATGTGTTACTCGACAGATTTGGTGGCTAAGTTGTTACCGCTCTGATTTCTATCTAACTAAAATGTACTACTCCACTACAATGGTGGTTAAGTGGATACGGGCTGTATTTTAGCCACATAATATGTGTTACTCGATAGATTTGGTGGCTAAGTGGTTACCGCTCTGAATTCTATACAACTAAAATGTTCTACTCCACTAAATTGGTGGCTAAGTGGATACGGGCTGTATTATAGCCACATAATATGTGTTACTCGACAGATTTGGTGGCTAAGTTGTTACCGCTCTGATTTCTATCTAACTAAAATGTACTACTCCACTACAATGGTGGTTAAGTGGATACGGGCTGTATTTTAGCCACATAATATGTGTTACTCGATAGATTTGGTGGCTAAGTGGTTACCGCTCTGAATTCTATACAACTAAAATGTTCTACTCCACTAAATTGGTGGCTAAGTGGATACGGGCTGTATTATAGCCACATAATATGTGTTACTGGATAGCTTTGGTGCCTAAGTGGTTACCGCTCTGAATTCTATCTAACTAAAATGTTCTACTCCACTACATTGGTGGCTAAGTGGATACGGACTGTATTATAACCACATAATATGTGTTACTCGATAGCTTTGGTGGCTAAGTGGTTACCGCTCTGAATTCTATCTAACTAAAATGTTCTTCCCAACTATAATGGTGGTTAAGTGAATACGGGCTGTATTATAGCCACATAATATGTGTTACTCGACAGATTTGGTGGCTAAGTTGTTACCGCTCTGATTTCTATCTAACTAAAATGTTCTTCCCAACTATAATGGTGGTTAAGTGAATACGGGCTGTATTATAGCCACATAATATGTGTTACTCGATAGATTTGGTGGCTAAGTTGTTACCGCTCTGATTTCTATCTAACTAAAATGTTCTACTCCACTACATTAGTGGCTAAGTGGATACGGGCTGTATTATAGCCACATAATATGTGTTACTCGATAGATTTGGTGGCTAAGTGGTTACCGCTCTGAATTCTATCTAACTAAAATGTTCTTCCCAACTATAATGGTGGTTAAGTGAATACGGGCTGTATTATAGCCACATAATATGTGTTACTCGACAGATTTGGTGGCTAAGTTGTTACCGCTCTGATTTCTATCTAACTAAAATGTTCTACTCCACTACATTAGTGGCTAAGTGGATACGGGCTGTATTATAGCCACATAATATGTGTTACTCGATAGATTTGGTGGCTAAGTGGTTACCGCTCTGAATTCTATCCAACTAAAATGTTGTACTCCACTAAATTGGTGGCTAAGTGGATACGGGCTGTATTATAGCCACATAATATGTGTTGCTTTATAGCTTTGGTGAATAAGTGGTTACCGATCTGAATTCTAACTAACTAAAATGTACTACTCCACTACAATGGTGGTTAAGTGGATACGGGCTGTATTTTAGCCACATAATATGTGTTACTCGATAGATTTGGTGGCTAAGTGGTTACCGCTCTGAATTCTATACAACTAAAATGTTCTACTCCACTAAATTGGTGGCTAAGTGGATACGGGCTGTATTATAGCCACATAATATGTGTTACTGGATAGCTTTGGTGCCTAAGTTGTTACCGCTCTGATTTCTATCTAACTAAAATGTTCTACTCCACTACATTAGTGGCTAAGTGGATACGGGCTGTATTATAGCCACATAATATGTGTTACTCGATAGATTTGGTGGCTAAGTGGTTACCGCTCTGAATTCAATCTAACTAAAATGTTCTTCCCAACTATAATGGTGGTTAAGTGAATACGGGCTGTATTATAGCCACATAATATGTGTTACTCGACAGATTTGGCGGCTAAGTTGTTACCGCTCTGTTTTCTATCTAACTAAAATGTTCTACTCCACTACATTAGTGGCTAAGTGGATACGGGCTGTATTATAGCCACATAATATGTGTTACTCGATAGATTTGGTGGCTAAGTGGTTACCGCTCTGAATTCTATCTAACTAAAATGTTCTACTCCACTACATTAGTGGCTAAGTGGATTCGGGCTGTATTATAGCCACATAATATGTGTTACTCGATAGATTTGGTGGCTAAGTGGTTACCGCTCTGAATTCTATCTAACTAAAATATTCTTCCCAACTATAATGGTGGTTAAGTGAATACGGGCTGTATTATAGCCACATAATATGTGTTACTCGACAGATTTGGTGGCTAAGTTGTTACCGCTCTGATTTCTATCTAACTAAAATGTTCTACTCCACTACATTAGTGGCTAAGTGGATACGGGCTGTATTATAGCCACATAATATGTGTTACTCGATAGATTTGGTGGCTAAGTGGTTACCGCTCTAAATTCTATCTAACTAAAATGTTCTTCCCAACTATAATGGTGGTTAAGTGAATACGGGCTGTATTATAGCCACATAATATGTGTTACTCGACAGATTTGGCGGCTAAGTTGTTACCGCTCTGTTTTCTATCTAACTAAAATGTTCTACTCCACTACATTAGTGGCTAAGTGGATACGGGCTGTATTATAGCCACATAATATGTGTTACTCGATAGATTTGGTGGCTAAGTGGTTACCGCTTTGAATTCTATGTAACTAAAATGTTCTACTCCACTACATTAGTGGCTAAGTGGATACGGGCTGTATTATAGCCACATAATATGTGTTACTCGATAGATTTGGTGGCTAAGTGGTTACCGCTCTGAATTCTATCCAACTAAAATGTTGTACTCGACTACATTAGTGGCTAAGTGGATACCGCTCTTTATTTTGAATATTATTATCTGCTACTCGAGAAAAAAGCTGAACAATAAAGATAGCTAAGAGGATACTACCCTTAATTCTAGACAAACCAATTGTCATGTTCGATAGAATTGGTGGCTACGTGGATAAGGGCTGAATTATAGCCACATAATATGTGTTACTGGATAGCTTTTTTGTCTTAGTGATTACCGATCTGATTTCTATCTAACTAAAATATTTTACTCCACTACAATGGTGGCTAAGTGGATACGGGCTGTATTATAGCCACATAATATGTGTTACTCGATAGATTTGGTGGCTAAGTAGTTACCGCTCTGAATTCTATCCAACTAAAATGTTGTACTCCACTAAATTGGTGACTAAGTGGATACGGGCTGTATTATAGCCACATAATATGTGTTACTCGACAGATTTGGTGGCTAAGTTGTTACCGCTCTGATTTCTATCTAACCAAAATGTTCTACTCCACTACATTAGTGGCTAAGTGGATACGGGCTGTATTATAGCCACATAATATGTGTTACTCGATAGATTTGGTGGCTAAGTGGTTACCGCTCTGAATTCTATCTAACTAAAATGTTCTTCCCAACTATAATGGTGGTTAAGTGAATACGGGCTGTATTATAGCCACATAATATGTGTTACTCGACAGATTTGGTGGCTAAGTTGTTACCGCTCTGATTTCTATCTAACTAAAATGTTCTACTCCACTACATTAGTGGCTAAGTGAATACGGGCTGTATTATAGCCACATAATATGTGTTACTCGTTAGATTTGGTGGCTAAGTGGTTACCGCTCTGAGTTCTATCCAACTAAAATGTTGTACTCCACTAAATTGGTGGCTAAGTGGATACGGGCTGTATTATAGCCACATAATATGTGTTGCTTTATAGCTTTGGTGAATAAGTGGTTACCGATCTGAATTCTAACTAACTAAAATGTTCTACTCCACTACATTGGTGGCTAAGTGGATACGGACTGTATTATAACCACATAATATGTGTTACTCGACAGATTTGGTGGCTAAGTTGTTACCGCTCTGATTTCTATCTAACTAAAATGTACTACTCCACTACAATGGTGGTTAAGTGGATACGGGCTGTATTTTAGCCACATAATATGTGTTACTCGATAGATTTGGTGGCTAAGTGGTTACCGCTCTGAATTCTATACAACTAAAATGTTCTACTCCACTAAATTGGTGGCTAAGTGGATACGGGCTGTATTATAGCCACATAATATGTGTTACTCGACAGATTTGGTGGCTAAGTTGTTACCGCTCTGATTTCTATCTAACTAAAATGTACTACTCCACTACAATGGTGGTTAAGTGGATACGGGCTGTATTTTAGCCACATAATATGTGTTACTCGATAGATTTGGTGGCTAAGTGGTTACCGCTCTGAATTCTATACAACTAAAATGTTCTACTCCACTAAATTGGTGGCTAAGTGGATACGGGCTGTATTATAGCCACATAATATGTGTTACTGGATAGCTTTGGTGCCTAAGTGGTTACCGCTCTGAATTCTATCTAACTAAAATGTTCTACTCCACTACATTGGTGGCTAAGTGGATACGGACTGTATTATAACCACATAATATGTGTTACTCGATAGCTTTGGTGGCTAAGTGGTTACCGCTCTGAATTCTATCTAACTAAAATGTTCTTCCCAACTATAATGGTGGTTAAGTGAATACGGGCTGTATTATAGCCACATAATATGTGTTACTCGACAGATTTGGTGGCTAAGTTGTTACCGCTCTGATTTCTATCTAACTAAAATGTTCTTCCCAACTATAATGGTGGTTAAGTGAATACGGGCTGTATTATAGCCACATAATATGTGTTACTCGATAGATTTGGTGGCTAAGTTGTTACCGCTCTGATTTCTATCTAACTAAAATGTTCTACTCCACTACATTAGTGGCTAAGTGGATACGGGCTGTATTATAGCCACATAATATGTGTTACTCGATAGATTTGGTGGCTAAGTGGTTACCGCTCTGAATTCTATCTAACTAAAATGTTCTTCCCAACTATAATGGTGGTTAAGTGAATACGGGCTGTATTATAGCCACATAATATGTGTTACTCGACAGATTTGGTGGCTAAGTTGTTACCGCTCTGATTTCTATCTAACTAAAATGTTCTACTCCACTACATTAGTGGCTAAGTGGATACGGGCTGTATTATAGCCACATAATATGTGTTACTCGATAGATTTGGTGGCTAAGTTGTTACCGCTCTGATTTCTATCTAACTAAAATGTTCTACTCCACTACATTAGTGGCTAAGTGGATACGGGCTGTATTATAACCACATAATATGTGTTACTCGATAGATTTGGTGGCTAAGTGGTTACCGATCTGAATTCTAACTAACTAAAATGTTCTACTCCACTACATTAGTGGCTAAGTGGATACGGGCTGTATTATAGCCACATAATATGTGTTACTCGACAGATTTGGTGGCTAAGTTGTTACCGCTCTGATTTCTATCTAACCAAAATGTTCTACTCCACTACATTAGTGGCTAAGTGGATACGGGCTGTATTATAGCCACATAATATGTGTTACTCGATAGATTTGGTGGCTAAGTGGTTACCGCTCTGAATTCTATCTAACTAAAATGTTCTTCCCAACTATAATGGTGGTTAAGTGAATACGGGCTGTATTATAGCCACATAATATGTGTTACTCGACAGATTTGGTGGCTAAGTTGTTACCGCTCTGATTTCTACCTAACTAAAATGTTCTACTCCACTACAGTAGTGGCTAAGTGAATACGGGCTGTATTATAGCCACATAATATGTGTTACTCGTTAGATTTGGTGGCTAAGTGGTTACCGCTCTGAGTTCTATCCAACTAAAATGTTGTACTCCACTAAATTGGTGGCTAAGTGGATACGGGCTGTATTATAGCCACATAATATGTGTTGCTTTATAGCTTTGGTGAATAAGTGGTTACCGATCTGAATTCTAACTAACTAAAATGTTCTACTCCACTACATTGGTGGCTAAGTGGATACGGACTGTATTATAACCACATAATATGTGTTACTCGACAGATTTGGTGGCTAAGTTGTTACCGCTCTGATTTCTATCTAACTAAAATGTACTACTCCACTACAATGGTGGTTAAGTGGATACGGGCTGTATTTTAGCCACATAATATGTGTTACTCGATAGATTTGGTGGCTAAGTGGTTACCGCTCTGAATTCTATACAACTAAAATGTTCTACTCCACTAAATTGGTGGCTAAGTGGATACGGGCTGTATTATAGCCACATAATATGTGTTACTCGACAGATTTGGTGGCTAAGTTGTTACCGCTCTGATTTCTATCTAACTAAAATGTACTACTCCACTACAATGGTGGTTAAGTGGATACGGGCTGTATTTTAGCCACATAATATGTGTTACTCGATAGATTTGGTGGCTAAGTGGTTACCGCTCTGAATTCTATACAACTAAAATGTTCTACTCCACTAAATTGGTGGCTAAGTGGATACGGGCTGTATTATAGCCACATAATATGTGTTACTGGATAGCTTTGGTGCCTAAGTGGTTACCGCTCTGAATTCTATCTAACTAAAATGTTCTACTCCACTACATTGGTGGCTAAGTGGATACGGACTGTATTATAACCACATAATATGTGTTACTCGATAGCTTTGGTGGCTAAGTGGTTACCGCTCTGAATTCTATCTAACTAAAATGTTCTTCCCAACTATAATGGTGGTTAAGTGAATACGGGCTGTATTATAGCCACATAATATGTGTTACTCGACAGATTTGGTGGCTAAGTTGTTACCGCTCTGATTTCTATCTAACTAAAATGTTCTTCCCAACTATAATGGTGGTTAAGTGAATACGGGCTGTATTATAGCCACATAATATGTGTTACTCGATAGATTTGGTGGCTAAGTTGTTACCGCTCTGATTTCTATCTAACTAAAATGTTCTACTCCACTACATTAGTGGCTAAGTGGATACGGGCTGTATTATAGCCACATAATATGTGTTACTCGATAGATTTGGTGGCTAAGTGGTTACCGCTCTGAATTCTATCTAACTAAAATGTTCTTCCCAACTATAATGGTGGTTAAGTGAATACGGGCTGTATTATAGCCACATAATATGTGTTACTCGACAGATTTGGTGGCTAAGTTGTTACCGCTCTGATTTCTATCTAACTAAAATGTTCTACTCCACTACATTAGTGGCTAAGTGGATACGGGCTGTATTATAGCCACATAATATGTGTTACTCGATAGATTTGGTGGCTAAGTGGTTACCGCTCTGAATTCTATCCAACTAAAATGTTGTACTCCACTAAATTGGTGGCTAAGTGGATACGGGCTGTATTATAGCCACATAATATGTGTTGCTTTATAGCTTTGGTGAATAAGTGGTTACCGATCTGAATTCTAACTAACTAAAATGTACTACTCCACTACAATGGTGGTTAAGTGGATACGGGCTGTATTTTAGCCACATAATATGTGTTACTCGATAGATTTGGTGGCTAAGTGGTTACCGCTCTGAATTCTATACAACTAAAATGTTCTACTCCACTAAATTGGTGGCTAAGTGGATACGGGCTGTATTATAGCCACATAATATGTGTTACTGGATAGCTTTGGTGCCTAAGTTGTTACCGCTCTGATTTCTATCTAACTAAAATGTTCTACTCCACTACATTAGTGGCTAAGTGGATACGGGCTGTATTATAGCCACATAATATGTGTTACTCGATAGATTTGGTGGCTAAGTGGTTACCGCTCTGAATTCAATCTAACTAAAATGTTCTTCCCAACTATAATGGTGGTTAAGTGAATACGGGCTGTATTATAGCCACATAATATGTGTTACTCGACAGATTTGGCGGCTAAGTTGTTACCGCTCTGTTTTCTATCTAACTAAAATGTTCTACTCCACTACATTAGTGGCTAAGTGGATACGGGCTGTATTATAGCCACATAATATGTGTTACTCGATAGATTTGGTGGCTAAGTGGTTACCGCTCTGAATTCTATCTAACTAAAATGTTCTACTCCACTACATTAGTGGCTAAGTGGATTCGGGCTGTATTATAGCCACATAATATGTGTTACTCGATAGATTTGGTGGCTAAGTGGTTACCGCTCTGAATTCTATCTAACTAAAATATTCTTCCCAACTATAATGGTGGTTAAGTGAATACGGGCTGTATTATAGCCACATAATATGTGTTACTCGACAGATTTGGTGGCTAAGTTGTTACCGCTCTGATTTCTATCTAACTAAAATGTTCTACTCCACTACATTAGTGGCTAAGTGGATACGGGCTGTATTATAGCCACATAATATGTGTTACTCGATAGATTTGGTGGCTAAGTGGTTACCGCTCTAAATTCTATCTAACTAAAATGTTCTTCCCAACTATAATGGTGGTTAAGTGAATACGGGCTGTATTATAGCCACATAATATGTGTTACTCGACAGATTTGGCGGCTAAGTTGTTACCGCTCTGTTTTCTATCTAACTAAAATGTTCTACTCCACTACATTAGTGGCTAAGTGGATACGGGCTGTATTATAGCCACATAATATGTGTTACTCGATAGATTTGGTGGCTAAGTGGTTACCGCTTTGAATTCTATGTAACTAAAATGTTCTACTCCACTACATTAGTGGCTAAGTGGATACGGGCTGTATTATAGCCACATAATATGTGTTACTCGATAGATTTGGTGGCTAAGTGGTTACCGCTCTGAATTCTATCCAACTAAAATGTTGTACTCGACTACATTAGTGGCTAAGTGGATACCGCTCTTTATTTTGAATATTATTATCTGCTACTCGAGAAAAAAGCTGAACAATAAAGATAGCTAAGAGGATACTACCCTTAATTCTAGACAAACCAATTGTCATGTTCGATAGAATTGGTGGCTACGTGGATAAGGGCTGAATTATAGCCACATAATATGTGTTACTGGATAGCTTTTTTGTCTTAGTGATTACCGATCTGATTTCTATCTAACTAAAATATTTTACTCCACTACAATGGTGGCTAAGTGGATACGGGCTGTATTATAGCCACATAATATGTGTTACTCGATAGATTTGGTGGCTAAGTGGTTACCGCTCTGAATTCTATCCAACTAAAATGTTGTACTCCACTAAATTGGTGACTAAGTGGATACGGGCTGTATTATAGCCACATAATATGTGTTACTCGACAGATTTGGTGGCTAAGTTGTTACCGCTCTGATTTCTATCTAACCAAAATGTTCTACTCCACTACATTAGTGGCTAAGTGGATACGGGCTGTATTATAGCCACATAATATGTGTTACTCGATAGATTTGGTGGCTAAGTGGTTACCGCTCTGAATTCTATCTAACTAAAATGTTCTTCCCAACTATAATGGTGGTTAAGTGAATACGGGCTGTATTATAGCCACATAATATGTGTTACTCGACAGATTTGGTGGCTAAGTTGTTACCGCTCTGATTTCTATCTAACTAAAATGTTCTACTCCACTACATTAGTGGCTAAGTGAATACGGGCTGTATTATAGCCACATAATATGTGTTACTCGTTAGATTTGGTGGCTAAGTGGTTACCGCTCTGAGTTCTATCCAACTAAAATGTTGTACTCCACTAAATTGGTGGCTAAGTGGATACGGGCTGTATTATAGCCACATAATATGTGTTGCTTTATAGCTTTGGTGAATAAGTGGTTACCGATCTGAATTCTAACTAACTAAAATGTTCTACTCCACTACATTGGTGGCTAAGTGGATACGGACTGTATTATAACCACATAATATGTGTTACTCGACAGATTTGGTGGCTAAGTTGTTACCGCTCTGATTTCTATCTAACTAAAATGTACTACTCCACTACAATGGTGGTTAAGTGGATACGGGCTGTATTTTAGCCACATAATATGTGTTACTCGATAGATTTGGTGGCTAAGTGGTTACCGCTCTGAATTCTATACAACTAAAATGTTCTACTCCACTAAATTGGTGGCTAAGTGGATACGGGCTGTATTATAGCCACATAATATGTGTTACTCGACAGATTTGGTGGCTAAGTTGTTACCGCTCTGATTTCTATCTAACTAAAATGTACTACTCCACTACAATGGTGGTTAAGTGGATACGGGCTGTATTTTAGCCACATAATATGTGTTACTCGATAGATTTGGTGGCTAAGTGGTTACCGCTCTGAATTCTATACAACTAAAATGTTCTACTCCACTAAATTGGTGGCTAAGTGGATACGGGCTGTATTATAGCCACATAATATGTGTTACTGGATAGCTTTGGTGCCTAAGTGGTTACCGCTCTGAATTCTATCTAACTAAAATGTTCTACTCCACTACATTGGTGGCTAAGTGGATACGGACTGTATTATAACCACATAATATGTGTTACTCGATAGCTTTGGTGGCTAAGTGGTTACCGCTCTGAATTCTATCTAACTAAAATGTTCTTCCCAACTATAATGGTGGTTAAGTGAATACGGGCTGTATTATAGCCACATAATATGTGTTACTCGACAGATTTGGTGGCTAAGTTGTTACCGCTCTGATTTCTATCTAACTAAAATGTTCTTCCCAACTATAATGGTGGTTAAGTGAATACGGGCTGTATTATAGCCACATAATATGTGTTACTCGATAGATTTGGTGGCTAAGTTGTTACCGCTCTGATTTCTATCTAACTAAAATGTTCTACTCCACTACATTAGTGGCTAAGTGGATACGGGCTGTATTATAGCCACATAATATGTGTTACTCGATAGATTTGGTGGCTAAGTGGTTACCGCTCTGAATTCTATCTAACTAAAATGTTCTTCCCAACTATAATGGTGGTTAAGTGAATACGGGCTGTATTATAGCCACATAATATGTGTTACTCGACAGATTTGGTGGCTAAGTTGTTACCGCTCTGATTTCTATCTAACTAAAATGTTCTACTCCACTACATTAGTGGCTAAGTGGATACGGGCTGTATTATAGCCACATAATATGTGTTACTCGATAGATTTGGTGGCTAAGTGGTTACCGCTCTGAATTCTATCCAACTAAAATGTTGTACTCCACTAAATTGGTGGCTAAGTGGATACGGGCTGTATTATAGCCACATAATATGTGTTGCTTTATAGCTTTGGTGAATAAGTGGTTACCGATCTGAATTCTAACTAACTAAAATGTACTACTCCACTACAATGGTGGTTAAGTGGATACGGGCTGTATTTTAGCCACATAATATGTGTTACTCGATAGATTTGGTGGCTAAGTGGTTACCGCTCTGAATTCTATACAACTAAAATGTTCTACTCCACTAAATTGGTGGCTAAGTGGATACGGGCTGTATTATAGCCACATAATATGTGTTACTGGATAGCTTTGGTGCCTAAGTTGTTACCGCTCTGATTTCTATCTAACTAAAATGTTCTACTCCACTACATTAGTGGCTAAGTGGATACGGGCTGTATTATAGCCACATAATATGTGTTACTCGATAGATTTGGTGGCTAAGTGGTTACCGCTCTGAATTCAATCTAACTAAAATGTTCTTCCCAACTATAATGGTGGTTAAGTGAATACGGGCTGTATTATAGCCACATAATATGTGTTACTCGACAGATTTGGCGGCTAAGTTGTTACCGCTCTGTTTTCTATCTAACTAAAATGTTCTACTCCACTACATTAGTGGCTAAGTGGATACGGGCTGTATTATAGCCACATAATATGTGTTACTCGATAGATTTGGTGGCTAAGTGGTTACCGCTCTGAATTCTATCTAACTAAAATGTTCTACTCCACTACATTAGTGGCTAAGTGGATTCGGGCTGTATTATAGCCACATAATATGTGTTACTCGATAGATTTGGTGGCTAAGTGGTTACCGCTCTGAATTCTATCTAACTAAAATATTCTTCCCAACTATAATGGTGGTTAAGTGAATACGGGCTGTATTATAGCCACATAATATGTGTTACTCGACAGATTTGGTGGCTAAGTTGTTACCGCTCTGATTTCTATCTAACTAAAATGTTCTACTCCACTACATTAGTGGCTAAGTGGATACGGGCTGTATTATAGCCACATAATATGTGTTACTCGATAGATTTGGTGGCTAAGTGGTTACCGCTCTAAATTCTATCTAACTAAAATGTTCTTCCCAACTATAATGGTGGTTAAGTGAATACGGGCTGTATTATAGCCACATAATATGTGTTACTCGACAGATTTGGCGGCTAAGTTGTTACCGCTCTGTTTTCTATCTAACTAAAATGTTCTACTCCACTACATTAGTGGCTAAGTGGATACGGGCTGTATTATAGCCACATAATATGTGTTACTCGATAGATTTGGTGGCTAAGTGGTTACCGCTTTGAATTCTATGTAACTAAAATGTTCTACTCCACTACATTAGTGGCTAAGTGGATACGGGCTGTATTATAGCCACATAATATGTGTTACTCGATAGATTTGGTGGCTAAGTGGTTACCGCTCTGAATTCTATCCAACTAAAATGTTGTACTCGACTACATTAGTGGCTAAGTGGATACCGCTCTTTATTTTGAATATTATTATCTGCTACTCGAGAAAAAAGCTGAACAATAAAGATAGCTAAGAGGATACTACCCTTAATTCTAGACAAACCAATTGTCATGTTCGATAGAATTGGTGGCTACGTGGATAAGGGCTGAATTATAGCCACATAATATGTGTTACTGGATAGCTTTTTTGTCTTAGTGATTACCGATCTGATTTCTATCTAACTAAAATATTTTACTCCACTACAATGGTGGCTAAGTGGATACGGGCTGTATTATAGCCACATAATATGTGTTACTCGATAGATTTGGTGGCTAAGTGGTTACCGCTCTGAATTCTATCCAACTAAAATGTTGTACTCCACTAAATTGGTGACTAAGTGGATACGGGCTGTATTATAGCCACATAATATGTGTTGCTTTACAGCTTTGGTGAATAAGTGGTTACCGATCTGAATTCTAACTAACTAAAATGTACTACTCCACTACAATGGTGGTTAAGTGGATATGGGCTGTATTTTAGCCACATAATATGTGTTACTCGATAGATTTGGTGGCTAAGTGGTTACCGCTCTGAATTCTATACAACTAAAATGTTCTACTCCACTAAATTGGTGGGTAAGTGGATACGGGCTGTATTATAGCCACATAATATGTGTTACTGGATAGCTTTGGTGCCTAAGTGGTTACCGCTCTGAATTCTATCTAACTAAAATGTTCTACTCCACTACATTGGTGGCTAAGTGGATACGGACTGTATTATCACCACATAATATGTGTTACTCGATAGCTTTGGTGGCTATGTGGTTACCGCTCTGAATTCTATCTAACTAAAATGTTCTTCTCAACTATAATGGTGGTTAAGTGAATACGGGCTGTATTATAGCCACATAATATGTGTTACTCGACAGATTTGGTGGCTAAGTTGTTACCGCTCTGATTTCTATCTAACTAAAATGTTCTACTCCACTACATTAGTGGCTAAGTGGATACGGGCTGTATTATAGCCACATAATATGTGTTACTCGATAGATTTGGTGGCTAAGTGGTTACCGCTCTGAATTCTATCTAACTAAAATGTTCTTCCCAACTATAATGGTGGTTAAGTGAATACGGGCTGTATTATAGCCACATAATATGTGTTACTCGACAGATTTGGTGGCTAAGTTGTTACCGCTCTGTTTTCTATCTAACTAAAATGTTCTACTCCACTACATTAGTGGCTAAGTGGATACGGGCTGTATTATAGCCACATAATATGTGTTACTCGATAGATTTGGTGGCTAAGTGGTTACCGCTCTAAATTCTATCTAACTAAAATGTTCTTCCCAACTATAATGGTGGTTAAGTGAATACGGGCTGTATTATAGCCACATAATATGTGTTACTCGACAGATTTGGCGGCTAAGTTGTTACCGCTCTGTTTTCTATCTAACTAAAATGTTCTACTCCACTACATTAGTGGCTAAGTGGATACGGGCTGTATTATAGCCACATAATATGTGTTACTCGATAGATTTGGTGGCTAAGTGGTTACCGCTCTGAATTCTATGTAACTAAAATGTTCTACTCCACTACATTAGTGGCTAAGTGGATACGGGCTGTATTATAGCCACATAATATGTGTTACTCGATAGATTTGGTGGCTAAGTGGTTACCGTTCTGAATTCTATCCAACTAAAATGTTGTACTCGACTACATTAGTGGCTAAGTGGATACAGCTCTTTATTTTGAATATTATTATCTGCTACTCGAGAAAAAAGCTGAACAATAAAGATAGCTAAGAGGATACTACCCTTAATTCTAGACAAACCAATTGTCATGTTCGATAGAATTGGTGGCTACGTGGATAAGGGCTGAATTATAGCCACATAATATGTGTTACTGGATAGCTTTTTTGTCTTAGTGATTACCGATCTGATTTCTATCTAACTAAAATATTTTACTCCACTACAATGGTGGCTAAGTGGATACGGGCTGTATTATAGCCACATAATATGTGTTACTCGATAGCTTTGGTGGCTAAGTGGTTACCGCTCTGAATTCTATCTAACTAAAATGTTCTACCCCACTACATTGGTGGCTAAGTGGATACGGACTGTATTATAATCACATAATATGTGTTACTCGATAGCTTTGGTGCCTAAGTGGTTACCGCTCTGAATTCTATCTAACTAAAATGTTCTTCCCAACTATAATGGTGGTTAAGTGAATACGGGCTGTATTAGAGCCACATAATATGTGTTACTCGATAGATTTGGTGGCTAAGTTGTTACCGCTCTGATTTCTATGTAACTAAAATGTTCTACTCCACTACATTGGTGGCTAAGTGGATACGGACTGTATTATAACCACATAATATGTGTTACTCGATAGATTTGGTGCCTAAGTGGTTACCGCTCTGAATTCTATCTAACTAAAATGTTTTACTCCACTACATTGGTGGCTAAGTGGATACGGACTGTATTATAACCACATAATATGTGTTACTCGATAGATTTGGTGCCTAAGTGGTTACCGCTCTGAATTCTATCTATCTAAAATGTTCTACTCCACTACATTGGTGGCTAAGTGGATACGGACTGTATTATAACCACATAATATGTGTTACTCGATAGATTTGGTGCCTAAGTGGTTACCGCTCTGAATTCTATGTAACTAAAATATTCTTCCCAACTATAATGGTGGTTAAGTGAATACGGGCTGTATTATAGCCACATAATATGTGTTACTCGATAGCTTTGGTGGCTAAGTTGTTACCGCTCTGATTTCTATCTAACTAAAATGTTCTACTCCACTAGATTAGTGGCTAAGTGGATACGGGCTGTATTATAGCCACATAATATGTGTTACTCGATAGTTTTGGTGGCTAAGTGGTTACCGCTCTGAATTCTATCTAACTAAAATGTTCTTCCCAACTATAATGGTGGTTAAGTGAATACGGGCTGTATTATAGCCACATAATATGTGTTACTCGACAGATTTGGTGGCTAAGTTGTTACCGCTCTGAATTCTATCTAACTAAAATGTTCTACTCCACTACATTGGTGGCTAAGTGGATACGGACTGTATTATAACCACATAATATGTGTTACTCGATAGATTTGGTGCCTAAGTGGTTACCGCTCTGAATTCTATGTAACTAAAATATTCTTCCCAACTATAATGGTGGTTAAGTGAATACGGGCTGTATTATAGCCACATAATATGTGTTACTCGATAGCTTTGGTGGCTAAGTTGTTACCGCTCTGATTTCTATCTAACTAAAATGTTCTACTCCACTACATTAGTGGCTAAGTGGATACGGGCTGTATTATAGCCACATAATATGTGTTACTCGATAGATTTGGTGGCTAAGTGGTTACCGCTCTGAATTCTATCTAACTAAAATGTTCTTCCCAACTATAATGGTGGTTAAGTGAATACGGGCTGTATTATAGCCACATAATATGTGTTACTCGATAGATTTGGTGCCTAAGTTGTTACCGCTCTGAATTCTATCTAACTAAAATGTTCTACTCCACTACATTGGTGGCTAAGTGGATACGGACTGTATTATAACCACATAATATGTGTTACTCGATAGATTTGGTGCCTAAGTGGTTACCGCTCTGAATTCTATGTAACTAAAATATTCTTCCCAACTATAATGGTGGTTAAGTGAATACGGGCTGTATTATAGCCACATAATATTTGTTACTCGATAGCTTTGGTGGCTAAGTTGTTACCGCTCTGATTTCTATCTAACTAAAATGTTCTACTCCACTACATTAGTGGCTAAGTGGATACGGGCTGTATTATAGCCACATAATATGTGTTACTCGATAGATTTGGTGGCTAAGTGGTTACCGCTCTGAATTCTATCTAACTTAAATGTTCTTCCCAACTATAATGGTGGTTAAGTGAATACGGGCTGTATTATAGCCACATAATATGTGTTACTCGTCAGATTTGGTGGCTAAGTTGTTACCGCTCTGAATTCTATCTAACTAAAATGTTCTTCCCAACTATAATGGTGGCTAAGTGGATACTGGCTGTATTATAGCCACATAATATGTGTTACTCGATAGCTTTGGTGGCTAAGTGGTTACCGCTCTGATTTCTATCTAACTAAAATGTTCTACTCCACTACATTGGTGGCTAAGTGGATACGGACTGTATTATAACCACACAATATGTGTAACTCGACAGATTTGGTGGCTAAGTTGTTACCGCTCTGAATTCTATCTAACTAAAATGTTCTTCCCAACTATAATGGTGGTTAAGTGAATACGGGCTGTATTATAGCCACATAATATGTGTTACTCGATAGCTTTGGTTCCTAAGTGGTTACCGCTCTGAATTCTATCTAACTAAAATGTTCTTCCCAACTATAATGGTGGTTAAGTGAATACGGGCTGTATTAGAGCCACATAATATGTGTTACTCGACAGATTTGGTGGCTAAGTTGTTACCGCTCTGAATTCTATCTAACTAAAATGTTCTACTCCACTACATTGGTGGCTAAGTGGATACGGACTGTATTATAACCACATAATATGTGTTACTTGACAGATTTGGTGGCTAAGTTGTTACCGCTCTGAATTCTATCTAACTAAAATGTTCTACTCCACTACATTGGTGGCTAAGTGGATACGGACTGTATTATAACCACATAATATGTGTTACTCGATAGCTTTGGTGCCTAAGTTGTTACCGCTCTGAATTCTATCTAACTAAAATGTTCTACTCCACTACATTGGTGGCTAAGTGGATACGGGCTGTATTATAGCCACATAATATGTGTTACTCGACAGATTTGGTGGCTAAGTTGTTACCGCTCTGAATTCTATCTAACTAAAATGTTCTACTCCACTACATTGGTGGCTAAGTGGATACGGGCTGTATTATAGCCACATAATATGTGTTACTCGACAGATTTGGTGGCTAAGTTGTTACCGCTCTGAATTCTATCTAACTAAAATGTTCTACTCCACTACATTGGTGGCTAAGTGGATACGGGCTGTATTATAGCCACATAATATGTGTTACTCGACAGATTTGGTGGCTAAGTTGTTACCGCTCTGAATTCTATCTAACTAAAATGTTCTACTCCACTACATTGGTGGCTAAGTGGATACGGACTGTATTATAACCACATAATATGTGTTACTCGACAGATTTGGTGGCTAAGTTGTTACCGCTCTGAATTCTATCTAACTAAAATGTTCTACTCCACTACATTGGTGGCTAAGTGGATACGGACTGTATTATAACCACATAATATGTGTTACTCGATAGCTTTGGTGCCTAAGTTGTTACCGCTCTGAATTCTATCTAACTAAAATGTTCTACTCCACTACATTGGTGGCTAAGTGGATACGGGCTGTATTATAGCCACATAATATGTGTTACTCGACAGATTTGGTGGCTAAGTTGTTACCGCTCTGAATTCTATCTAACTAAAATGTTCTACTCCACTACATTGGTGGCTAAGTGGATACGGACTGTATTATAACCACATAATATGTGTTACTCGACAGATTTGGTGGCTAAGTTGTTACCGCTCTGAATTCTATCTAACTAAAATGTTCTACTCCACTACATTGGTGGCTAAGTGGATACGGACTGTATTATAACCACATAATATGTGTTACTCGACAGATTTGGTGGCTAAGTTGTTACCGCTCTGAATTCTATCTAACTAAAATGTTCTACTCCACTACATTGGTGGCTAAGTGGATACGGGCTGTATTATAGCCACATAATATGTGTTACTCGACAGATTTGGTGGCTAAGTTGTTACCGCTCTGAATTCTATCTAACTAAAATGTTCTACTCCACTACATTAGTGGCTAAGTGGATACGGGCTGTATTATAGCCACATAATATGTGTTACTCGACAGATTTGGTGGCTAAGTTGTTACCGCTCTGAATTCTATCTAACTAAAATGTTCTACTCCACTACATTGGTGGCTAAGTGGATACGGACTGTATTATAACCACATAATATGTGTTACTCGATAGCTTTGGTGCCTAAGTGGTTACCGCTCTGAATTCTATCTAACTAAAATATTCTTCCCAACTATAATGGTGGTTAAGTGAATACGGGCTGTATTATAGCCACATAATATGTGTTACTCGATAGCTTTGGTGGCTAAGTTGTTACCGCTCTGATTTCTATCTAACTAAAATGTTCTACTCCACTACATTAGTGGCTAAGTGGATACGGGCTGTATTATAGCCACATAATATGTGTTACTCGATAGATTTGGTGGCTAAGTTGTTACCGCTCTGATTTCTATCTAACTAAAATGTTCTTCCCAACTATAATGGTGGTTAAGTGAATACGGGCTGTATTATAGCCACATAATATGTGTTACTCGACAGATTTGGTGGCTAAGTTGTTACCGCTCTGAATTCTATCTAACTAAAATGTTCTTCCCAACTATAATGGTGGTTAAGTGAATACGGGCTGTATTATAGCCACATAATATGTGTTACTCGACAGATTTGGTGGCTAAGTTGTTACCGCTCTGAATTCTATCTAACTAAAATGTTCTTCCCAACTATAATGGTGGCTAAGTGGATACTGGCTGTATTATAGCCACATAATATGTGTTACTCGATAGCTTTGGTGGCTATGTGGTTACCGCTCTGAATTCTATCTAACTAAAATGTTCTTCCCAACTATAATGGTGGTTAAGTGAATACGGGCTGTATTATAGCCACATAATATGTGTTACTCGATAGATTTGGTGGCTAAGTGGTTACCGCTCTGAATTCTATCTAACTAAAATGTTCTTCCCAACTATAATGGTGGTTAAGTGAATACGGGCTGTATAATAGCAACATAATATGTGTTACTCGATAGATTTGGTGGCTAAGTGGTTACCGCTCTGAATTCTATCCAACTAAAATGTTGTACTCCACTAAATTGGTGGCTAAGTGGATACGGGCTGTATTATAGCCACATAATATGTGTTACTGGATAGCTTTGGTGCCTAAGTGGTTACCGCTCTGAATTCTAACTAAAACGTTCTACTCCACTACATTGGTGGCTAAGTGGATACGGGCTCTATTATAGCCACATAATATGTGTTACTTGATAGATTTGGTGGCTAAGTGGTTACCGCTCTGAATTCTATCCAACTAATATGTTGTACTCGATTACATTAGTGGCTAAGTGGATACAGCTCTTTAGTCTGAATATTATTATCTGCTACTCGAGAAAAAAGCTGAGCAATAAAGATAGCTAAGAGGATACTACCCTTAATTCTAGACAAACCAATTGTCATGTTCGATAGAATTGGTGGCTACGTGGATAAGGGCTGAATTATAGCCCTTATGTGTTACTGGATAGCTTTGGTGCCTAAGTGGTTACCGATCTGATTTCTATCTAACTAAAATATTTTACTCCACTACATTGGTGGCTAAGTGGATACGGGCTGTATTATAGCCACATAATATGTGTTACACGATAGCTCTTGAGGCTAAGTGGTCACCGCTCTGAATTCTATCTAACTAAAATGTTCTACCCCACTACATTGGTGGCTAAGTGGATACGGGCTGTATTATAGCCACATAATATGTGTTACTCGATAGCTTTGTTGGCTATGTGGTTACCGCTCTGAATTCTATCTAACTAAAATGTTCTTCCCAACTATAATGGTGGTTAAGTGAATACGGGCTGTATTATAGCCACATAATATGTGTTACTCGATAGATTTGGTGGCTAAGTGGTTACCGCTCTGAATTCTATCTAACTAAAATGTTCTTCCCAACTATAATGGTGGTTAAGTGAATACGGGCTGTATAATAGCAACATAATATGTGTTACTCGATAGATTTGGTGGCTAAGTGGTTACCGCTCTGAATTCTATCCAACTAAAATGTTGTACTCCACTAAATTGGTGGCTAAGTGGATACGGGCTGTATTATAGCCACATAATATGTGTTACTGGATAGCTTTGGTGCCTAAGTGGTTACCGCTCTGAATTCTAACTAAAACGTTCTACTCCACTACATTGGTGGCTAAGTGGATACGGGCTCTATTATAGCCACATAATATGTGTTACTTGATAGATTTGGTGGCTAAGTGGTTACCGCTCTGAATTCTATCCAACTAAAATGTTGTACTCGATTACATTAGTGGCTAAGTGGATACAGCTCTTTAGTCTGAATATTATTATCTGCTACTCGAGAAAAAAGCTGAGCAATAAAGATAGCTAAGAGGATACTACCCTTAATTCTAGACAAACCAATTGTCATGTTCGATAGAATTGGTGGCTACGTGGATAAGGGCTGAATTATAGCCCTTATGTGTTACTGGATAGCTTTGGTGCCTAAGTGGTTACCGATCTGATTTCTATCTAACTAAAATATTTTACTCCACTACATTGGTGGCTAAGTGGATACGGGCTGTATTATAGCCACATAATATGTGTTACACGATAGCTCTTGAGGCTAAGTGGTTACCGCTCTGAATTCTATCTAACTAAAATGTTCTACCCCACTACATTGGTGGCTAAGTAGTGGCATTAACGCTCTATATTCTATCCAAATACGATATTTTCATAATAGGGGTTTTAGACAACTCATAAGTAGATGTTATTTGAGAATGCCACAACCCACCCGATCTGAGACCACTTCATTTAATGAGAATTTCCGTCGTTAACAGACTTACAACACCAGAAATCTTCATTCATTGTGCAATCAACCATTCCCATATTAACGAGTGAACTTAGGTCATTTAGGTATAACGCAAATAATATATGACGGAGTTGGGGAGACTCCTTGCATGCGCCAGGAGGAACTGGATAATAATTTCTCATCAGGTTGATTCTGACAACCGAACGGTTCAATCAAAAAATGGTAAAGCCTTGGCTCTTTGTAACGTTAGAAAGTGAAATAATGCAAAATTAAATTTCTATGGAACGCTTTGTTCTTCACTTTTCATCCAAGCAACCACAATGTGCCACAGCGAAGCGTGGTAGGGTAGCTAGTTAACTTACAGGTTAAAGAAGTTTAAATTCAATAAAATTATTAATATACTCGTCTTATTTCTGTTAGGAATATTTCAATATGTTTGAGTATAGTTTTCTGACATTCCTAACTTTTCACAGGACTAGTACTCTCTACAGTACTATTGAAGTTTTGAAAATGGAGTTAATCCGAAACGCGTCAACAAAAGAGAATACTGAAAAGTTAGGAATGACAGAAAAATGTACTCAAACATATATTTAAATTCAATAACATTTTAACTAAATTGTATACAGTAAAGCAATTAATATAACTTATCCGTTAAAACAGCTGCTATTTAAAAAAAAAAAAACAAAATCTGGCAAAAAAAAACAATTGTGGCTGTCATCGCTGCAATCTAACCTAAACACATATAAAAATTGTTCTATGAAATATTTTATATCGAAATCGTGTTGCTGTTCATGACGAGCTGGTTGTTAATTCTTTTTACACTTTTGCTATTATTTGCGACCAGACTTTTTGTTAACTAAAAGTTGTTAAATGGTTGACTTACACTTGGAGAAAACGTTTTCGTCTTACGACTTCTTCAGCCTCGTATTCACTAAATAAATTATTCACTAATTTTAAGTACCAGCTGTACGGCCGGGTGAATACCGCCATCAATTGAATATTAGTTCCATCTACCTAAGAATTCTTATATTTCAATTTCAGTGACGTAATGATCAGTTAAAAAGGTAGTAATATTTTCCAAACGAATTCAGTAATTTGATTGAATTTCTTTCTATATTCGCGTGGCATCTATCGTAGGATAAATGTACTATGCCAAACGCTTGTGAATGTGTCCAAGAACTTCCCAAACTTCGATACAAACCCCATAATAGCGATTCATATAGCAGTTCTTGTTGTTAATAAAGGACGAATAGAAAAACATTCAGTTATATACGTATAAGAGAGCATTGTATAACACGAGTAACATATATAATTTATTCCTGCGCCCAGTCTAACCGAATTCAATCCTTATTTTCTAAGACGAAGTAACATTTGCCGCATAATTAAAAACTTGCCATGTGTTATCTTGTATAACGCCATTTGCATGGGAAGTGCAAAACGTGTGCACCGTCTATTACGCAGCAGAGATGACGACTCAGAGCGAAGATGACGTCACAAAAAACGCAAACAGCCGCGACTTACTGCGCAGTCACAGTTGGTTTTAATACGTATTTTTAATTGGAGTTAATTGGGCGCATTATTAGATGTTCCCAAAGGTTCATTGGTCGGAGAATATTTAGACGGAATATTTTAACGGTGGCAACAGTTAAATTTTTATGAACGGTTTGCAAATTATGTTATAGAAATGTCAGCCTGTAACAGGATCCAGGTTAAATATTCAAGTAACATCTGCGAAAGACCATTGTTAATGTACTTCACGCATTTCTTAAATTAAATCAATAAAAGTAATATATATAAAATATTTAAGTCAATTCCTACTTAAGTAGAGGAAAAAGATTTTTCATTATAGTCACTTTTTATTAAGTAATTACAATTAATAAAAATAAAGTAAGATAACGTCTGCGTTAAAACAGCTGTTCTACCACATAACCTATAACATGGGTATCCAACCTACGTTCCGCGGGCCACATCCGGCCCGTGAACGGATTTTTTTCCGACCCGCGGAAAGCTAGCATAATGAAAAAAAAATTATTTGTTAATATTTTCCTTTTAAGCATTTTTACCATTAAATATGAGTACAGTACTCGTCTCCCACTTGCCACTTCTTTTCTCTATAAGTGTAAAACTAGCTGTAAACAAGTAAAATACTAAGCAAGAAAATCTCAAAAACCATCACTGAACTCTTGATTAGAAAAAACGTCGGGTGTATGGGGGAGGGAGAGCTAGACTTTCTGCCCTGAAATATTGCCGACCCAAAGTTTTCGATGTGGCCCTTAAGTGAAAAAGGTTAGAGACCCCTGACCTATAATATAAAATCAGCTGTTTTATGAAATCATATGTTATGACTTATTTTAAGCCAAATGGGACGCAATAACTATATTGCATATCTTGCCCCTTTGTTTTTCTCCCATATGGAGCTAAAATTAATTCATTATTAAATTTAGTCAAATAATTGAAATTCGAAAAAGCTGTATTAACATCAAGTATCATCCAATACAAATCTAAAATAATGTATTTAAACTTGAGTGGATGAATAAAAGTATTTTATTAACGATTGAAATTTTGTACAAGATAGGCCTATATACAAGGAGAGTGTGAACTAATAGAAGAAACTGGAAAATTTATCAAACTTATTCGAACGTATTTTATGTTCTGGCGGTGGTCTTATAAATTACAAGGCATTTTTAAGCTAACTACCTATTTTTGATTATAAATAAATAATACCTCTTAAACCACAAAATACTTTTTATTTATGTCCTTATGTACATTTCGATTGCAAAGCCATCATCTTCGGAGGAAATTACTGGAAGACAAAATTATTATACTATAGTCTTGTAGTAATTTTCTCAAAATGTGGATGATTTGCAATCGAAATGTACCTCACGATATAAATAGAAATTATTTGTGATTTAGGATGTTTTATTAATTTATAAAAAAAATTACGTCACAGTCCCTTATTATTTATTAATTTACACACATTCATTGCTGCTATTTTTTACACAATTTACATTTGTAAAAACGTCCAAACACTGTTTCACTTAGGTCTGCTAGTAACTACTGAGTCGTTAATCTACCATCACGAGTTAAACTGTCACTCAATTCTTCAATC
>JBAIZL010000003.1:55176841-55191841 GCA_036971475.1 Prosapia bicincta | reverse complement strand
TCTCGCTAGGGGCGTACGTGATTCAGAGCACACCAGTTGATTATAACATGTATCTGTGTACTCTGTTATTATATGTAGGATTTCAGCTTGGCTAGTGAGTCAAGGTGATTACTGAGTAATAAGGCTATCTCACAGTAGATACGTTGGTTTGGAACACAATGATGACGTTAGTAGCCTCACGTATTACTGTAATACAAACTAATTCAACTAAAATAAAATATTGAGTTGACTTATTATATTATTCTACATTACAAGAGAAAATACCAGGGACCATTTTTGTGTCTAGACAAAGGCAATGACTTTCCTAGCTTACCTTCCAGTTTTAGAAAACAAAATTAATATTCAAACGTCAATTTTAGACCAGTGCATTTTTTCGAGAAAATTATTTTAAAAAATTGGCGAATCGTAGGACAAGACTTGAAACTAAAATATTTACAAAATAGCCCGCAAATTTAAAAAAATAGGATAAAAAATAGCATACAAAACTAATAACAAATTACAATACAAAATACAACACGACACCAACAACAAAGATAAACTACAAGCACCAGGCGTATACAAACTGAACTGCGACGAATGTAACAAATTCTATATTGGACAAACAGGTCGCAGCTTTAAACAAAGAGTCGAGGAACACAAACAGAACACCAACTCAACATTTTACAACCACATAAAAGATACAGGACACAAATACACAGACATTTACCATAACCTAGAAATCCTACACATCAACAAAAAAGTACCACATCTCAACACACTGGAACAATATGAAATTTACAGACACACAAAAACACAATGTACAAACATATTAAATGAACAAACACAATACAAATCACACATACTCTTTGATACTATCGAAAACCTGCCTTTAAAACCGTCTCCGCTTGACCCGACATCTCCAAGCAGAAGACTCTGATGAAGATCGGCACATAGTGATCGAAAACGTTCTGTCTCATTAAGTTTTAACAAATTTACTAAATTTAAAGTTCGGACAGTCATAAACTAGTGTTTCAGTGATTAATTAAATATTTACATAAAAAAATGTGTTTATCGTAAATATTAGATTAATGTGTTGACTTTTTTTACACAGCAGGCACCGTAATCTAGTACTTTATAAGTAGTACAGTAAACTCCCGATTATCCGTGGAATAGGGTGGCCCGGCAACGCCGGATAACGAATTCCCCGGATAATCCGCTATGAACAAAGAATACGCAAAACGATCGATAATCGATTATTATACCATAAGTTACACAAATAATTACCCCAGTTAATGCAATTTTAAAATAATCGTCAGAGGAAAAAATAAATACAGAAAATAATTTAAAATGTCGATGTATTGGACGGATTATAACATGTACATTTATATGTCTAACTATTTACAATACGTACATAAGTATATGTCAAAATTAAGTATGTATGTACATATGTAATTTCCTTTACACATAATACTTTCACTTTTTAACAAAAAAATCTGTCACTTTCGTCTGTTTTTTTTTGTGAGCATTGATTTAGCTTTAATATGCGATCTACGTTTCTTGAGAACCATTTTGTCGCACAGTGTCTACTTGTGTCACAAAACCATAAAGATCGATAATGTATATGACAGACATGGATAATGCATATGTCACGTCCTAGACTATTTATAGCCGAGATTAGCTGACATTTGTTTACAATCTTATGATACATATTAGGTTTTCGGGCGTCCAAGCATTTTGTCATTGTCTCTTATATACAGTAGTCTGCTCGCCCCTTTAATTTCGCTGGCCCGTGTCTGGATGCTTCCCTTTAAATGTAAAAATTAGTACGTACATATTTACATATCTATTTCCTTCATCTTAACTTCTATTAAGCCTTATATGTATATACGTCGTAATTCACCGTTTACAATATTAAACACATGAATCTGATTGGAATAAAAATTGAATTATTGTATAACAATGGCAGGCCCCGGATAATCCGCAAACCGGTTAATCCGCCCACGGATAATCGGGAGTTTACTGTAATAAGTTAAACAAGGTTACTCTCTGTAGCAGTCTACTACAACCACCGATCAGTAATGCTCGATAATGGAGATACTATCAATCTTTGAAAGTTAACTCGCATAAGTACCAAGTAAGATTCTTTTTTAAGTACATATAGTGAAAGTGATATACTAATAGATGGATATGAACCAAAGTAAATTACGAGCTCAACTGAAGAAAATATACGTTTCAATTAAAAGCCTTTTGTGTTTTTAGTATAACATCCTGGAAAAATATATACGGGCAAATTTACGCGTTGCAAGTACTGCATTATCGAGAAACCCGTTTACACTTATTATACGAGCACCGTTTCCGGATATTTTCTATCGTTTATGCTCATTTATGAATACATATATGAACATTTAAATATATGTTGTTACTACTTAGTTAAGTCGGATTATATTCACAATGTGACAGATTACAAATATTCCACACAATATGTGCTTTCTGATAAACAGAAAACTATTTGGGCTTGTCACTGATTGTTGGACTAAGTTGAGGCATTTGCCGCGTGGTTGCCTAGCGCGTTAGATACAAGTAGACGAGAGGAACCTGAGAAGGGTTCGGGAAAAAAGCTATTTCCAAAATACTAAAAACACAGCTGAAATAACTATTTACTGGTATTTTCTTCAGTATTTTTTCTTATTAAACACTGTTTATTATTTTTACCCAATAATCTCCTAGTGTATTGGAATTGATTCCGGTTCCCCTCATTATTGAGGGTGGGCCTAATTCAGACCCACAGATTTCCCCTTTTGGCAACCCCAATATTCAGTCTTAAATCCATCCTTGACTGCGAGTATCCGAAAAGCCGGATATTCGAATCTGAGAAAGAAGAAAACGGGGAATGGAGAAAGCTATTTTGGAAATTCCATGGGGTCAGGATTGGAAACATACATGCCATTGTTAGAGTTTGTGATGAGTTTTGCAGAAGTTGTTTTCATGTAGCTTAATATATTTTAATTACATTTATTTTCGAACAATTACAACAATATACATGTACGATACAGAGGGTAATAATAATGATGAGATGGATCGAAGTGCTTCGATTGGAAGAGAATGGAGGCCTTGTCCTGGCATAAAGCAAAGACAAAGAGGAAGATATCTCCGAAGTTACTGTACGAGACGCCCATGACGCATGTTAGTGACGTTCCCGTTGC
Source organism: Prosapia bicincta (assembly GCA_036971475.1). Lineage (NCBI taxonomy): Eukaryota > Metazoa > Arthropoda > Insecta > Hemiptera > Cercopidae > Prosapia > Prosapia bicincta. The sequence goes on along the minus strand of JBAIZL010000003.1, from coordinate 55,188,659 downwards.
ATCAGCCTAACGAACATGTCTGAGTTACATCCAAGTGCTTAGATTCCAAGAGAATGGAGGCCTTTCCTGGCATAAAGCAAAGACAAAGAGGAAGATGTGCCGAAGTTACTGTACGAGACACCCATGACGCATGTTAATGACGTTCCCGTTGCATCAGCCTAACGAACATGTCTGAGTTACATCCAAGTGCTTAGATTCCAAGAGAATGGAGGCCTTGTCCTGTCATAAAGCAAAGACAAAGAGGAAGATGTCTCCGAAGTTACTGTACAAGACGCCCATGACGCATGTTAGTGACGTTCCCGTTGCATCAGCCTAACGAACAAGTCTGAGTTACATCCAAGTGCTTAGATTCCAAGAGAATGGAGGCCTTTCCTGGCATAAAGCAAAGACAAAGAGGAAGATATCTCCGAAGTTACTGTACGAGACGCCCATGACGCATGTTAGTGACGTTCCCGTTGCATCAGCCTGACGAACATGCCTGAGTTACATCTAAGTGCTTGGATTCCAAGAGAATGGAGGCCTTGTCCTGGCATAAAGTAAAGACAAAGAGGAAGATGTCTCTGAAGTTACTGTACGAGACGCCCATGACGCATGTTAGTGACGTTCCCGTTGCATCAGCCTAACGAACATGTCTGAGCATGCACAAGAAACACCTGCCTAACGACATAACTACACACGATTGTACTCTATTAGCAACATTCCATTCTGGCTTGTCACTCCAGCTGCTTGCCTACCTGACTTCGGAGTAATTTAAAACGGTCAGGAAGGGCGGAGAGGAACCAAACACAGTCAATGAATTGCTTTCATAAGATGCTCCCTTTGTCTGCACTTCCATAGATGTCGGAATAAAAACCTGGATCACTCCCAATAGTTATTTATAAGGGAACGATTGTATACAAAAATTTTAAATATAAACATCGCCGTTATTTTAGTAACCATTCCGTTTGATAATTACTAAATATTTTCCCGTGGAAATGGTGGTTTAGTGGAAAATAATTTAAAACAAATAAGACTAAAATAATGGTGCTAACGAAACACAATATTTTTTAAGCGATAAAACTCACAAATGTTGGGTTGTACCGTTTGAGGTTTTTGAATAATCCTCATTTACTAATTCATGTGCACATTTTTCTCAGCTAACGTGTTTCATAATTAGTCAGTATATTGTTCAATGTTGTGAGTCAAGAAAAACGCACTAAATGATTCACACAAAAAAGTACATTCCACTAAGTAATAAGCTGTTTTACGTAAATGTGTTTACAATGACAAGAAACTATGATCAATAAACCAAAATTCTCATTGCAAAACGACAGCACTTTCCCTCTCTCCATCTTTCTCACATATGCTTACAGCCCACTAAGTAATAAGCAGTTTTACGTAAATGTTTTTACAATGACAAGAAACTACGATCAATAAACCAAAATTCTCATTGCAAACGACTGCACTTTCCCTCTCTCCATCTTTCTCACATATGCTTACAGTCCACTAAGTAATAAGCTGTTTTACGTAAATGTTTTTACAATGACAAAAAACTACGATCAATAAACCAAAATTCTCATTGCAAACGACTGCACTTTCCCTCTCTCCATCTTTCTCACATATGCCTACAGTCCACTAAGTAATAAGCTGTTTTACGTAAATGTTTTTACAATGACAAGAAACTACGATCAATAAACCATAATTCTCATTGCAAAACGACAGCACTTTCCCTCTCTCCATCTTTCTCACATATGCTTACAGTCCACTAAGTAATAAGCTGTTTTACGTAAATGTTTTTACAATGACAAAGAACTACGATCAATAAACCAAAATTCTCATTGCAAACGACTGCACTTTCCCTCTCTCCATCTTTCTCACATATGCCTACAGTCCACTAAGTAATAAGCTGTTTTACGTAAATGTTTTTACAATGACAAGAAACTACGATCAATAAACCAAAATTCTCATTGCAAAACGACAGCACTTTCCCTCTCTCCATCTTTCTCACATATGCTTACAGCCCACTAAGTAATAAGCAGTTTTACGTAAATGTTTTTACAATGACAAGAAACTACGATCAATAAACCAAAATTCTCATTGCAAAACGACAGCACTTTCCCTCTCTCCATCTTTCTCACATATGCTTACAGTCCACTAAGTAATAAGCTGTTTTACGTAAATGTTTTAACAATGACAAGAAACTACGATCAATGAACCAAAATTCTCATTGCAAAACGACAGCACTTTCCCTCTCTCCATCTTTCTCACATATGCCTACAGTCCACTAAGTAATAAGCTGTTTTACGTAAATGTTTTTACAATGACAAGAAACTACGATCAATAAACCAAAATTCTCATTGCAAAACGACAGCACTTTCCCTCTCTCCATCTTTCTCACATATGCTTACAGTCCACTAAGTAATAAGCTGTTTTACGTAAATGTTTTTACAATGACAAAAAACTACGATCAATAAACCAAAATTCTCATTGCAAACGACTGCACTTTCCCTCTCTCCATCTTTCTCACATATGCCTACAGTCCACTAAGTAATAAGCTGTTTTACGTAAATGTTTTTACAATGACAAGAAACTACGATCAATAAACCAAAATTCTCATTGCAAAACGACAGCACTTTCCCTCTCTCCATCTTTCTCACATATGCTTACAGCCCACTAAGTAATAAGCAGTTTTACGTAAATGTTTTTACAATGACAAGAAACTACGATCAATAAACCAAAATTCTCATTGCAAAACGACAGCACTTTCCCTCTCTCCATCTTTCTCACATATGCTTACAGTCCACTAAGTAATAAGCTGTTTTACGTAAATGTTTTTACAATGACAAGAAACTACGATCAATAAACCAAAATTCTCATTGCAAACGACAGCGCTTTCCCTCTCTCCATCTTTCTCACATATGCTTACAGTCCACTAAGTAATAAGCTGTTTTACGTAAATGTTTTTACAATGACAAGAAACTACGATCAATAAACCAAAATTCTCATTGCAAAACGACAGCACTTTCCCTCTCTCCACCTTTCCCACATATGCTTACAGTCCACTAAGTAATAAGCTGTTTTACGTAAATGTTTTTACAATGACAAGAAACTACGATGAATAAACCAAAATTCTCATTGCAAAACGACAGCACTTTCCCTCTCTCCCTCTTTCTCACATATGCTTACAGTCCACTAAGTAATAAGCTGTTTTACGTAAATGTTTTTACAATGACAAGAAACTACGATCAATAAACCATAATTCTCATTGCAAAACGACAGCACTTTCCCTCTCTCCCTCTTTCTCACATATGCTTACAGTCCACTAAGTAATAAGCTGTTTTACGTAAATGTTTTTACAATGACAAGAAACTACGATCAATAAACCATAATTCTCATTGCAAAACGACAGCACTTTCCCTCTCTCCACCTTTCCCACATATGCTTACAGTCCACTAAGTAATAAGCTGTTTTACGTAAATGTTTTTACAATGACAAGAAACTACGATCAATAAACCAAAATTCTCATTGCAAAACGACAGCACTTTCCCTCTCTCCATCTTTCTCACATATGCTTACAGTCCACTAAGTAATAAGCTGTTTTACGTAAATGTTTTTACAATGACAAGAAACTACGATCAATAAACCAAAATTCTCATAGCAAACGACAGCACTTTCCCTCTCTCCATCTTTCTCACATATGCTTACAGTTAGCGTGAGTCTGTAGTTTCCCGGCGCTATCGTCGCGATAGTGACGAATAAATCAAAGTTTACAAGAACTGATCCAACCACTAACGTTTGACTGATAGCATTTTATATAGTAAGACTCGGGAAATACTGTTATGTTCATGCATCAAAGATACAAGTAGCATTTGCTAACTTGTAAAATCCATTTGTTTGTTTATATTTATTTTACTAATGATATCAATCCACTCCACCTTCTATCTAATCTTAAACTTGTGACATCAGACAGGGTGACCTCAAGATGAGGGGGGGGGGATATTGGTGCTACGACTTTTGGTATCGTAGATTCCTTTTGTGAAAAATCCCATCACGCAGGTAGCTGGGTGGGTGATTGGGTCTGGAATGAGGAACAGAAGTTTCCACACAAAACCGCGATACTAGCCTGTCTGCTTCCTTTCGCCTAGTAGATGTCAGAAACATCGCGGACAGAGTCGGGGGTACAGTATAAACAAAAATATAAACCACAAGATTACACAATTTTTAAACAGTTATTAAAATCAAAACAAAAAATGAACTAAAAACTAGTTTTCAGTAACTTATACAAAAGTATAATTAAAAACCTTGTGATCCAGTACAGATTTGTGACAAACTGAAGTATACAATGAGGCTGTCGCTACCGAAGCATGCGCATAAGTGAATCTGTCCAACGCTCAACAAGCCTAGCGATTTTTCTTATCGTGATTATACTATGCCAGTTTGTAAGAGCCTGAATCCCATACTGTAAAACTTTTACTGATGAGTGGCCGCCTTCTAGAACGAAACGATACTCCAGCCATTTCGGGTTTTCCGCTACTCGGGACCAGTATCCGGAACCTTCCGAATGGCAAGGTTTTCAGTACCTAACTAAAGGTACTCCCTTTACTAAGGGTAGTAGCTCGAGTGTTCATTAAAAATAAGGAGAAGCACTAAAAGATGATGGAAAGAAAAGTTTTGAGTCAGAGTAATTGACCTTGCGACTTCTATCTCTTCGTCATAGAATAGAAGGTGTTAGAGGTTATCCGTAGTTTCCACAAAACCAACCTCAAACCTCAACCTCAACCTCTATCGAGTGACAAAGATTTTGGTGCTACGACCCCTGGTACCAGTCTGTAAGAGCCCAGAGGTCTGGACTGATGGCTGGCCAACCCATGGGACGAGATAATACTCCAGTCAGACGAAGATTTCGGTTCTACGACCCGTGGTACCAGTCTGTAAGAGCCTTGAGGTCTGGACTGATGGCTGGCCAGCCCATGGGACGAGATAATACTATAGTCAGACATTACTATTATACCGGGTTTTCCAAGTTGAACAAACGGTATTGAAATATGTTCGGGAAAATGGTTTATGTATGTTTCACTTATGCTACTCAAACGTACATTCTAAACAAGAAACGTAAATAAAAAAACATTGGGTGTAAAACAAAACCCTTCATACCTGGATCGTCTAACAGCAACAGGAGACCAAATAGGGTGGTTTTGAAGGTCCAGCCCAAAAGGTATGACATGGAAGTTATAGATCCAATTAGGGGACATTAGGAATGCTACACTCTTGCGAGGTTATAACCGCTAAATTAAGGTTCATGTGGTACATTATTATCCAACAATCCGCCAGAGTACAGATACTCAAGCGCATGGTTTAGAGCGAGAAGTAGGCCTACATTAACAGAATCATCTTTTAAACAATGCCGTAAGACGTGGCTAAAACACAGATTGTATTTAAACAGAGGAATCTGTTAATAAAAATGTATTTTTCTAACTGGGCCTTTCTATAACACGTTTTCAAAAATAATACAATGATGTTCATACCAGGTTATTGTTCCGCTCATATGCTTCTACAAATCAGTTGAACAGGTCGCACTTTGCCCAATCTGTGTTTACGAATGCGAAATCTTCGTAATATATCGGAAGTTATAAAATGTCAAACAAGTTTAACTGCCAGATTAAGTCATTGCAATTAAGCACAAGGTTTATAAGGAATGAACCATAAGACTAGAAACAAACAAAAACCTTCATACAACGGTTTTTTAAAAGTTTGTTTGTTTGCTAAAAGAGACAATCGTCATTAAAGGATGTGAGTTTAAAATATTTTTAAGTTAAACTCAAGATCTGGAAAATGGAGGATGATCATTTTCGCACCCAGTTGCTGCAGGTGAATTTTATTATTATTATTATATTTTTTTTATTATTATTGTTATTATTTTTACGGTTTATTGACAATCAATAGTTTTATTGATTGCAAGAATGGGACACGATTGTTCACCAAGGTTGGGATGGAAACCCCTCAGGTAGATACTAAGGGATGTTTATGAAATTTAGACTTCTCTATCGGGTTATAAAGACAACTATCGATTACATACCTTTTTAAAAAGGACAACGATAGATTAATTGTGAACTAAGCAAAAGATTTAGTGAGGGCCTTGAACTAGAGATAGGGAGAAATCATGGCACCCGGGGAAGAAAATCTGCTTTCAACAGAAGTGAAGAAAAGTGTCTATTAAGTACAAGCAATCTCCTAATACTGAAGAAATAAGATAACATTCTGGCATCAAGTTTTACTTATCTGATATAAAACTTACTTTTTACAGTGGTTTGAAGCAGATGTCCACCAATCCTCCAAATAAACTTTGAACACGCACGCCAGTCATAAATTTATTAAAAAATTTTCGATCACTTTCACTCGTATGGTCACATATGTTCATGCGCGAAGAATATGAAAAGTTTTACTTATCTGATATAAAACTTACTTTTTACAGTGGTTTGAAGCAGATGTCCACCAATCCTCCAAATAAACTTTGAACACGCACGCCAGTCATAAATTTATTAAAAAATTTTCGATCACTTTCACTCGTATGGTCACATATGTTCATGCGCGAAGAATATGAAAAGGAATTTAAAGGAATGTGTTTTGGTTTAAAGGAAATAAGTAAAAATTGCGGATCTGTGGTGTGGGGGATATGGGTCGCAAGGTATACGAGAAGTATACGTATCGGGCCCAAATGGAGATGTCTACCACTTATTCCAGAAGTAGGAAAAAGGATATGTGGAATAAATATAAATCTATGGATGTGAGATAATGTTCCCCTGATGATGGGCGTAGGGGAAACAATTATAACCTGCTATGCTTTCAAAGCATCTCATCCATTCTTTAAATTCTACCTGTTGCTTGACATTTATTCTCAATCTGCGAAGGAGACTGTCTGATTTTTGTGGAAGTAGAAACCTCAAAAAAACCTGCTCCTGCAAATAATTACTGTTGCCTATTAAGTAATAGACTATTAGATTACTTCGAATTACATTTCCGATGATCGTTTCATAATCCAACGCCCCCAAGTGAAGCAACAGTTCCCACCAGAAAGACGCGGTGACTCAAACCGAACCTGATACGACTGTCAGAGCTGGACAGGTTGTGATATGAATGAGATCTTGTAGGAAGCGTATCGACTTTCACTAAAGTAGCAGGTGTATTGCCTGCAGCACCGTGTAGGTGAGTCATCCAAACACCTGCTTCACTTCACAGTGCTTCCAGCCAGGAATGTTGTAATCACCTTCATTCATAATCAAAGAGTAGATGTATCTGTGACCGGAACCAAGATGGCGTTTGGCATCATCAACAGGAAGGAAACAATCTGAGATGCAACTGTTTCTTTGAACATGCATGACCGGAACCAAGATGGCGTTTGGCTTCATCAACAGGAAGGAAACAATCTGAGATGCAACTGTTTCTTTGAACATGCATGACCGGAACCAAGATGGCGTTTGGCTTCATCAACAGAAGGAAACAATCTGAGATGCAACTGTTTCTTTGAATAAGCAAAAAGTAGCTGTATCTATGACCGGAACCAAGATGGCGTTTAGCTTCATCAAGAGGAAGGAAAAAATCTGAGATGCAACTGCTTCTTTGAATAAGCAAAAAGTAGCTGTATCTATGACCGGAACCAAGATGGCGATTAGCTTCATCAAGAGGAAGGAAAAAATCTGAGATGCAACTGCTTCTTTGAATAAGCAAAAAGTGGCTGTATCTATGACCGGAACCAAGATGGCGTTTAGCTTCATCAATATGAAGGAAAAAATCTGAGATGCAACTGCTTCTTTGAATAAGCAAAAAGTAGCTGTATCTATGACCGGAACCAAGATGGCGTTTAGCTTCATCAATAGGAAGGAAAAAAATCTGAGATGCAACTGCTTCTTTGAATAAGCAAAAAGTAGCTGTATCTATGACCGGAACCAAGATGGCGTTTAGCTTCATCAATATGAAGGAAAAAATCTGAGATGCAACTGCTTCTTTGAATAAGCAAAAAGTAGCTGTATCTATGACCGGAACCAAGATGGCGTTTAGCTTCATCAAGAGGAAGGAAAAAATCTGAGATGCAACTGATTCTTGGAAATATGCAAGGAGTAGCTGTATCTCTGATCGGAACGGAATGTAGCGATGGCTTAACTAAGCGATCAGGCTTCTTGTGCCTTTTTAACTTCGACAAATAAATAAACTGATTAAGACGAAGAAAAAAATCTGAGATGCAACTGCCTCTGAATATGCAAAGAGTAGCTGTATCTGTGATTGGAACAGAGTGTAGCGATGGCTTATTTACGCAATCAAGGCGATGACTTTTTAAGAAGAAACAAATGTTAAAATAATTCACACTATAGGAAATAAATCTAAGAAACTGATTTTTGAATGTGCAGAAAATGGAACAGTGAATGGGTGTGAGTGTTGCCAAAAAAAGCCTCTCTGACCAAGAGGAAACGCAAAATGGAGGAGCTTGGCAGAGGCTTAGCCAGAAAATATTTCGAGATTGAGGTTGTCAGTAATTTGGGAAGGAGGGGTTGATTCTCGTTCTACATACATTTCTATTTGTACTTGAAAATCATTACAATTTTTAGTTTCTATTTAAAAGTTCATTTCGTTTCAAAACACTCCTGCATACGACCCTGAAGCTTCGGGGTTTTATGTTCTAAGGGAATCAACAAAATATAGACAAGTAAAGCCTGAGAAAGTTATATATAGGCTAAAGGCTGTTTATAAATAGGTATATTTATTCTCCCTTTGATACGTAAATAGGGTTTACTAGTATTCCCACCTAAATCATAACGCGTTATACAACAGCTGTTTACCTCTTTATTTGGTGAATATGATAAACAATTTTTAATGCAATTTTTACAAATTTAGAAGTTTACAATAGTAATAGCAGCTTATTAATTATGTTCATTTGTAAGAATAAACTTCATAAAACTTTAATGTAAAATTTGTAAATATAATAATTTAAAAACAACTCTCTTTCGAGGAACCGAAAGACAATATTATCCAAAAAAAATTATTACTAAAAGACAGAGACTAAAGACATTAGATGGAAAACAACTGAATATAGAAGAGAAAAGAGTAAGTGGTGAGGTAAAATAAATTTTAAAAATGAACACAAAATATTAATAACAGAAATACAACTGAAATTAAATAACTGCAATGAAAGACTAGATAATAGATAAAAAAAAAATTTACATATTCTATGAAAGAGAAGCGAATAAGAAGAGATTAGGATAGACAAAATAAAAAAACAGGAATTTTGTTGAATATTTTTAACCGCCATAAACGGCGCAACGGCGTTGGCATCGTCCTAACACCACCTTTAGGTTTAAAGTCTGTGAATATGCGAAGTTGCAGACTGAGATATATAAATGGTTCTCAGCCAAGCGTATCTAATGAACCCTCTGTAGCAGCTGTATAGACTTGGATCTGAATCATTCATCTCAGGTTACGAATGATAAAACGCTACGACTCTTTAATTATGGTTTTATAAATTTATATAATATTATAATTATTACCTAAGATATTATTATTATTATTATTATTATTATTAATCTGTCTTACTTAGATATTAAACTTAGAGATTATTAGGTTAGATATTAAAAAATTATTTCAAATTTTGCATTTTTAGGCTTCTATTTGTTTGAGAGTCTTTGAATCAACCATTTTTCACGGTGTAGGATAACACACAAATAGGCCATCCAATATACAAGTGTTGCAGTTTCCACCCAAGTTATGATTATACACTCCTACGATTATATCTAGTCACCATGGTTATGATCATTAAGACATATGATTATAAAAATGTTTCCTTTGCTACTCACATCACTCATTATGAACGCATTTCAATGAAAAAACAGTTGAAGTTACTTATATATATATATATATATATATATATATATATATATATATAAATATAATATATATAAGTTTTAGATATTGTTTAGATATTTAGATATAAGTTTATAATAATTATTGTTTTATTTATATATATATATATATATATATATATATATATATATATATATATATATAAATATATCTGAGTTGATGCTCGACAATGAAGATACTATCAATCTTTGAAAGGTAACTCGCATAGATACCAAGTAAGCTTCTTGTTTAAGTACATATACAGAAAGTGATAAGTGAATACAAGAAAATATTGTTGCAAAGTTAAATATATATATATATATATATATATATATATATATATCAAAAACAACTAAGGCTATTCAAATACAAGAATTATTTATTAATTTTTAATCAAAGCTTTTCGTTGATAAACAGTACCAACATCATCAGGAATAAAAAATACAATAATGCATGATATAAAACATGTGTTAAATTAGAAATAGAATTGTTGCTAAATTTAAACAAATTGCATATATATATATATATATATATATATATATATATATATATATATATATATATATTATAACGTACCTTTGCCATCCACGTTGAGCGACAATTGTTATATAACGAACCTTAACTTAATGCTTCTCTTCAGGATAATTTTTACTCTTAGGAAATTAAATTAATAATCCAGTTACTTGCTTTTATAATTACAGATTTATTTTATCCTGAGATCAATATTGCATTTACAGGTAGTTCATATAATTCTTTTACTATTGATTTTTTTTAACAATTCTAAATATACTTTCTTTAGCTATCTAAGGGCGTGTATAAGTTACTGCACTTGGGTTGATAAATTTTATATTTCAGTTAGCTATGACTTTTTAATGAATTTATAAAAGTTTAAAAGTTCTTAAATGTTTGGTTTTAAAGAGTTGGCTTTATAATGAAAATAAATTATTACTTATTACTTGCGTGGTTCCTTGCTTCACTGCACTTGACATAAATTCACTTAGTAATATTTTCCTATCAATTTCACTTTTCTTAATTTCTCGAAATGCTTCTATTCCTTAACTGACTTTATTAATCACTCCCTTATTTTAATCTCACTTGTTACCCTTTAATCTCCCTCGTTATACTTCACTTTCTATTTAATAATCTCCCTGGCTACCCTTTAATCTCCCTTATTTTAAATTCCCACGTTACTTGTTTGAATTTGATATTTCTTACTAAAAACTGAACATTACTTCTCCTCGAGTCCTACCACTTGACCCTTTCGAGTACTGAAAATTGACTGCCTTTCCTGAACATCCTCTTGGATCGTATCCGTTTTCATCCCCTCTTCAAATTTGATTAGCCCCCCTTATGGCGCTCAAACTGTGGCTAGCCTATAAAATTTTGACACTTCCCTTACTTTCCTTTTTTGGCTTCGTGGGAATTTGTTGAACTTTCCCACAAGTGCATGCGTTTTTCTGTATTCTCAGGGATTCCTAGTCATAAATCTCCCTGGTCCATGGATGTCTAGGTAAAGCTTCACTCCCATGAACGAGGCACGTCCTGGTTTACTTACAATGAACCCCTTTCGAATTATTTTTATTTATGATTTGCAGGTGTGTGCAGTAACTTATTTCGGCCGATAGATGTGACAATAGACTAGCGCTAGCTAGGTATATTTCACAAGTTCAAATACTTTCTAACAGTTTCCTTAACTTAATGAATTTCGCTACAATATATATATATATATATATATATATATATATATATATATATATATATATATATATATATAATATGTTTTCTTGTTTAATAATCTAAAACATCATAGGCTATTCAATTATAAGAATATTTATTAATTTATATTCAAAGCTTTTCGTTTATAAACAGTACCAACATCATCAGGAATGAATAATACAATAATGCAAATTGTATTTATTGATTGTTCATGATATTGGTACAGTTTATCAAC
>JBAIZL010000003.1:55036841-55174341 GCA_036971475.1 Prosapia bicincta | reverse complement strand
GTAAGCTTTGGTCGAAAAATTAAATTAAAGAAAGAAAACACCTTCAGAAACTTTACAAAATCTAATGAAAGGAAGAAATCGCCATATCAAAATAATATTTAGTAATGATATTCACTCTAAAAAATAAAAAAACACAAAACGTCCCAACAAAGTCTTAAAAATAACAAAATAATAAATTTAAAAAAAATTTATATTTTAAATGAAGGTTTGAAAAAAAATTTGGTTTATCAATCTGTTTTAAGAGGAATATAACGGGGATAGAAATGGGAAAATTTTCTGCAAGTTTAGTAAGAACATTTATAAGACGTGGCAGTAAACCGTCTACTTTATCACAGCCATGTTTGCTTTTAGTGTCTTGCGTACGTCAGGGGAACTACCCTCAGTCAGTCAGTCAGAGAAGGAGGGGGTTTGGTGGCCCCCGAGGTTATGCAGCGTCTGTCACGCGACAATGGCTGCGGGTAGGAATGTGGGAACAGGGCTTTTTGGTTCGGGCTGGATCTGAGGAAAGGTTTCTGAAAGGCAGGACGTTATAGTGGGTGGGACGGATCAGGTTTTAATGCTGGGGGACAACGTTTATTATTTATGTGGGACTGGGCTGACTGACTTTCTTTTTTTTTTTTTTTTTACATGACAATGATTTTTGCACAAGAGTTTACATGTGTGTAGAGAAGGTGTTTTGACATATAGTGTAGTAATGTGTAATATTTAAGGTAAAGAAGTTGAGTTAGGTGGAGGTGATAGTGCGTTTAGGATTGTTGTTATGGAGGGTCTAGAAGGATTCTGGGACGGGGGCGGAAGATGGGAGGGGGTCCAGACATATCGCTGATGTTCCGGATATGAGGGTAGCTGGAGCTTTCGGCAGTGCCGAAGAGCTTTGAGGAAAGGGAACGGACGAAATCTGATAGGGTGGGAGCGTGAAAGGAATGACGGATATTTAGATTTGTGAGAAAGAAGGGGGAGTTGGAGATGAACCTCAGCGATCGTGCCTGGAAGGCTTCGAGACGTTGCCTGGAAGTTTTGGTGCAAAGAGGCCACCAGACCGGTGCGGCGTAGGTTATGACAGGGCGGATGAGCATGAGGTAGATGAGGTATTTGACTTTAAGAGGTAGAGGACTCTGGCGGGAAAGGAGGGGGGATGGGAACTATCCTTCTCAAGTCTGTCACAGTTATACTCGTCTTATGCTATTAGCTAGTCGGTCCCTAGGTTTCAGGAAGTCACCCTACAAAATTTGTGTACGATTTCCTTAGCTATGCTGTCGTCAGTAATGACAGCATTTCATTATAGTTTACCTAAACCTGGGCGAAGTAAACTTAGTAGGTTTACTGTAAACCTAGTACTTTACAAAGAAAAGAATATTTATTTCAGAATATTGTAAGTAAACATTAATACACATATTCTCTAAGTGACCGTATTCCCTCCTGGAAAGTGTTTTACGCGAATCCCTGGCAAATAGTTTTGTTTATTTCGGCGTTTCTTTGACAATAAACAAACCAGTTTTATCTAACGCTAGGCCACGCAATCAACCCCTTTTCGCTGCTGACCCGTAGCATCGAGTTTCCCAGAACATCTCAAAGTATCGATAGCGTATCAGTTACTTCATTAACTCGTATTATCGGTCGAGCGATAAGACTCGGAATTAGGCCATTAACAAATCGAACGTTTCGAGGAATATTACGCTGTAAACGATGAATGAAATGACGTCACTGTACAGTGTTGTTTTTAAAGGAATATTTTCGGTCATTTGTTTATTACGAGGTTAGAGATTTTATTTCAATTAACAATGGCGTATCTTGAGTATGGTCATGTCAATGTTATTATAGATGTATTACAAAATGGTAAAATTAAACATAATATGTGAAACATTCTGTTAAAAAGTAGATGGTATGATCTCTCTCTCGCGCGCGCATACACACATACGCACCCCAAACTCACACATCCGCATCCATACACACATCCACTCCTCCCACACACACACTCACACACACACACACACACACACACACACACACACACACACACACACACACACACACACCACCACCACCACCACCACCACCTTCCCCCACACACAACCATCCTACACTCTACACACGTCTATTCTCCAACACACACCCAACCCTCCACACACATCCACTCCTCACACACACCACACACGTCTACCTCCCTCACACACACACATCAACCTCTAACACACACATTAATATCCACACACAAATATCCACTCCTCAAACACACACACACCTTCCCCACACTCACATTTCTACCTCCAGACACACCCATTCCCCACACACATCAAACCCTCCACACACACCCACTCCTCACACACACATCCACTCCTCACACAAACACCCAACCCTCCACACACACCCACTCCTCACACACACAAACTTTCCCTACACTCAAATCTACCTCCAGACATACATCCATTCCACACATACATCCACCATTCCACACACACTCCATACACACTTACCCCTCACAGACATACATATACCTCCTCACATACATCCGCCCTTCCACACACATACAAACATCCCACACACACCTACCCCTTACAGACATATACTTACCTACCTTCTGCGCGCACGCACAAACACACACACTTCCAGTCCAAATGTACACCTACCTCCCACATACATCCACTCCTCACACACACATCCACTCCTCACACAAACACCCAACCCTCCACACACATCCACTCCTCACACACACAAACTTTCCCCACACTCAAATCTACCTCCAGACATACATCCATTCCACACACACATCCACCATTCCACACACAGGCATACACACTCCATACACACTTACCCCTCACAGACATACATATACCTCCTCACATACATCCGCCCTTCCACACACATACAAACATCCCACACACACCTACTCCTTACAGACATATACATACCTACCTTCTGCGCGCACGCACAAACACACACACATCCAGTCCAAATGTACACCTACCTCCCGCATACTTCCACTCCCCACACACATCCACTTCCCAGACACAACTACCCCCACACTTACATCCTCCTTATACAGAGACACACATACAAATAAAGATACAATGACATATACAAACATACGCCTTCACAGGCATACACATGATCCTCCAATACTCGAACCTTAATTCCACTTACCCTCTTTCTGATCGCGGGGAGTAGCCCACAGACACTATTTCGCATCAATATAATAGGTATATCCTCATATATCGGGAAAACCGATATGACGAGCAGTCAGGTAGGACAAGTAGGAGGGAAGTGAAGAAACCGAGACACAATCGCTCTCTAACGTCAGAACAAGCAAAACTTTGAAAGAAATTCAGAAAGTCGTTTGGAAAGTAGGATACTGGACAATAATATCTTTATTAAAATTTAGTGAAACATGATGGGTCGTTGTCCTGCAATAAACCGCATAATATGATCTCAGTTGTGTGAAAGTTCAGATTTCAGTCTGGTTTTATTTTTCCATTTATTGTCTAGGCAAAACCAAAAGTTGCCCAGACTGTACTAGCAATAAAAACGTTATCGGAACAGTTCCTTAAGGGAATATAAACTGTGTTTGGACGTAGATTGTTTTGCAAACCAAGAATACCTTGGATTATAAAGCCTAGATTTCAGTCTGGTTTTATTTTTCCATTTATTGTCCAGGCAAAACCAAAAGTTGCCCAGACTGTACTAGCAATAAAAACGTTATCGGAACAGTTCCTTAAGGGAATATAAACTGTGTTTGGACGTAGATTGTTTTGCAAACCAAGAATACCTTGGATTATAAAGCCTAGATTTCAGTCTGGTTTTATTTTTCCATTTATTGTCTAGGCAAAACCAAAAGTTGCCCAGACTGTACTACCAATAAAAACGTTATCGGAACAGTTCCTTAAGGGAATACAAACTGTGTTTGGACGTAGATTGTTTTGCAAACCAAGAATACCTTGGATTATAAAGCCTAGATTTCAGTCTGGTTTTATTTTTCCATTTATTGTCTAGGCAAAACCAAAAGTTGCCCAGACTGTACTACCAATAAAAACGTTATCGGAACAGTTCCTTAAGGGAATATAAACTGTGTTTGGACGTAGATTGTTTTGCAAACCAAGAATACCTTGGATTATAAAGCCTAGATTTCAGTCTGGTTTTATTTTTCCATTTATTGTCTAGGCAAAACCAAAAGTTGCCCAGACTGTACTAGCAATAAAAACGTTATCGGAACAGTTCCTTAAGGGAATACAAACTGTGTTTGGACGTAGATTGTTTTGCAAACCAAGAATATCTTGGATTATAAAGCCTAGATTTCATTCTGGTTTTATTTTTCCATTTATTGTCTAGCAAAACCAAAAGTTGCCCAGACTGTACTAGCAATAAAAACATTATCGGAACATTTCCTTAAGGGAATATAAACTGTGTTTCGACGTAGATTGTTTTGCAAACCAAGAATACCTTGGATTATAAAGCCTAGATTTCAGTCTGGTTTTATTTTTCCATTTATTGTCTAGGCAAAACCAAAAGTTGCCCAGACTGTACTAGCAATAAAAACATTATCGGAACAGTTCCTTAAGGGAATATAAACTGTGTTTGGACGTAGATTGTTTTGCAAACCAAGAATACCTTGGATTATAAAGCCTAGATTTCAGTCTGGTTTTATTTTTCCGTTTATTGTCTAGGCAAAACCAAAAGTTGCCCAGACTGTACTAGCAATAAAAACGTTATCGGAACAGTTCCTTAAGGGAATACAAACTGTGTTTGGACGTAGATTGTTTTGCAAACCAAGAATACCTTGGATTATAAAGCCTAGATTTCAGTCTGGTTTTATTTTTCCATTTATTGTCTAGCAAAACCAAAAGTTGCCCAGACTGTACTAGCAATAAAAACGTTATCGGAACAGTTCCTTAAGGGAATACAAACTGTGTTTGGACGTAGATTGTTTTGCAAACCAAGAATACCTTGGATTATAAAGCCTAGATTTCAGTCTGGTTTTATTTTTCCATTTATTGTCTAGGCAAAACCAAAAGTTGCCCAGACTGTACTAGCAATAAAAACGTTATCGGAACATTTCCTTAAGGGAATACAAACTGTGTTTGGACGTAGATTGTTTTGCAAACCAAGAATACCTTGGATTATAAAGCCTAGAGTCTGAACTACTTTGTTAGTAAAGAAATTGGGCGAACATTTCTCATGATAACGACCTAAAAATAATTGTAACATGAAAGCAAACAATACTTTAGCATATTTATCGAATAAATGTTTTCCCCTCCTTTCATATTTTCCCTCATTGCTTACGTATATATCTATTTTGTCGTATAAAAGATTTTAAAATTATCCGCTTCTAGGGATCTTTTTGTGTTATTTTAGATAAAATTATATAGAAACATTATAAGAGAAGCAAAAAGATAGGATTCCATGTAAGCAAGACTTCTGCAAAAAAAAACTAGAACTGTGGGTTTCTCAGCTGTTGGAACTCCAAGCAGACTTTGCATTTAACTCGCAGTTCAGGACAAAAAGATCAACTACAGTAACAGAGTTTTAAATGCGTATGCTCTACAACTGTTACTTCCAGGGTGTGCATAAGACCCGACAAAACTACATGTTAGTAAGAAAGCTGTAGAGGATTTCAAGTTCGGTTACTTATTGCGTGACTTCACTCCTAGAGACTAGGAATACAACAAAGATGCGTACAACAAAATATGAGTACACCAGGAATTTCGCGAAAGATGCGTACAGAATCAAGTTTTAACAGATGACGAGGGTAAGCTATGAAGCCAGAACAATGTGACCGGCGAAATTTGCATACAACATTTAGGCGAACACGAATCTTTTAGAATCATTGAGCTTCATAAATAAGTTTACCTCTGAGCTAAACATAGGTGTCGCTTAGTTTCTCGTGGCTGGAGATCCTTTAAAACTTTATTACTATTTCTGATTTCCATCACACTTTTCCAGATTTTGGACTAGCAAAATGATAGAGATATTATGAGTTTTCATTTTGGCGTATTTAAAATCAGGTTGTAGCCTCGGTAAATTTGTTTTTTAATTTCCAATTAAAAAAAAATTAATTCATTTTACAGAACTCTTTTCATTTTAATCTATATTACAACTTTACCAATTTATTTGATTTTACCATCTGATTTCTTGGGTCTAATCTAATTATTTTTTGGACTTAAGAAAGATATTTTAATCATGACATAAGTTTCCAGTTTCTAGGTATTTTTTTAGTTTAAAAAAAAAAATTCGTCCGACTTAATATACTTTTGTTCTTCTTCTCTTTCCTCCAGTCTCATATGCATAGGAGTCGAAGTTTCAGCCTCTTTCGATTAGTCTCTTTCAATTAAATCGAACTTATCACCTCGACAGTAAAAAGCAAAGTGACCACTGATAGTGTGGAACACTCTTTTGACCCATTTCGACTGGGAAAGTCCAAAACGTTGAAAGTTATCAGCAAAACGTTGAAGTTAGTGGTAGATGACCTGGGTTAACAACTGGAGTCTGGTTTGTACGCTTTTTTCGTTTAACAAATTTACCCTTGTCAATGGTACTGAAAAAATTTACCATTATTTCCTCTTTTACGCATCTTTCGCTGTACGCAGTTTTCGTGCCACCGAGACTAGAAATAGGCTTTCCAATATGCTTGTGCATTTTTCTTGTGCCAATTCATGACCATGAAGAAATACGGAACAGAAATCACAAGGGTAGAATTTTCAAATGTGTAATATTTAATAAGTGAAAAAATGTTCGCACGTAAACGCAGCTTTGTATACGGCAGGATGACGCGCGTTCATACTTTGTATTACATCTGCGTTACTCTTCTTAGAATAACTTGCATTATTGAACGTGTTGACAAGAGTGTTTGCGCCTTCAGTGGGGAAATGCAATTACAGCACCACAACCTCAGATAAGACAACTTCTTGGAAAAGAGACAAAATCAATTTGTAAATAACATAAACATCAAGATCATATGCTGTGGTAAACAGAGAGAAAAGACGTAGAAACGTTTAATGGAAGGGCATTACATTAACATAAGCATAAATCCTGTATCAGAAAGCCTGTAATGTTGAGTAAACACAAATAAATTTTATGTTACAAACACAATGTCTTATAAAGAGTTGGTTCAGTTGTTTTCGCTATAAATGCACTTTTTCGCGTAATATTTATTCACGCATTCATATGACAAACTCTATATAATTAAAATATTGTTTGTAAAAAACATTTAATACGAATTTATAAATAGAATTTATTACTAGGTTTACCACTAAGCGAGATCTAGGGGCTGATTTAAAGGAGCACATACCACACACGCACGCACACACACACACACACACACACACACACACACACGCGCGCGCGCGCGCGCACACACACACACACACACACACACACACACGCACACACACACACACACACACACACACACACACACACACACACACACACACACACACACACACACACACACACACACACACACACACACACACACACACACACACACACACACACACACACACACACACACACACACACACACACACACACACACACACACACACACACACACACACACACACACATACACACACACACACACACACACACACACACACACACACACACACACACACACACACACACACACACACACACACACACACACACACACACACACACACACACACACACACACACACACACACATATATATATATATATATATATATCCTAATAAGCAAGAAAATATTTATAAGTTAAGAAAAGTCTTGTTTTTTCCTATATAATTTATGTCTAAATGTAATTATTAACCGGTAACCATTCAAGGCCTTAAAAGTCGGATCTCTGTTAGGGGTCTGGACCATACTGACCACGGAATCCATCATAGCCAATCCGGCTAAGGTCTCACGAGAAGAGGGAAATTTCGGGCTAGCGGGGGTTTATTGGATGTACTAGCTAATAGGTAGTTCTCTTCCAAATTAAAGAATTTGAAGTGGAATTTGTGTGAAGTCGGTTGAGAATCAAAATGATCCTACTCACACAGATACAGTTCTGTATTTACTTATTGAGGTATGAAAACCTGTATCATCGGTAAACCAGTACCGATCTAAGTAAAACTGAAGAGAGTAGGGTCTATGTCGTTCTAGAAAGTGAATTCTTCAATTTCAGTACTGCAAGATTTAAACACTCACTGTAGTGGTTTGGATAAGTGTAAATTATTTGCTCTTTGCAATTTATCTCTGTAAAATTTACAACCCCATTTTATTTGCGTTATTATTAATAAATGTTGAATTTTCTTAAAAAGCATACATTTCCTGATCACATTTACTTAAGCAGATTTTACTTTTCTTAGAAGTTTTTTTGTGAAACGGTTGCACTGAAAGGCAAATTCACGTGTTTTATTGTGTTAATGTGTTTATTTTATTTATACATTGAGGTACCGTGGCCTAGTACTTTCAAAGTAGTAATAGGTCAATATTAAAACTTGAATTTATTAGCTGCGTTTATGCAATGCCTTCACATCCAGCCCCCCCCCACAAACTTTCATATGGGCTTCCATGGTCGGGGGTAATGACGTTTTTGACATAACCGGTTTCTTTTTAGTTTTTTTTTTTATTCTAGGTTATTTTACATCTAATATTTCATATCAATATTTGTGAAAGACAATGTTTTTAGTAGAAATAGTACATTGACTATCAGGTGACAAACTAGTGAATACACGAAAGATGCGTACAACGAAATATGCGTACACCAGGAATATTGCGAAAAGTGCGTACAGGATCAAGTTTTGACAGATGGTGAGGGCAAGCTATGACGTCAGAACATTGTGACAAGGAAAAAGTGCGTAAAACGTTTAGGCGAACACGGATCTTGAAAATCATTGAGCTAAATAATTGAGTTTACCTCTGAGTTAAACATAGATGTCGCTTGATTTCTCGGGAGTGGACATCCTTTAAAACTTTATCTATTATATATGATTGCCATCACATTTTTCTATTCTTTGAACTGGCAAAATGTGCTATCATTTTCACGTGTTTAAAATCAGCTCGTAGCCTCGGTAATTTTTTTGTTTTATATTTTTAAATTTTTTAAGTTTTTTTCATTTTACAGAATTTTTTAAAATTTAATCTATATTACAACTTGACCAATTTATTTGCTCTTACCATCTGATTTCTTGGGTCTAATCTAATACATTTTTTTGATGTAGGAAAGAGAGATTAGTTTGTAGTTTCTAGGTATTTTTTACTGTTTTGTTTAATTCTTTCGTCCGACTTAATATTCTTTTTTTCTCTTTCCTTCTAAGTGTAAGTCCAGAGTCATGTGCATAGGAGTCGAGGTTTCAGACTCTTTTGATAAGTCTCAATCGATTAAATCTCGACAGTAAAAATGACAGGCGAAATTTGCATACAACGTGTAGGCAAACACGGATCTTTTACAACCATTGAACTACATAAATGAGTTTATCTCTGAGCTTAACATAGGTATCGCTTAGTTTCTCGGGACTGGAGATCCTTTAAAACTTTATAATTATACCCGATTTCCATCACACTTTTCCAGGCTCTGGACTGGCAAAATGATAGAGATATCTTGCGCTTTCATTTTGGCGTGTTTAAAATCAGGTTGTAGCCTCGGTAATTTTGTTGTTTTATATCTTCAATTTTTAAAATATTTGTTTCATTTTACGGAATTTTTTCTTTCTAATCTATATTATAACTTGACCAATTTATTTGATTTTACCATCTGATTTCTTGGGTCTAATCTAATACATTTTTTTGGATTTAGGAAAGAGATCTTAAACAAGTCATTAGTTTCCAGTTTCTAGGTATTTTTGTAGTTTTTTTAAAACATTTTTCGTCCGACTTAACATACTATGTATTTCTTCTCTTCCCTCTATTCTCATGTGCATAGGAGTCGATGTTTCAGCCTCTTTTGATAGGTCTCTTTCGATTAAATCGAGCTTATCGCCTCGACAGTTAAAAGCAAAGTGACCACTGACAAAGTGGAAACCTTTTTTTACTGGGAAAATACAAAACCTTGAAAGTTATTAGCAAATAGTTTAGGGGTAGATGACCTGGGTTGACAACTGGAGTCTGATTTGTACGCTTTTTGCGCTTGTCAAATTTACTACTTACCCTCGTCAATTACTATTGTTTCCTCAAGTACGAATCTTTCGCTGTACGCATCTTTTGCTGTACAGTACGCATTTTTCGTGCCACAAACTAGTAGCGGTTGCCTATAAACAGTAGTAGGATTACAGCCCGATTCACAAGAAGACCAAACATTTTTAAAAAAATATTTCCGCAAGTTATACATTGTAGGGAACTGTTTCTAAAGATTTGTTTATTTGAATGTTTCTTTATTTTCACCCGAAGATAAATCAGTGTAAATTAATCTAAATTCAAGTACAATGTTTTTTAAAAAAAACTGTAAATTATTTTGTTCCCTAACGGGACCACTGCATCCAGGTGATTCAAAAGGCAATTCGACTGTACAGAAATTATAAAGTAAATGACGGTATTTTTTAATTTTTTATTATTTTTTTTGTTACACTAATAATAATTAAATAAAAATTTTCGTTCAAGAGTACATATTAAAAAACTAATTAGGAAGGTATTAAATAACTATATTCAATATTTAATGTACATGTCACGGCCATCTGGATAACCATTACTGACCCAGCTGAGCACCTCAGCCTTATGGATCCAGCCGCCCATCCGTGTGACATATCACTGCACAACATAAGCGAGACACCGGAACATAATCGTTGCGACAGTTTAATTATCTTCGCTTAGTTTTTGTAGCTTATGAATATTTAATTTACCAATGCATGCAATTACACGTTGATGTTTCGCACGTGATTGCACTACGTTTAACCTCAAATAAATAGATAAACAGTGGACCAGATAACAGTGTTGCCAACGTTGAAGTTTTTAACCCTGACCAAGTGACTGGTATCAACGACTTTGACAATACAGAGACTTGTATAAATAAATACGTAACGCTCTAAACTGAGAGTTGGGTAGGGATAACTATTCCTAAAATTGGAACAATTAAAGAAGATTATTTTCGTTAAATGTGCAACTACTTTTCAAGATTGCAGCTACAATTGCAAGTTAACCTAAACGAATTTGTAAGTCAAGGTTTATAACTTTTCATTAGCCTTACGTCACAAGTTTCGCTAGAAAGACTTTTTGCATCACTCTCTTTTACCATGAAATTAATTACACGCTATAGCACTCGTCTAGACAACATGTAGGCCTGTATTACTATTCCCATATTATACAAACATTATTTTAAATTTATTTATTATTTCAAAAACGTTTAAATAAATAGTTTTAAAACAACAAAACGTTTTAAGAAAATAAAGGAAATAGTAATTCATTGGCGTGTGTGTGTGTGCGTGCGTTAGTGCGGTGCGTAAGCATGGTGGTTATTAAGCAGGTAGAGACAGGACATCCCGGAAGGGTTACCTAAGCCCCCCTCAGCACCCCCACCCCCCGTATAGGAATACTCACTGGCACATCATAGTCTCCTCTTGATAGTCACGGCGGGCGTTACTAGTGAACAGAAAAAGTGTACGGTGTTTTCTATATTGCGTGAGTAATAACCTAACCTTACAATTATGTCTATAGTTTGTTCAAGTTACTCATGTGTGTACCAGTTTGACACCCCTACTTGGGGGATTAACACAGACCGGACGAATTCGACTACATCCGAAAGAGTTGTGCTCTTAAATTGGGTAAAGAGAAAGAGAAGGGGAGAGAAAAAGAAGGGAGATAAAGTGAGAGTATAGTAAAGAGAAAAGGGGAAGTGAGAGAAAGAGAAGAAGGAAAGAGTGAGATAGAAGAGAGATAGAGTGAGAGGTAGAAAAGAGAGAGAAAGAGGAGAGGTAGAGAGTGAGAAAGAAGGGAGATAGAGTGAGAGGTAGACAAGAGAGAGAAAGAGAAGAGGGAGAGGGTGAGAAAGAAGGGAGATAGAGTGAAAGGTAGAAAAGAGACAGAAAGATAAGAGGGAGAGAGAAGAAAAGGGGAAGTGAGAGAAAGAGAAGAAGGAAAGAGTGAGATAGAAGAGAGATAGAGTGAGAGGTAGAAAAGAGAGAGAAAGAGGAGAGCGAGAGTGGGAGAAAGAAGGGAGATAGAGTGAGAGGTAGAAAAGAGAGAGAAAGAGAATAGGGAGAGGGTGAGAAAGAAGGAAGATAGAGTGAGAGGTAGAAAAGAGAGAGAAAGAGAAGAGGGAGAGAGTGAGAAAGAAGGGAGATAGAGTGAAAGGTAGAAAAGAGACAGAAAGATAAGAGGGAGAGAGGGAGAAAGAAGTGAGATAGAGTGAGAGGTAGAAAAGTTACACACATTCGTAACACTCAAATTGGCTAAAAAACGTAAAACCCACAAGAATTTCAGTGACAGTAAATTAAAATTACATTTCATGATATTTGTAGAATATCAGTTTGAGAACAAGAGGAGTTTCGCATAAAATATTTACATCGACTCGGTTCTAACTGCAACAAGCTAGTTTTACTTGTCTCTTGTTTAGTGGGCAGATTATTTAAGCGACAGACAATGCGCTGATTTCATGAATGTCCTGTCTGAGATTTCATCAGACAAATCCAGTAGAAGCCGGAATAATGGTCTTGCGATAAGAGAATAACCAGTGTTAGCTGCAATATGGATGAACATAACATTTAAACATTTACTTTTGTGCCTTATTAAAATAACAACCTTTCCCTGTTACTAACCAAGATCGTGACCAACGACGTGTTTACCCCACTACCAGTGACGGATTTAAAGGGAGGGCTTTGGGGCTCAAGCCCCTCCCAAATTATGGAGAAGTGAAAATTTATAAACTATAAAATAACCCTATAATTGTAAAATAAAATTGCCATTTCCGACGCCTGCGTTCGTCCCCAATTTAAATCTACATAATAATTAACAGAATATATTTACAAACCCATATTAATCACTATAATACCATACTGTAATCATTAATAAATACGTCGACCCACAATATAATAAATAGTTCGTTTACATTGTAAATATATGGGGCTAAATAATGCGTGCGTAATATCACATAGCAGGCCTATAACTATTTCCATCAGATAGAACAGGTTTAGAGTTTACACTATATTTACGATAAATATTTTCCAGACGGGGGAACCCTTTTCCTTCCCTCACACAGCCCTCCCCGAAATATTTTTCTAGTCTGCTCCTGCCCAGTACAGAAGTATCATAAAGTTTAAAGTCTTCAATCGGCTAAAAACGTTAGTTTAAATTGTCCGGACTTTTAATAAATCTCACGTTAAATTTAAAATCTCATAAAGAAATTTAAATATTATAACTTCAAGATAGTTTCATGTAAAAATAGTGGACTACCTTAGAGTTGACAATAAATACGCGTGTACGGTGTCTGCAAAAGCCATCAATGTGAATCTCAGACATAAGCTTAGGCCTGAGAGGAATATCTACAAGAGCATCAGTGTAAATCTCAGACATAAGCTTAGGCCTGAGAGGAATATCTACAAGAGCATCAGTGTAAATCTCAGACATAAGCTTAGGCCTGAGAGGAATATCTACAAGAGCATCAGTGTGAATCTCAGACATAAGCTTAGGACTGAGAGGAATATCTACAAGAGCATCAGTGTGAATCTCAGACATAAGCTTAGGACTGAGAGGAATATCTACAAGAGCATCAGTGTGAATCTCAGACATAAGCTTAGGACTGAGAGGAATATCTACAAGAGCATCAGTGTGAATCTCAGACATAAGCTTAGGCCTGAGAGGAATATCTACAAGAGCATCAGTGTGAATCTCAGACATAAGCTTAGGACTGAGAGGAATATCTACAAGAGCATCATTGTGAATCTCAGACATAAGCTTAGGACTGAGAGGAATATCTACAAGAGCATCAGTGTGAATCTCAGACATAAGCTTAGTCCTGAGAGGAATATGTACAAGAGCATCAGTGTGAATCTCAGACATAAGCTTAGGCCTGAGAGGAATATCTACAAGAGCATCAGTGTGAATCTCAGACATAAGCTTAGGACTGAGAGGAATATCTACAAGAGCATCAGTGTGAATCTCAGACATAAGCTTAGGACTGAGAGGAATATCTACAAGAGCATCAGTGTAAATCTCAGACATAAGCTTAGGCCTGAGAGGAATATCTACAAGAGCATCAGTGTGAATCTCAGACATAAGCTTAGGACTGAGAGGAATATCTACAAGAGCATCAGTGTGAATCTCAGACATAAGCTTAGGCCTGAGAGGAATATGTACAAGAGCATCAGTGTGAATCTCAGACATAAGCTTAGGCCTGAGAGGAATATCTACAAGAGCATCAGTGTGAATCTCAGACATAAGCTTAGGCCTGAGAGGAATATCTACAAGAGCATCAGTGTGAATCTCAGACATAAGCTTAGGACTGAGAGGAATATCTACAAGAGCATCAGTGTGAATCTCAGACATAAGCTTAGGCCTGAGAGGAATATCTACAAGAGCATCAGTGTAAATCTCAGACATAAGCTTAGGCCTGAGAGGAATATGTACAAGAGCATCAGTGTGAATCTCAGACATAAGCTTAGGCCTGAGAGGAATATGTACAAGAGCATCAGTGTGAATCTCAGACATAAGCTTAGGCCTGAGAGGAATATCTACAAGAGCATCAGTGTGAATCTCAGACATAAGCTTAGGCCTGAGAGGAATATGTACAAGAGCATCAGTGTGAATCTCAGACATAAGCTTAGGCCTGAGAGGAATATGTACAAGAGCATCAGTGTGAATCTCAGACATAAGCTTAGGCCTGAGAGGAATATCTACAAGAGCATCAGTGTGAATCTCAGACATAAGCTTAGGCCTGAGAGGAATATCTACAAGAGCATCAGTGTGAATCTCAGACATAAGCTTAGGACTGAGAGGAATATCTACAAGAGCATCAGTGTGAATCTCAGACATAAGCTTAGGACTGAGAGGAATATCTACAAGAGCATCAGTGTAAATCTCAGACATAAGCTTAGGCCTGAGAGGAATATCTACAAGAGCATCAGTGTGAATCTCAGACATAAGCTTAGGACTGAGAGGAATATCTACAAGAGCATCAGTGTGAATCTCAGACATAAGCTTAGGCCTGAGAGGAATATGTACAAGAGCATCAGTGTGAATCTCAGACATAAGCTTAGGCCTGAGAGGAATATCTACAAGAGCATCAGTGTGAATCTCAGACATAAGCTTAGGCCTGAGAGGAATATCTACAAGAGCATCAGTGTGAATCTCAGACATAAGCTTAGGCCTGAGAGGAATATCTACAAGAGCATCAGTGTGAATCTCAGACATAAGCTTAGTCCTGAGAGGAATATGTACAAGAGCATCAGTGTGAATCTCAGACATAAGCTTAGGCCTGAGAGGAATATCTACAAGAGCATCAGTGTGAATCTCAGACATAAGCTTAGGCCTGAGAGGAATATCTACAAGAGCATCAGTGTGAATCTCAGACATAAGCTTAGGCCTGAGAGGAATATGTACAAGAGCATCAGTGTGAATCTCAGACATAAGCTTAGGCCTGAGAGGAATATCTACAAGAGCATCAGTGTGAATCTCAGACATAAGCTTAGGCCTGAGAGGAATATCTACAAGAGCATCAGTGTGAATCTCAGACATAAGCTTAGGCCTGAGAGGAATATCTACAAGAGCATCAGTGTGAATCTCAGACATAAGCTTAGGCCTGAGAGGAATATCTACAAGAGCATCAGTGTGAATCTCAGACATAAGCTTAGGCCTGAGAGGAATATGTACAAGAGCATCAGTGTGAATCTCAGACATAAGCTTAGGCCTGAGAGGAATATCTACAAGAGCATCAGTGTGAATCTCAGACATAAGCTTAGGCCTGAGAGGAATATCTACAAGAGCATCAGTGTGAATCTCAGACATAAGCTTAGGACTGAGAGGGAATATCTACAAGAGCATCAGTGTGAATCTCAGACATAAGCTTAGGACTGAGAGGAATATCTACAAGAGCATCAGTGTAAATCTCAGACATAAGCTTAGGCCTGAGAGGAATATCTACAAGAGCATCAGTGTGAATCTCAGACATAAGCTTAGGCCTGAGAGGAATATCTACAAGAGCATCAGTGTGAATCTCAGACATAAGCTTAGGCCTGAGAGGAATATCTACAAGAGCATCAGTGTGAATCTCAGACATAAGCTTAGGCCTGAGAGGAATATCTACAAGAGCATCAGTGTGAATCTCAGACATAAGCTTAGGCCTGAGAGGAATATCTACAAGAGCATCAGTGTGAATCTCAGACATAAGCTTAGGCCTGAGAGGAATATCTACAAGAGCATCAGTGTGAATCTCAGACATAAGCTTAGGCTTGAGAGGAATATCTACAAGAGCATCAGTGTGAATCTCAGACATAAGCTTAGGACTGAGAGGGAATATCTACAAGAGCATCAGTGTGAATCTCAGACATAAGCTTAGGCCTGAGAGGAATATCTACAAGAGCATCAGTGTGAATCTCAGACATAAGCTTAGGCTTGAGAGGAATATCTACAAGAGCATCAGTGTGAATCTCAGACATAAGCTTAGGCCTGAGAGGAATATCTACAAGAGCATCAGTGTGAATCTCAGACATAAGCTTAGGCCTGAGAGGAATATCTACAAGAGCATCAGTGTAACAGAGGACGTAGATCTTTACGGACTTTCGAAAAATTGTCGTAAATTTAATATTTCTTTGTATAATCGTACTATGTGAAAATAAAATTTTAAATTCTCCTGTAGCATTGCTTTTCTATAAGCCTTTATTTCTCAGTAAATACCATCTTGTGTAACTTAAATAATCGTTCCGTTTTTATACTTTAGATTTGTACTGTATCTAATAAAGAAGAGACCAGAGATTGAACAATCTCTCTCAATAAAGAGAGAAGATTTTACTTTTGGGATATAAACCATAACCGAACCCCAATCTCCCGCAATGTCAAAAACCAATTTAAATAAAGCATTGGAATGGCGTGAAACTACAATTATTTTCAAAATTCACCCTACAAACAGTATAAATTATCTCCCAATTTTCAAACCCAATTTAAATATGGAAGTAACATAAAATTACATTTAATTTTTAAAATTTTACCTTTCGGCTTAAAATTAGCTCCCATTTCCTTCCGAAATGACTACCGATTCTCAAAGATAATCGCCTAACAGTTGTTAGTAAACATTTCTATCTTCACGTGCGTCGATATCTGGGGCGCATGGTGTACACGGTGACGCGAGTGTAGCGTGACCAGATTGCTCCTTATCGCGCGGCAGTACCGTGTGAAGTGACAATACAGCCAGAGAGATAGCGCAACGCTTATCCATTAGTCAATACGCTTATGCATTCAATCCGTCAAACACACTCCTATTGGGACACTCTTTACAACAAATGAGAAATACACAGAGAGTATTTATCAACGATAGCGTTCGAAAAGACATTAACCTAAAAAAGACACGCAAATATGTAGTATAAATACAAGACTACATTGAAGAGTTAGGTTTGAAAAATGGGACGTATGAAATAGAGAAAGTTCTAAACCAAGAATAATTACAGTTGGTACAAAATAAAGACAATAGGTTTTTGAGAACTAACCAATAAGCTCACCGATTAGACCCATATGGTCCTTGCGGTAACCCAGTAAACACAACACTCACACCTCAGAAATTAATCTTCTCACACACACACACACACACACACACACACACACACACACACACACACACACACACACACACACACACTCACACACACACACACACACACACACACACACACACACACACACACACACACACACACACACACACACACACACACACATACATACACACACACACACACACACACACACACACACATACACACCCATACACACACACACACACACACACACACACACACACACACACACACACACACACACATCCATACACACACACACACACACACACACACACACACACATCCACACCCACACCCACAGTGTAATCCACACCACATTAGTAATCACTATTAAAGTGGTTAAGTTTTGGGAAACTTCAAGACAGCTGTATTTTTGAAATAATTTTCAATCTTCAAGCATTAAGAGTTTTGATTCTCGTCATGACCACACAGTCAATAATAGACCGAACGACGCGATAGATAAGGCGACTGCAAACACAATGTTAAAAGATACGACATGCCCTTTTGTCTTCTGTAGACAAATGTTATTCTTCAAACAAAAGTCAAACATTGAGTTTATAATGATAAAATTATCATTTCATTCAGGGAAAAATTTTTACCGTAAAGTTGTAGTCGAAATTCATAAAGATAATTTTAATAGACGATATCAGTATTGTAAATAATCTGTTGGGGGAAAAGTGGATAAGCGTATATACTTGTAAATTAAGCGGAAGAGGGAAACTAGGATAAGAGTAATTTAAGCGGAGGGGAAACCTCTATAAACGTAGTAGACGTAATGCCTGACAGGGCCAAAGGAAGAAGCAATATTGGTAGAATTAACTCCTGTAGGATTAGTGCCGGACAAGGAAGAAGCAATATTGGTAGAATTAACTCCTGTAGGATTAGTGCCGGACAAGGTAGAAGCAATATTGGTAGAATTAACTCCTGTAGGATTAGTGCCGGACAAGGAAGAAGCAATATTGGTAGAATTAACTCCTGCAGGATTAGTGCCGGACAAGGAAGAAGCAATATTGGTAGAATTAACTCCTGCAGGATTAGTGCCGAACAAGGAAGAAGCAATATTGGTAGAATTAACTCCTGCAGGATTAGTGCCGGACAAGGAAGAAGCAATATTGGTAGAATTAACTCCTGTAGGATTAGTGCCGGACAAGGAAGAAGCAATATTGGTAGAATTAACTCTTGCAGGATTAGTGCCGGACAAGGAAGAAGCAATATTGGTAGAATTAACTCCTGCAGGATTAGTGCCGAACAAGGAAGAAGCAATATTGGTAGAATTAACTCCTGCAGGATTAGTGCCGGACAAGGAAGAAGCAATATTGGTAGAATTAACTCCTGTAGGATTAGTGCCGGACAAGGAAGAAGCAATATTGGTAGAATTAACTCTTGCAGGATTAGTGCCGGACAAGGAAGAAGCAATATTGGTAGAATTAACTCCTGTAGGATTAGTGCTGGACAAGGAAGAAGCAATATTGGTAGAATTAACTCCTGTAGGATTAGTGCTGGACAAGGAAGAAGCAATATTGGTAGAATTAACTCCTGCAGGATTAGTGCCGGACAAGGAAGAAGCAATATTGGTAGAATTAACTCCTGTAGGATTAGTGCCGGACAAGGAAGAAGCAATATTGGTAGAATTAACCAATAACAAAGGCATGAACAAAATGAAGGATTTATCTAGGATTAATCTTAGATAGGGAGATCTAAAGGTAGTATTTTATAGGTAGGATGATAATCTCCTACCAGCTTTGCCAGAATGACAATGAATTATATGTAGAATTAATGCCTGGTTGAAACACAAGAAGGAAGGCGATTTATTCGTAGGATTAATGCCGTATAATGCCGTATAATTCGTATAATGCCTGGTAGAGGCAAAGGGAGAGGCAATATAGGTAAAACTAACTCCTACGAAAGACACGAATAAGATGATAATTTTAGCTGGGAAAAACTTCTGGTAGGGAGATCTGCAGATAGTATTTTATAGGTAGGATGATAATCTCGTAGCTATGTCAGAAGGGCAATGAATTATATGTAGAATAATTCCGTGGTTGGAACACAAGAGGAGGAAGATTTAATCGTAGGATTAATGCCTGGTAGGAGCAAAGGGAGAGACAATATAGGTAGAACTAACTCCTACGAAAGGCATGAAGAAGATTATAATTTTAGCTAGGATTAACATCTGATAGGAAGATCTGCAGATAGTATTTTATAGGTAGGATAATAATCTCGTAGCTTTGTCAGAATGGCAATGAATTATATGTAGAATAATTCCGTGGTTGGAACACAAGAAGGGAGAAGATTTAATCGTAGGATTAATACCTGGTAGGAGCAAAGGGAGAGGCAATATAGGTATAACTAGCTCCTGTAGGATTAGTGCCGGACAAGGAAGAAGCAATATTGGTAGAATTAACCCCCTAAGAAAGGCTTGAACAAGATGAAGGATGTAGCTAGGATTAATCTTAGATAGGGAAATCTGGGCGTAGTATTTTATAAGTGGGATTATCATTTCATAGCTATGCCAGGATGACAATGTATTATATGTAGAATTAATCCTTGGTTGGAACAGAAGACGGAAGAAGGTTTTAGTGTGGGATTAATCCCTGATAATAACAAAGGAGAAAGCAATATGGTTAGAATTAATCCTTAAAAGATTATAAATAAGAAAAAAGATAATAAATATCGGCTAGGATTAATCTCTGATTGGGACCTAGAATTATTACGACTTATAGCTGAATAAATCCCCTGACACAGCAAGAATAACCCTCCGCGTTATAGCAAGAATAATTCCTGATACAGGCAGGAGAAAGTTAAATAATTTTAGATAGGACTGATTCCCCTACCCTAATAGGGACTGAAAAGAATTCTTGAATTAAAGCAAGAATTATAACAATGGAAGTTGAACTGCTACAATGCATGAATGAAGATGATTAAACAAAAACAATGTTGGTGATCTACGAGTCAATAATTTGTAACAGCAAAAAACTCAAAGTTGTTCAGTGCCTTAACTACGTCGCAGAGTGCATCGCCTTTTTATATAACCAAAAACAAAGACTCCACTATGAATAATAACGATAACATAATATTTATAAATAAACGTAGGACAAGAACGCTATAAATAAAATAAATAACTATTTAGCTGACAGCTAAACAAATTTAGATTATTTTTTGCAGACACTATAATAATGGCGCCAAATATAGCCGCATGACACCAATAAAGAACAGTTGACTAATACAATTTACTTTACTCAACCTTATCAAAAGTAATTTAAAACCATACAAACTAAGTATGTTGCCATTATTAGCCTAACATGATGTAACACGGGTTACATAATATTCTAGGCTACCACGTAATTCTCTTCCCCGCGGTGGTCCCCAGCAGGTGCGAGGGATAAATTGTATTTAATTATAAAATAATGTAATTGTATACCTTAACGAAACACTTTAGGTTTATTTTAACAAACAAACAAAAATATGATGACTTAGAAGTCATCGAAGACTTTATACTGTATAAGATAAACATTAATAGCGTGACATCGATTATTCCTTGTTTTTTTCTAATAGAAATATAAAAAGGGTTGAAAATATCATTTAATAAAGGAAAATCATTCAATTTAATGAATACGTTTGCTCGGCATATGAAGAGCGCTTCAATGACCAGGCACCCAGGAAATATAGCCAAAAACTCCACGTCGTTGAAGCCTATGTTTTAAATGTAACATGTCTCCAACAACTAAACCTGCAAAACAATTAATTCGATTATCCTAAAAACGCTTTCTGATACCTACAACTCTAAATAATGTAGCAACGTAGGCTCAATTGTAGTTGAATCCTTGAGGCCGGCAAAGATAATGCAACAATATACAATCGACTGTAGTTGAACTTTTGAGAATGGGAGAGATAATGCAACAATGTAGGCTTGACTTTAGTTGAGTTTTGATGACAACAAAGATAATGTAACAATAAAGACTAGACTGTAGTTGAAGCTTTGAAGATTTGAAAGATAATCCAACAATGTGGCTCGACTGTAGTTAAAGCTTTGAAGACAGCAAAGTGAATGCACCAACGAAGGCTAGACCAGGCATCCTCACTACGCGGCCCGCGGGCCGCATGCGGCCCTCGGGACGATTTTTTGCGGCCCTTAGACGGTTAGGATTAAGTCAAAATATTTTATAACTTAAATAAATATTATATTTATTTACTAAGTGTTTGAAAATCTGTCGTTGTTTTACTAAACTTAATTAATTACTCAAACTACTGAAGTTAAAAACTGCGATTTACTAAAACTGTTGAAAGACCTGAAGGAAGAAATGTCTCAGAGGTTTAGTGACGTCAGGAAGTATCAGGAACCATTTGGCTTGGTAGAAAATCCATGGGCAATGAAACCAGCTAATGTAGCTCATCTTTCTGCTTTTGGATTTGAAGCTAGGGATTTGAAAAATGAATTAATCTATCTTCACAACGATACGAAACTCAAAAGTATTTTTGAAGAAAAGATGAAGAATAAAGCTCACTATGAGTTTTGGAGGGTTGTTGAAAAGGACAAATTTCCTAACTTACTTGAATGTGCTCAGAAAATAATGTGTGTTTTTTCATCTACTTATGTCTGTGAATCTACATTCAGTAAGCCGAAGTTTGTAAACAAGTACAGATCTAGGCTAATAAGTGAGAATGTTGAGAGCATTTTAAGAATTTCAGTTTCTTCCCAACCTGCCAACATAGATGCCATATTAGAGGACTGTGAAAGATTTCGCCCATCAACTTCAAAGAATTAACTAAGTAAAAAAAAAAACATTTTCAAACTTTTTTATGCGCAAAACAGTTTATTTATGTTGGTAATGTAATAAACGTATGTTATAATCATATTGTTTGTCAGTTATTTAGTGCCTCTTGTACTTGCGGCCCTCAGGAAAATTGTATGCAAACGTTTTGGCTCTCAAAGTATTCCTAGTGAGGACCCCTGGGCTAGACTGTAGTTGAAGCTTTGAGGATTTCAAAGATGATGCAAAAATGTGGGCACAACAAAGATAATGTAACAATAAGGACTAGACTGTAGTTGAAGCTTTGAAGATTTCAAAGATAATGCAAAAATGTGGACTCGACCATAGTTGAAGCTTTGAGACCAACAAAGATAGCGCAACAATGTAGGCTCGACAGTAGTTAAAGCTTTGAGGACAACAAAGATAATGTACCAACGAATGCTAGACTGTAGTTGAAGCTTTGAGACCAACAAAGATAGCGCAACAATGTAGGCTCGACAGTAGTTAAAGCTTTGAGGACAACAAAGATAATGTACCAACGAATGCTAGACTGTAGTTGAAGCTTTGAGACCAACAAAGATAGCGCAACAATGTAGGCTCGACAGTAGTTAAAGCTTTGAGGACAACAAAGATAATGTACCAACGAATGCTAGACTGTAGTTGAAGCTTTGAGACCAACAAAGATAGCGCAACAATGTAGGCTCGACAGTAGTTAAAGCTTTGAGGACAACAAAGATAATGTACCAACGAATGCTAGACTGTAGTTGAAGCTTTGAGACCAACAAAGATAGCGCAACAATGTAGGCTCGACAGTAGTTAAAGCTTTGAGGACAACAAAGATAATGTACCAACGAATGCTAGACTGTAGTTGAAGCTTTGAGGATTTCAAAGATAATACAACAATGTGGGCTCGACTGTAGTTGAAGCTTTGAGGCCGGCAAACATATTGCACCAACGAAGGCTAGACTTTAGTTGAAGCTCTGGGGACAGCAAAGATAATGCAACAATGTTGGTTCGGCTCTAGTTGAAAGTTTGAGGACAGCCAAGATAGCGGAAAAATGAAGACCGACTGTAGTTGAAGCTTTGAAGATATTAAAGTTAATGCAACAATGAGGCTGTACAGTATTTAAAACTATGAAGACAGCAAAGATAATGCAATATTGTAGGCTCGACTGTAGTTGAATGTTTTAGGACAGCAAATAGATAAGCTGTATAAACACTGTAAACATAACAAGGAATATATGTGTATAAGGGAAATGCCCATATGATAATTAAATAATTCTTGTGGCTAGAGACTGTTTTTACTAATTCATTATTTTGATTAGCCTCATGTTTGCACTAAAACATCGTCAGAACTTGTGTTTCAAATATGTTCAATGTTAATACTTAATGAAATATTAGACACTATAAAATCAAAGTTCTAACAGTTTGTAGGATTTTTTTAGGTGCTTTAGCCTGGGTCTTAGCATGTAATTTAAGAAGACGGGTGTTGATATTCTAAATAAATATCCTCTCAAAGTTGTTTTCAAGTCCCTTTTATAAGTGAAAATGTCACTAATTTACATTTCAAGGTTACGCTTAGGCCTATGTATTACCTGTTTATCTCCAGCTTCCAACTATTATTTAGGCTTAATATATATCATTAAAAAAAAAAATACGATTGAGAATTCAACAACCTTTCTGATTTGTAGTTCAAAATCATTTAAAATTTTAATTATTTTTCAAAATTTCGGGGGGAAGGAGGCTTTACCTCCTCCAAATAGATACACCCTTGTTGTCCTGAAAAAAATAAACTTTTAGTTTTTCAACTGCAATGAAAGATAACTATAGTAATATCTATTCGAGCAAAAACTATGTTTTAACCCGAAACCAGAGATCCCTGAGTAAACATCCTTAAGTAAAACTGTCGTATGACTAAATAGAGAACATATTGAACTCAGCTAAATGAAAAAAACTCTTTCGGCAAAACAGATGTGAATAATGGTATAGATCCAGCTAGACAAACCCAGGATTGTTACACCCGTAAATGGGAAATGTTATTTTGTTATAGGGAATAGTGCTTAATGTGTAAGGTGAAAAGATTTCTAGAAGATCAAAACGGGTCAGTATTAAGTTGAAGCGATGCGACGGACCAACGGGAGCTGCTACGGTTGGAATCAATCTTGCCGCCATTGCCATGGCAGTAACCTACGCGATAGTACAATAAAATGTGCTAAGAATTTATACTTTCAAATCGTTAATTTGACACCTTCAAATGTTCACCAATATGTATCTGGTCAAAATAAATAAATTGAAAAATGTCAGTTACTTTTCTGCAAAAGAGGGACAAATAAGCGTTCCCAAGAGGATGGTCAGGACAACGGGATACTGTCTAAAAAAAGGGACTTTCCCCATAGAACAGAACGTCTGTCACGTCATAGATGTGACATGGTGTGTATGTATTGGTAATAGGGAAAAGATGAAGGGTCACCGTGTGTTCACTGAGGCAAGTATACCAAAGCTATCATGGTATACATATAAATCCCTATACACATAAATACTCAATAAAAATAAATACTCTCAAATAATATCAAAAGGAAAGGTCTTTAATTTTCGATAATTTGTACTCGGCCCTTTTGCAGTTCCAAGGAAGTGAAAGATTTGACCAGATTGCTAAACAAGAGGGGTTTAATCCTTTTATGGTCCTTCAAATTCTGCGTGCTAGTCGTACCTTCAGAACCATACTGGTAAAAGCTTTCAAGGTCTCAGCGCAAAATCCTTGGCCCGATTCAGTGTCAAGCGCCTTAACAAGTGGTTTTTAAGTTCAAACCGGACTTGACTGTAGAGGGTAATATCTGCTGACAGTGCGAGTGTCGGAACGCACCCTCTGCTTGCAACTAGCCAACCGGTAGCACTATACACTGCAGGTTACAATGGTTAAAAAGAAGCGTGGAAACTCTGAACAAATTGAACTAAAAAGAAACAATTGTAAACGCAGAAGAGTCCCTGTATTTTGGAATACGAAGCAGATACGAGCAATAAAACTAAAAGAATGAAACTTTGGATTTGTTGATCTTGGTCTGGACGGCTAAGGACAGAAACAGAGATGGTTGGAAAGGGTTTACTAAGATCAATGCACAACAATGTTGGTAGATTGATCATGTTTGTGGGAGAAAGTATTGTCCACTGGATGTTTGGTGATCAGATTGAGCTGCGTGGTTGGAGTTAGTGGTGTCACTGGTCTGGACGGCTAAGGACAGAAACAGAGATGGTTGGAAAGGGTTTACTAAGACCAATACACAACAATGTTGGTAGATTGATCATGTTTGTGGGAGAAAGTATTGTCCACTGGATGTTTGGTGATCAGATTGAGCTGCGTGGTTGGAGTTAGTGGTGTCACAGGTCTGGACGGCTAAGGACAGAAACAGAGATGGTTGGAAAGGGTTTACTAAGACCAATACACAACAATGTTGGTAGATTGATCATGTTTGTGGGAGAAAGTATTGTCCACTGGATGTTTGGTGATCAGATTGAGCTGCGTGGTTGGAGCTAGTGGTGTCACTGGTCTGGACGGCTAAGGACAGAAACAGAGATGGTTGGAAAGGGTTTACTAAGATCAATACACAACAATGTTGGTAGATTGATCATGTTTGTGGGAGAAAGTATTGTCCACTGGATGTTTGGTGATCAGATTGAGCTGCGTGGTTGGAGCTAGTGGTGTCACTGGTCTGGACGGCTAAGGACAGAAACAGAGATGGTTGGAAAGGGTTTACTAAGACCAATACACAACAATGTTGGTAGATTGATCATGTTTGTGGGAGAAAGTATTGTCCACTGGATGTTTGGTGATCAGATTGAGCTGCGTGGTTGGAGTTAGTGGTGTCACTGGTCTGGACGGCTAAGGACAGAAACAGAGATGGTTGGAAAGGGTTTACTAAGACCAATACACAACAATGTTGGTAAATTGATCATATTTGTGGGAGAAAGTATTGTCCACTAGATGTTTGGTGATTTGATTGAGCTGCGTGGTTGGAGTTAGTGGTGTCACTGGTCTGGATGGCTAAGTCCAAAAACAGAGATGGTTGGTGAGGGCTTGGAGACCAAGGTCCAGACATTTCAGTGGAATGGCCACTTTCTACGATTATACAGATTTGGTAGCTGGTGCTAAGGCCAAGTTGTTTACTTGGTGTTAGTGGTGACACTGGTCTGGGCGACGGGGGACAAAAACAGAGATTGGTGGTGAGGGCTTGGAGACCAAGGTCCAGCAATGTCAGTGGAATGGCCACTTTCTACGAGTATACAGATTTGGTAGCTGGTGCTAAGGCCAAGTTGTTTACTTGGTGATAGTGGTGACACTGGTCTGGGCGTCAGGAGACAAAAACAAAGATGGTTAGTGAGAGGTTGGAGACCAAGATCCAGCAATGACAGTAGAATGGCCACTTTCTATGAGCCTACAGATTTGATAGCTGGTGCTAAGGCCAAGTTGTTTACTTGGTGTTAGTGGTGACACTGGTCTGGGCGACGAGGGACAAAAACAGAGATGGTTGGTGAGGGCTTGGAAAGACCAAGATCCAGCAATGATTGGCCATTTTCCAAGAGTATACTGACTTGGTACCTGGTGCTAAGACTAGTAAGTAGTGACCAGGTACCAGACGAATAGGGCCAAAAGAACGGATAGGTTCTTGATCAGTATCCAGCAAACAGTTGTGACGTCATGTGCTGAAACAGTAAACATAGTATGCGATTCTTTTTCTAATATATAAGTGAGAGTTTTTAGAAAAATAACAAGAAAAAAGGATATAAGAGAAAATTACTTTCATCAAGTGTTATTCGATAATTTACTTACGCAAGAGTTAATTTAATCCAGTCGTAACAGTTTATCTTTAGCCATTATGTCATTTCGTCACGACAAATCAACTACGTGACAACGTTAACGGAAAAACTTTTAAACTTTATTTGTTAATTAATCACAACTATAAATTTGTTCAACAACGGACTTAACGTTTTATCTGTTAGAACAAAGAAATAATATTGAGTGACTTGTAGGAGGAAAGGGTGATTATGATTATCATTATGACGTCAAACAAAAACTATGATTCCTGCATTTAATGAACCGTTTTAACATTGATAAACTTCAACCCTACTCTGTACTTTATAAGAGCCTTTTTAACCGGGCTACGAGATCTTTTTAAAATAATAAACTTCTTAAGTTTTAAACGCGACATAAAGTTCAAACAAGAAAATAGCTAAAACATTTTAAAAACAATAAAACTTTGTAGTTATACAATAATAACAGTAACATCAATATGATATTTACTGTACATTTCAACAACTGACGTATAGAATACCAATATAAAGATTCTACATATATTTCCGAATATATCAACACAACGAACGATACATTTTAACCATTTCAACTCATATACTCTCCAATAACGGCGAGAATGCTAAGCTGGATCAAATATACTTCAAAACGTCGCTGCCCAACTTCTGCGAAATGGAGAAGGAAGTCCAGAGACCAAGTCAAAATGGTGTTGCTAACTTTACTCTACGCCAGGGGTTCCTAAACGTTGAAATCAATGCCAATCACGCCTCCCTTGAATATTAAAAAATAAAGAAATAATATGTGTAGACCTATATATATATATATATATATATATATATATATATATATATATATATATATATATATATGTGTGTGTGTGTGTATAAATAAATCAATTTATATATATATGTATATATATATATATATATATATATATATATATATATATATATATATATATATATATATATATATATATATACATATATATATATATGTATATATATATATATATATATATATATATATATATATATATACATATATATATATATATATATATATATATATATATATATATATATATATATATATGTATATATATATATATATATGTATGTATATATATATATATATGTATATATACATATATATATATATATATATATATACATATATATATATATATATATATATATATATATATACATATATATATAAATTGATTTATTTATACATACTTTCACAAGAAACATGATATAACATTTCAAGTTTTAATGTCCAAGGTATATTTTAACTGATAAGAAGAAAATCTGTTAGTGAGATTGATGAGCTTGAATTTTTTCACTAGCACGCCTATTTCAGGTATTTTAGTAAGAGCACAGAGCAAGTCATTAGCAACATCAAGTTTGTACTTTTATTTTATTTTTATTGCAACTAGTGCTGAAAATGTTTTATCGCACAAGTAGCTGCTTGAAAATGGTAAGTATAATCGAAGAGCTGCCTGTGATACACTTCTAAGTGTTTTATCCAAAATAAATATTTAACCATTATGGCGCTGTTGCCACATTGAACGGCAAACATTCGAACTATTATTTTTTTCAAGCTGTCATGTTGATTTAATTTCAAATTTACAAAATTTGCACAACCTTTACTTATATTTCTTTTATTAATGGATACATTTCATTTAAATTTTCTGAACATTGTGTTCAAATTATCTATGTAAAAAAAAAATTGCAGTGGTAATTTAGTTTTAAATTTTTATAAATTGTGTACTTAAATTTCAACTAAATCAGAATTTATCTTGCTATTTTCCAACTGGTCTAACGCCTCCCCTGACTTGCCTTCACACCCCCCAAGGGGAGCGCCCCCCCCCCCAGTTTGGGAACTTATGTTCTACACAAAGAAAGAACTCCGGGCTCTTATGTGGTGTAAAGCAGTGGACAACGCAAACATATTAACACTGCACTATATAGAATTTTTTATATTAAACCAATGGGGATAAATGGGTTATTACAAAATATGGAACTCTAAATGTACCTTATGCTAAGTACGTGTTTGTAAATAGCATTACTTGGGATTTAAAAACCTCCTAGGATCGTCTAACTGTTGACTTGGAGGGATTATGCGAAAAAAGCGCACAGCGAATAAAGCGCACATACTGATATTGTGAAAAAAGCACACAGAGGCCAATGTGACAGATTAGGGTAGGGGTTGCGTTACCAGGTAGTGACTAATTGGTGCCGCTTGGAGGCGAGTCACCACGCAGAATAGCTCAGGTACATTCCTCCCGAGCATTCGCCCCACATCACCCACCCTATCTTTGTCATTACTGTTCTGGTTGTCCTACAAATAACTTCGTAGCCGGCAATAATCTGTTTTAGTGTTTTAAACTTACAAGTGTTAAAGTTCTTGTCACTATACTTATTGTTTTAAACTTACAAGTGTTAAAGTTCTTGTCACTATACTTAGAGTTGTAAACTTACAAGTGTTAAAGTTCTTGTCACTATACTTAGAGTTTTAAACCTACAAGTGTTAAAGTTCTTGTCACTATACTTAGAGTTGTAAACTTACAAGTGTTAAAGTTCTTGTCACTATACTTAGAGTTGTAAACTTACAAGTGTTAAAGTTCTTGTCACTATACTTAGAGTTTTAAACCTACAAGTGTTAAAGTTCTTGTCACTATACTTAGTGTTTTAAACTTACAAGTGTTAAAGTTCTTGTCACTATACTTAGAGTTTTAAACTTACAAGTGTTAAAGTTCTTGTCACTTTACTTGGAGTTTTAAACTTACAAGTGTTAAAGTTCTTGTCACTTTACTTAGAGTTTTAAACTTACAAGTGTTAAAGTTCTTGTCACTTTACTTGGAGTTTTAAACTTACAAGTGTTAAAGTTCTTGTCACTTTACTTAGAGTTTTAAACTTACAAGTGTTAAAGTTCTTGTCACTATACTTAGTGGTTTAAACTTACAAGTGTTAAAGTTCTTGTCACTTTACTTGGAGTTTTAAACTTACAAGTGTTAAAGTTCTTGTCACTATACTTAGAGTTTTAAACTTACAAGTGTTAATGTTCTTGTCACTATACTTAGTGGTTTAAACTTACAAGTGTTAAAGTTCTTGTCACTTTACTTAGAGTTTTAAACTTACAAGTGTTAAAGTTCTTGTCACTATACTTAGTGGTTTAAACTTACAAGTGTTAAAGTTCTTGTCTCTTTACTTAGAGTTTTAAACTTACAAGTGTTAAAGTTCTTGTCACTATACTTAGTGTTTTAAACTTACAAGTGTTAAAGTTCTTGTCACTTTACTTAGAGTTTTAAACTTACAAGTGTTAAAGTTCTTGTCACTATACTTAGTGTTTTAAACTTACAAGTGTTAAAGTTCTTGTCACTTTACTTGGAGTTTTAAACTTACAACTGTTAATGTTCTTGTCACTATACTTAGTGTTTTAAACTTACAAGTGTCAATGTTCTTGTCACTATACTTAGTGTTTTAAACTTACAAGTGTTAAAGTTCTTGTCACTATACTTAGTGTTTTAAACTTACAAGTGTTAAAGTTCTTGTCACTATACTTAGAGTTTTAAACTTACAAGTGTTAAAGTTCTTGTCACTTTACTTGGAGTTTTAAACTTACAACTGTTAATGTTCTTGTCACTATACTTAGTGTTTTAAACTTACAACTGTCAATGTTCTTGTCACTATACTTAGTGTTTTAAACTTACAAGTGTTAAAGTTCTTGTCACTATACTTAGTGTTTTAAACTTACAAGTGTTAAAGTTCTTGTCACTATACTTAGAGTTTTAAACTTACAAGTGTTAAAGTTCTTGTCACTATACTTAGAGTTTTAAACTTACAAGTGTTAAAGTTCTTGTCACTTTACTTAGAGTTTTAAACTTACAAGTGTTAAGGTTCTTGTCACTATACTTAGAGTTTTAAACTTACAAGTGTTAAAGTTCTTGTCACTTTACTTAGAGTTTTAAACTTACAACTGTTAAAGTTCTTGTCACTTTACTTAGAGTTTTAAACTTACAACTGCTAATGTTCTTGTCACTTTACTTGGAGTTTTAAACTTACAAGTGTTAAAGTTCTTGTCACTTTACTTAGAGTTTTAAACTTACAAGTGTTAAAGTTCTTGTCACTATACTTAGAGTTTTAAACTTACAAGTGTTAAAGTTCTTGTCACTATACTTAGAGTTTTAAACTTACAAGTGTTAAAGTTCTTGTCACTATACTTAGAGTTTTAAACTTACAAGTGTTGAAGTTCTTGTCACTTTACTTAGAGTTTTAAACTTACAAGTGTTAAAGTTCTTGTCACTTTACTTAGAGTTTTAAACTTACAAGTGTTAAAGTTCTTGTCACTTTACTTGGAGTTTTAAACTTACAAGTGTTAAAGTTCTTGTCACTATACTTAGAGTTTTAAACTTACAAGTGTTAAAGTTCTTGTCACTATACTTAGTGGTTTAAACTTACAACTGCTAATGTTCTTGTCACTATACTTAGAGTTTTAAACTTACAAGTGTTAAAGTTCTTGTCACTTTACTTGGAGTTTTAAACTTACAAGTGTTTAAGTTCTTGTCACTTTACTTAGAGTTTTAAACTTACAAGTGTTGAAGTTCTTGTCACTTTACTTGGAGTTTTAAACTTACAAGTGTTAAAGTTCTTGTCACTATACTTAGTGGTTTAAACTTACAAGTGTTAAAGTTCTTGTCACTATACTTAGTGGTTTAAACTTACAAGTGTTAAAGTTCTTGTCACTATACTTAGAGTTTTAAACTTACAAGTGTTAAAGTTCTTGTCACTATACTTAGTGGTTTAAACTTACAACTGTTAATGTTCTTGTCACTATACTTAGAGTTTTAACTACTAACAAGGGTAAGGCTGCAGCGCATTATAACGGATACGCATATAGTGAGTTTAGGAAGAAGATAGACGGATTAATAGTTTGGCGATGTCAGAAGGAAAGGTCAAGTCGGTGCCGTGGAATGTTAAAAACTAAAAATGGTGAAGTTTTAGAAGTTACTGATCACTCATGTTCAGCCAGATTGGAAGTTATGAAGAACATCAACGTTGCAAAGACGAGAGCCCGTGAACGTCCATTACAAAGATCTACAGAGAAAGACTCGTAGAACTCCACAACAAAGGTTACAATTTTGTAACTGAAATGCCGCAACAACTGACCACAAAAAGAAGTCTGCACATACAGAGAAACAGTGCTATGCTATGCGCCACAGGACTACCAACGCTGTAGAAGGTTGGCACAACAAAATCAACAATCTTCTTGGACGACCCAACCCCAAAATCAGAGATGTCATACTTTGTTTGAAGAGTGAAGCGGAGAAATGTACGTGAGGTTACAACTGAATTTAGCTGGAAAAAAGAGGAAGAAAACTTACGTCGAGTTAGATAAGAAACTGGAAAAAAATGAAGAAAATGGCAACGTCAAAGCGTGTTCAAAGACAGTCTCCTATTTACAAAAACTTGGCTAGACCTTCTATCAAGGAGAAAAGCAAAACAAGAACAGAATGTAAATAGTAATAAGATAATATTGACGAAGCTATACACATGCTGATTTTAAACACGCCTAAATGATTAAATCCTATTTAGTATTTAATCATTTAGCCAGTCCAAAGCCTGGATAAAGTGTGATGGGAATCAGAAACTATATATATTTCATATCATTATAGATTTATTATATATATAATATATAAATATTTCTAAGAAAAAAAGGGGCTGGATTCCTTTGCTAATAGGGATTAGCTGTGCGCTTACTTCGCAGTGCGCTTTTTTCCCTGTGCGCTTTATTCGCGTCACCCTTGGAGGCAGTCTATGAGGAACGTGACGCTATACACAGAGGTCCTTCCAGGAACTGCTTTAACGACCATCACCATGGATTTTCTCTCATAAATTGATTTATGATTTAAGAATCAAGAAACATTTCTCCGCTTTG
The DNA here is from genome assembly GCA_036971475.1 of Prosapia bicincta. Lineage (NCBI taxonomy): Eukaryota > Metazoa > Arthropoda > Insecta > Hemiptera > Cercopidae > Prosapia > Prosapia bicincta. The sequence continues at coordinate 55,141,166 of JBAIZL010000003.1, read as the reverse complement.
TTTATTCACACTAACTGGGGATTGCGCTGACACAGTAAATTTCAAGGACCGATGCTAGCACATTATCACTAAAGGAAAACAGATAAGCGTAGGAAGAACGCACGGAGTCATCGTTGTGACGTCAGTGTTGTAACTGTGTGCTCTTGATAAACTCTTGCTCATCGCCCGTCCTTGAAGCTTTAGTCGGTCATCGCGTTAACGAACGAGACCATAGGAAAGCGTTATATTATCAGACGGAGCAGAAACGTTTAGACAAAAAGCTTTAGACTGTTCCGCTTTCAAAAACTCAGAGACGAACCGTTCAGTCAAGAACTTACATCAACTCACTTCAAATGACCAACATTCAAATTACCAAAATGTACGCACCCAATTTACTCACCCTTTAACTAACCAAAATACGCGAAATTCAAATAATCGTTAAGTGCACGGACTTCAACTAACCAAAATACGCGAAATTCAAATAATCGTTAAGTGCACGGACTTCAACTAACCAAAATACGCGAAATTCAAATAATCGTTAAGTGCACGGACTTCAACTAACCAAAATACGCGAAATTCAAATAATCGTTAAGTGCACGGACTTCAACTAAACAAAATACGCGAAATTCAAATAATCGTTAAGTGCACGGACTTCAACTAACCAAAATACGCGAAATTCAAATAATCGTTAAGTGCACGGACTTCAACTAACCAAAATACTTAAACTAACGAGTTATCGTTCCGCAGGAGTTCATCGCACAACTTAAAGTTAATAAATGGGAAGTAATATTTCTGTAAATATGTAAACTTAGTAGCTTTTATTACTACCTTTAAATTATTTCTCAAAATACTACGGTTTACCTTTACCGTTATTAAAGTAAATGCAATGCAGCAATATAATTCGGTTTTATTAGACCATAGATCGTAAAGTATCTCATTATAATTGTAAATATTCGGAACGGCAATAAGATAACCCGCAACATTTCTTTCAGTTGAAGTCCGTGCTCTCTCGTTTAGTTGAACGTCGTATATTTTGTTTAGTTGAATTTTGGCCATTTGAAGCTACCCCAAGTTTCCTTGGCAGATTTAATTTCACCCCTGTCTAAGACAAGTACCAAATTTTATGGATTATGGAGCTCGACCAGTAAAATCCAAGCTCTCGGGCGTTCATCACAGTTTTTTTTAATATTCCTTCAGGATTTGTCTCCAATGACCGCGAAGAATAGTCTATATTTGTCTCCCTCAATCCAACCTATATTCCACACATATTTCCTTTACCTAAATAGAGACGGTCCTTGTTGACACATATTAATATATATAAACATTGAATATAGACATTTAGATGGCTTAAATTGTTGCTGTTCTCCCTTAGGCTCTAGTCACAGAGTAAAACCTATAATTGAAGCAAACGGAAAACAATATAGACCCTACATTATTCAGTTGTCTGATGACGTCACAACAGTTTCACAATAACGCACAGCATCAATATGAGGAAACACTATCATGTTTGAGACAAAGTAATCATAAATCGAAAAGAACAAAACCAATAGAAGCGGATATTGAACAAAATTTGAAAAGTTGCAGCGGTAGATTTTTCAACATACCAAAATATAACCCATGCCTTTAAAATAACATGAAATTCTTTCCATCACGTTAACGTTTGCTTTGGTAATACATGACGGCCGCGCTATTGGACTGTTTTGAAGGCCGTCTTGGGCTCAGCACACAATCAGTTTTTTTGCTCGACGATTATTTAGTTGTTTGTAAAAAGGCTAAGAGGTCAATTAGTCACGCAGATACTATTGACTCAGTTACATTGCAAAAACATCTCGTGACGACATCGATTTTCTCTTGGGAAAACCTTCGGGGTACTTAGGGTGCGTGCCGTCCACTGGATGTACTAATCGTGCTTTGCTCGCCCATTACAGTTTCCTGTAGGCTGTAGAAGTGCATGAGTGTTAGAGGCCACTCATAGATTCACTAATACTTACTTGTAAGTAACTCATCCCTTCCTGCATGCAGGGTTATTTCTAACATCTTTTCTTTCTTTCCAGGTTATTTCTACCCACTTAGTACCATATAATTTCACTATCTTCCGATTTTCCATAGAAATAGCTCGGTGCATGGATAATTATTCCTGAATCCTTTATCGGCGGTAGAAATACTAACCTTTTGATCATATTACACGAAAGCAGAAAGTAAGAGGTTGTCTGGTACAAGGAGGGTTAATAGGACTTTAGGGGTCCGAAACGTGAGCTAAACAAAACCTTCGCAAGATGTACAGGCCTACATAGTTGGTTCTATGCATTACGTCTTACGAGAACTATATGAATAAACTGTTATTGTAAAATTGTTTGTCACATCTTTTACCGTATGCGCCAAATTATACAGTACTGAAACTGAATCAGCTGCAGTTACCTTCTCGATCATAAAAAAAAGATATCTTCATTACACACACAAAACTTTAAAAAAATAGGTTTTTATATAAAACAGAGAAATATGTTTTAATGTAAGCGCCAAAATAAACAGTACTGAAAAAGTCCTTTCTTACTTTTTATTTTATTTCATTATATATTTTTACATAGATTTAAAAACACTACAAGTAAAAAATAGGTAAATCGGTTAGACTCGGGTATAAACATGTTCCGTATGACCTTGCACCGTCCTTGAAGGTTTTGCGTCATTTTGGCGAAGAGTATTTGTTGCATGCTCGTTATACACATGGTTATTTTTTCCTGTATTTGGACAAAGGTGGTTGGTGGGACAACACGGAAATCTTCTTCAGAAGATTCCCCAGACGTAGGCGTCAGGTGGAGTAAGATCGGTGGAGTGGGCAGAGTTAAAAAATGTTGTTCTAAAGGAGATGAGGCGGTTGCCAAAAGTTTCTTGAAGAACTGCAATGTTGTCTAAGGCAAACTGGCTGGTTTAGCCATCTTGCTGGAACCATTGTGAACGAAAAGGCTGGTTTCGGGCACAACAAAACCTTCTGGGATCTCCTATAAAACTACCAAGAACGACCATATATAGGCCATTCTACTACAGTTGATTCAGTTTCAGTGCTTTTTATTTTGGCGCTTACGGTACAAAGAAGCTGCTGAGACAGTCGTAGTTAGCAACGAGACAGGAATGATTTTCAGTAAGACCTAGATGGTCCCAGATTGCTGAAACGTAAGATTTGTTTAAACGTAAGATTTATCAGCAAGTGGATTGGGCGAGGCTGGTTAATAAATCAGCCACCAAGGTCACCTGATCCGATGCAATGGACTTTTAACTGTGGGGTCATGATGTCATTAGTGTAATGAGAATTTTTAATGCAACTGGAGTTTAGAAAAAAATCTGATAACAGTTTGACAAGATTAATGACCAATCGTCGTCGATATTAGGAGTCACGCTACTATTTTTATCGAACACAACGGTGAAAAAGGTCATTTTTAAACCTTTTGATCCCAACGTCCGATTCGTCGGACGTGTTGAAAAATCTGTCCGAATTTTCGGGCGTTCACAAAATATATATAGGTCTCTCTCTCTCTCTCTCCCTCTCTCTCTCTCTCCATCCCTCTCTCTTTATCTCTCTCTCTCTCTCTCTCTCTCTCTCTCTCTCTATATATATATATATATATATATATATATAGATTTTTTGGACTAGGAGACTGACAGACTTACCTTGGTAAGAGTCCACTCTGTAGTCTTGAAATAGAAACACATAAAAGCACTTAAAAAATGATATATTTCAACCACACAGTGGTTCATTTTTTATTTATTTTTTTTTAATTTTTTTTTCTAAATAGCCTTATCTCTTTTCCTCTGACAGACTTATATAAACTATAATCACTCATATGTTCATGGAAACAATATATATATCTTTAATCTGTGCATCTGTGACATCTGATTTCTACTCTACACAATCTGTGATTACAATTACTTCATTCTCTCATATTTCTTTTTGTGTTTTCTCTTCGATTGACAAAGACCACTGTGTGGTTGAAATATATCATTTTTTAAGTGCTTTTATGTGTTTCTATTTCAAGACTACAGAGTGGACTCTTACCAAGGTAAGTCTGTCAGTCTCCTAGTCCAAAAAATCTAAATAATCTTTACCAACCAAAACTAACCTAAATATATATATATATATATATATATATATATATATATATATATATAATACAATAAAATCAGTAAAATAATTCTTATATATATTAAAGTATTCGTAATGAACTCGTTTACAAAATTATAGTATTTAAAGGCACTTCTAGTTTGATTCAGCAACTCTGTTTTAGTTCAAACTAGGTGACTAGCTGCTTGGCGTCAAGTGGCGCATCAGCTATAATATTTGTGAGTAGTAAGTGGTCTGTTTGTTACTCACAATTTGTTGTGAAGTTTTTGTTTGTTTGGAAGTTTAGTGTTTACATTGTTTACAACAAGTTTATTACTAGGCCATTTTGTAGCGGTTTTTGTTAGTGTATATAATATAAAAATCTTTTTTTCTGACAATAAGACAACATTAAAACATATGAATAAAGCTGAAATAGACTTATTCGTGTTTATTTTGTAATTATGTAAGTGACTTAAAAATGACTTATATTTTTATACATTTTCATGTGTTTTTAGCAATGTTGTGTTGTGAAACGAAATGAGCACTTTTTAGTTATTACTGTTATAAGCCTATATCTCCGTTGATTATGGATATAACTGTTTTAGGAAAAAAACTTATTTTTATCTGTACAAAGACAAGATGCTTTTATTTAGGAACTGATTTTCCATTTTATATACTCTATATAAAATGAAAACAGAAATGTTTGGAAAAATGTTTTTTTAGTAAGTCACATTTTTCTCATAATTTTGTGTGAGATTTTTTATTATAATTCTAGGTAAATGTATGTTATAGTAGAGGGTTAGAGAAGTAAATTAAAAAATAATCATGGAAATCCATTGATAAATAAAAATTTGGAGTAAGTTTTGTGAAAGCACTACATTTTCAATAAATCATGGCCGGGACTTGAGCAGAAACCCATGCAAAACGTCCCGGGATCTAAAGGGTTGAAAATTATTGTAGAGTTAATATCAGAATAAATTAACAATTAATGATAAATGTATAGTGTTATATTTTTTTAATGTTTTTACTTAGAACTAATTTTGTGTTCTTTTTACATACTTTATAATATTTAAATGAAATTTATATATTAATCATGCAGTGTTTTCAAAGAGCTGAAAATAGTTCATGTCGTTTATTCTGTCTCTATAGAACAGATTTTGAGTTTCTCTTGATAAAAAAAAAATAGAAAATTTTGAAATAAAAATGCTCAGTGACATATATTTAAATGTTTAAATAAATAAATCGTTGGTTATTTGGCGCGTACCAAAGTGTGGGTCACATAAGACCCTTGAGGCTCAGTAAGTCAATCAGTCCGTTCCCAGACTAAAATGTTCACATCTAGTGGTTTAATAAAATGTGACGTCAGCGTATAATCACAGATACATTAACAGATTTTATGTTTATACTAATCGTTCTAAGCTATGTTTCAACGTTACACAGAGTTGATCTCTTAAATTTCTTCGACCCTGCTGAAATAACGGTTCGCATCAACCCTTCCTAAATTATTGTTATTAAAATTTATATTCCAAGCATGAGGATCCTAGATGTAAATTTAAATCAAGAATGAATTTATTACCACTCTACAGTAATAAATAATTTCAGGATTAAATTAGTAAACATTATGTTTTGAGAATGACTAAAGGATAATATTATTTAATCTTCTTACATGTTGAAAAATACATGACATTTATCAAGTAGGACCTACGTAAAACATCGTAGTGTAAACATGTGTGTAGGCCCACTGTAAATATTAAATATTGTGTTATATTGGTGATAACCTATAGACCCGTCGATCCTAAATCGGTTTAAAACGTTTTATGTCTCTATTTATCTCTGCCTCTTCAGAGATCTTGTTTTAATCCCAATTGATAACACCCTCTGCGCCCCCCCCCACGCAGCATAATGAGATGTACCCCAATCGTCAAACAGCAAACCCCATCCCACCCCTCCTCTACCCATATTAATCTGTACACCTACTACGTTACTAAAAATAAGGTGCTGCTGATTGGTACTTAGGTTACCCTTCCGGGATTTCCTGCCTCTACCTGCTTACTAACCATCGGACAACTTCGACCGTGAACCTTTAAGTAACAAAAATATTATTGGAATATTTTGACCATCGGACCGGTTCGGAACCACCGAGCGTGCATAAGTGGATTTGTTTATGTAAGATTTAAGGTTAGACTTTGCGATAGGGATGCTGAATTCACTAAAATGGTTTAACAAAGTTACAAGTAGTATTACTACCCCTTTGTATTTAATATTGCCCGTTTGTAAGTTTTCCTTGTCAAATGAACCCTATTAATCATCCCTTCTAGTAATTAATCTTCGTGTAACCATTTGCCCTCCTATTGGCCTATACGAATAACAGCTCACTGTTGAAAACATAGCGAGTTATAGCACGCCTCGAGGTAGTTGAACTACGCATTGTGATTTGAAAATACGGCGAACTGTAGTCTAATCTGTGCGCATAGATAAAACGCCGGAAACGGGTCATCACTCATAGATCAAACCACATCTGCAGCTAAGTTCGCGATACAATCTGAAACGACACGTGTTTTAGCGAGCTACGTTTTCCATTAGGGTGAAAAGAACGGTTACCCTTTGAAGACGAACTGCCCATCTTGGAACACTCCATGTGTATTGAATGATTGATCTTAATTATCTTAAAATATGCCCTGAGTAAGGCTAAGCAGTAAGCTCTGGTTATCTCTTGAAGCCAAGGTTACTCAAATATTGTTAAAACACTTTCCCCTTTTTTAATTGTAGTAACCAAGCGTGCTAACATCTTTTTTTTAAATTCAAAATATACGAGATACTCAATTGGGGCAATGAACTAAAAGGGCCTGTGGGTCATGGATTAATATTCATCAATAAAATACGCATCAAACAAGAACTTTATTAATTTATTATCTTTTAAAACTTTACTATAGAGAAAACCTAAACAAATTAGTCTATAAAGTACCAAAAAAGGGTAATTAATGTTTTTACTACGAAAGTTTAATTCAATTTCTTCTAGTAGTTCACACTATGCTTATACGCCTTGTATATATATATATATATATATATATATATATATATATATATATATATATATCTTGTTCAAATTTTCAACCGTTAATGAAATACCTTTTATTCACCCACTCAAGTTCCAATACAATTTTTTAAACACAGTTTTTTCAAATAATAATTCAATAATAAATCAATTTTTAATTAATTTTAAATTAATTAATTAACATAAATTTAATAATGAATTAATTTTAGTTTTATATGGGGGGAAAGCTTTTCAAAAGAGGGGTAAGGTATGTGTAATGTAGTTATTTCGTTCCATTTGGCTTAAAATAGATTACAACATATGATTTAATTAAACAGCTGATTTTTTGTTATAGGTTGTGAGATAGAACAGCTGTTTTAACGCATAGGTTATTATACTTTATTTCCAATACAATATTTTAAACTTGATTTGACACAGTTTTTTTCCAATATTAATTCAATAATAAATGAATTTTTAATTAATTTTAAATTAATTAATTACGTTAAATTTAATAATGAATTAATTTTAGTTTTATAAGGGGGGAAAACTTTAAAAAAAGGGGCAAGGTATGTAATATAGTTATTTCGTTCCATTTGGCTTGAAATAGGTTATAACATACGATTTCATTAAACAGCTGATTGTTTCTTATAGGTTATGAGGTGGAACAGCTGTTAACGCACAGGTTATGTTAGTTTATTTATATTAAGTTAAAGTAACTAAAATAAAAATCTCTGTTGACTTAAGTATGAATTTACTTTAATTTTATTTATTTTTTTATACTACTTGTTTTATTCTTTAAAAATGGTTTCAAAACAACGAAAATTCACAATTGCCAATTGCTACATTATTGAAAGGCTTGATTATTCTCTTTGCTACATTAGTTTATGCCTGGTTAAAGCACTGATGAATATAGATTTAAACCGTCTTCAAATATATTATTTTTATATTTTGATATTTTTAATATTTTAAACATGAACATCCTTTTTTACAAGGATATGTTTTGGTAAATTTTTAGAGGAATTTCACAGCAAAGCCTGATAGTTTTTTGTAAACTTTCAAAACACTGATTAAAAAACGTATTAAAGATTTATAAACACTTTTTAATGTTTGGATCACACGAAAATTAATTTGTTTCTTTCTTTTTCAAACCTATGAAATTGGAAATAGTTCATGTTTTTGTTAATAAATTCAGCTTACTTATATACGATTTTGAAATATTTTGGTTTTATTTTTCGATCAAAAAACTGTACCCACTACATATGTACTCCGATGGGATCACGTGTCATAGTTTCTAAACACGTGAGTAGAACGTTATAATACTCCTTGTTTCTGTTAGGTTATGCATGGTTATGTTTAGTTCCGAAACCCCAGATCTCCCCGTTGGCCACTCGAAATTCAATCTTGAGTGCGACCCTGCGCCTGTCACTTGCAGTGGCACACATCAATATCTACTTCCACTGGGTATCATTAAAGATTTACAAGTATAAGCAGCGCTGACACCAGCAACATAAAAAATTCGCGACATTATATAGGCTTAGATTTAGGTTTACATATCTACTGACGTCATTGCAAGCCTGTTTGAAATAACTAATCGCACCTCAGACATAACACATAAATAACACATTTTAAATTTAAAACAAGCAAATTTTGACCAGTGGCCAGCTGCTGTTTGTAATTTCAAATTATATTCAAATGTTCATGATAAGTAATTGCTTAAGTTTGCCATTTCCGGCGCAGTGCGCTGAACTGCAACGTGACGTAATATCCTTCTGCGTTACTCGTTCATATATAACACATTATGCACTTACAAAATCCTTTGTTTATATGTGCGATTGGCCATTTGGCAAACTAATTCTAATATTTGAGAAATCCCGAAATACAATATTCAATATTTCAATACACATTATACCAGACCACTACAATATTTCATTCAATACTATAATGTTTGACACTTGAGTGACTTGAAGAAAGACTAGGTACGTGCAGTCGCAGATAGCAGCGATGTTTTTAACATACTGACAAGAAAGTAAACCCAAAGTTGGAGTGAAAAAAAAAAGAAAGACGTGGGTAAAAGAATTGAGGGGCAGGTATGTTCACACGGAGAACATGGCTGTAAATAAGGCTAAGCAATGAGCGGAGACCTGGACACTAAGGTGCAGAAGAGAGTGAGAATGCAGAGGTTAGCGAAAATGGGAAGCCTAGGGGGGCAGCTATTTCTAGAGTGCCGAAAAAAGTGATAAGTACAGCCTGAAGGCAAGCCAAAGCCTAGTGTGGTGATCAGTACACTACAGTACATTCAGCAGTGTCTTTTGCGAAAAAGCTTAAGAAGAAATGGAGATGGTGAAAAATGAACTGTGACAAGGAGTGCCTGTCTTTCGACTCCAACTCTTTGTCAAGAACAGAAAAGTATGTTTTTGTGGAACATCTCCAGTCTACGATATGAAACCGCTACCGCCACGAATGAAACTTCAAACTCATGACTCCCGCCCGGGTAAACGATTGTGAAGTGGTAAACCCATATAGAAAAATGAAAAAAGTAGGTAATTTATAAATTCCACTTCGAGAAAATAATAGTAACGAAATTGATTACATTGCACAAAACTTTATTATAGTTCTATAAGTGTTTTTGTCTGGAGGAGGAATTAAAAATAAAAATGTTAATAGTTTGCTCTACAATAGAAAATTACATTTCAAATTCGACTTTAACACAATAAACGTATGCAAATGGTTTATTGTTCATAACGTAATGTTGTGTCCCCAAGACGAAACGTTAAGCCCAACTGCGTTGTACGAGATAGTACAACATGGTAGTGATTAGAGCCGCCGCACACGGATCGATTGTTGATTCGTCGAGAGGTTCGCGCGTCACTCTCGTCTTGTGCGATATCTGCGGCTCGGGTGTCTGCCATCCGCACATTGGACCTCAGTTTGTTTCCATCTCGCGACCAGAACTTACCTCTTCCGCATTTTTAAACCCAGAACGTAATAAAAATGAGCAGTTCAAGTAGTGATGAGGAAGACTTTGTGATGTTTTTGTGGTACTGGCGCTTGAAAAGAATAAAACGTAGATTATGGTTGCATCCTTATATTGAACGTAATTATATTACTCGGTTATTTGTTGGTGCAAAAGAACTGGAACAGAGTGACGCTAAATTTTTAGCATTTTATAGAATGTCGAAAGATTCATACACCGCTCTATCGTGTACAACTAATTAAAAATTAAACTAATATAGTTAAAACTACGAGTAATACAATCAACGAACATAACATTTACCGATCATTTTAAAAAATCTGTAAAAATTATTAAAACACAAGAAAAAGAAGAAAGAAAATTAAATTATAATTACTTCCATGACGTAGAATCGCGCGATCCTCTCGATAAATCCCGCGCACTACCGATCTCACGAGACGAGGAACGCAGGGGACGAGGAACCGCTCGGTTTTTGACGAGGACAAAACGCCCCGTCTGCGGACCCCAATGCCATGACGTAGAAAGTTAAATGGAGGGGAGAGTCGAACGCTATTTTTCGATCGTCGACCCGTGTGCGGAGGCTCTTAAACGGTCAACAATGTTTGATCAACTCATCAACACAGATTCATCGAAGACGCTCTGCGGCCACAGTGTATTTACTCTGATGACGTCATTGATATTTGTACCGAGTCTGTGGATATTGTTGTGATTAATAATTTAACACATATTATGCACTTGCTCGCAGCTTATCTGTGTTAGTTTCTCGATAAGCGATTGGTAGCCCGCGTCATTCACGGTTATCGGCCATTTACAAACGTTGAGAAAATCATTACAGCCACAGCAAGATATTTGTTGTAATGAGAGAAGACAAAGTAAAGAAAATAAGTGAGCGGCCCTGCCAACGCGAGCCATGATTTGGCTACTGTCCCAGTACTAGAGGATCATTATGTAACTCCTAAGTCTACACCATCTATTCTTCGTTCACCTTCTTTTAACCTTTCTATGCCCTCGATGAGAGTAGGTCGGCTTCAGTTACGCCATCCTGCACTTGTAAATCATCCTCTCCTATATCCAGGTCTATATTTGTCTCTAGCCTCTGCCCTAGAGAGCACGATGAAAATTATATTTTCAAATATCGAAGAAAATGTTTATGGTAAGTGAAAAAGAGTCTTGGTTTATTTATCTCTTATGGAGTTTATTATTGTATATACTTATTGTTCATTAACATTACCTAGATCTAAGTAAGAGTAGACACAATGGCGCAGAAGGAACTAAACTGGGGAACGTAGAAGTTTTCAGGGTGCCCCTGAAGAGGACATTGATTGGATGTCGAAACGTTGAAAACTGTATTTTAATTATTAAATTTGTCTACGATTTGTTGTAAACTTCTATTAATAACTAATTATAAAAGGCGTTGAAATATTCTACAAAATTATAAAAATATTTAATGCAATGAAAATATTGGAAAGAACCCCAATACCACAAAAATAATCAAAAATAACAAATAAAACAAGTTACTTAAGATTAAACCCTTATGTACATTTCGATGACCATGTCATCATCATAAGAGGGTCTTATTACAAAGTTACAATCTAGCAAACAAGAAGTTACAAACTAGAGTGATCTGTCTAGTTTGTCACTCTAGTGATCACTCTAGTTTCTAACTTCTTGATTGCTAGATTGTAACTTTGTAATAGGACCCTCTGATGATGATGACATGGTCAAATGTACATATGGGTTTAATCTTAAGTAACTTGTTTTATTTATTTTTTATTATTTTTGTGGTATTGGGGTTCTTTCCAATATTTTCATTGTAATATATTGTACCACTGTGCTCTTGATATTGTGTAAAATATTTAATGGAAAAATAAGTCTATCCTGGATCTATATTTATGTGATTCTTACAAAGCTGAATATTTTATAAAAGCATTCTCCTAAATATATTATGGATAATATTGTGTTTGTGAACTAAATATATTGTACGTGGGCAGTTACGTGCACAAATACATTAATTTCACGAGAAGGTTTTCGTGAAAACATACGATTTTCGATGCTCCCTTGATGTTATGGAGTGGCTGTCGAAAGGCCGTCCTTCCATTGTTTCAGTCAACTAGTGGGTAAAATGATGACTGTTCAAACCGTTGAGCACGAGTGTTCTATACAGACGCGATATAACAACTTGTAGTGAGCGCTTAAGTGAAGGAGACGTTACCTGCATTAAGAAACTTGCATCGCCGACTTCTCAACACGTTCACTGCGGGAAATAATTTTATAAGAGTAACAATGTGAGGATACGTTTTATCTGGAATAATCTTAATTTATATGACTTAAGGCTAGAATTGTAGTTCCGGAAATGTTTTTCGTGTTTTTTACACACCGTGCTCTAAAGGTGTAATATGATGGTTATACTCGTCCAGGATTATATCCTAGTCTGAGGCCAACCGAGAGTGGGTAGAGATTACACTACCTAGACCGGGATAATCAAATGGTTTATTGAAGGCACGGAAAACCTGGCCGTTTTAGGTCCTAATGGTCTGGACGGAAGGTTCTAATGGTCCCGAGTAGTTCTAGAAAAGCAGGTGGAATAGTAACGTCCTGTTCGAGTCATCCCAGGGGTGGGCAGGTATCCACTCCGGGCCTTAGAGTGAGGCATGGGTTGTGGCACGAAGGTCCTCGTTTGGACCAGACGCTTTCAGGTCCTAATGGTCTGGACGGAAGGTTCTAGTCCCGAGTAGTTCTAGAAAAGCAGGTGGAATAGTAACGTCCGGTTCGAGTCATCCCAGGGGTGGGCAGGTATCCACTCCAGGCCTTAGAGTGAGGTATGGGTTGTGGCACGAAGGTCCTCGTTTGGACCAGACGCTTTCAGGTCCTAATGGTCTGGACGGAAGGTTCTAGTCCCGAGTAGTTCTAGAAAAGCAGGTGGAATAGTAACGTCCGGTTCGAGTCATCCCAGGGGTGGGCAGGTAACCAGTCCGGGCCTTAGAGTGAGGCATGGGTTGTGGCTCGAAGGTCCTCGTTTGGACCAGACGCTAGTTCAGGCTAATTCTGCGACTTGGATAAAAGGTTTGAAAGGCAGGCTTACCCTGCGTTTCAACTCTTCTGCATCACCATCCTTAATTATCCTTTTCACAACACAATGACAATGTCTATAAACGCTGTCATTATTTATGAGTCGCTGGGATCAAGCCTGATGTCAGCGCAATCTATGGGAAATGTTTCTATGGGAATGTTTTGTATGGGAAATTGCTGAAGTAACATTTTAACACACGAAATCTTCAAAACGACAATAGTATTCAGCTGCCTCTCTCATCTATATCTAGAAAGCATGTACAAATATTTACGTCCACACCACGTCATTTTTCTGCTTACGTAGAATAATCGTATTTATCGAAGCATTCGCCAATGCCCAGGCCAGGGTTATATGGACGTCCAATAGATAAATGTAAGGTGATTAACTGCAATGAAAATAACAAAATACCGATATTTACATAAAACTTACAATTTATATAAACAACAAGTTTTTAAAGTAAATTCCTTCTTAGTCAATTCAACAAATACAAGTTTTATTTCAGTTACTTGTTATTAAATGATTACAATAAATATAAAAGAGTAACATAACCTATGTGTCAAATAAATATTCTGCTACATAACCTATAACATCATGAAACTATATGTTATCACTTATTTTAAGCCAAATGAGACGAAATACCTAATTGCATACCTTGCCATTTTCTGAAAAAGTAGGTAGTTTTGTGAATAGTTTGTGTAGTTTTTCTGTTATATAAAACTAAAATTAATTCATTTTAAATTTAATTAATGAATTAATATTTGAAAAAAACTGTATTAACATCAAGTATCATACAGTACAAGTTTAAAAAAATGTATTTGGACTTAAGTGGGGGAATAAAAAGTAGTTTATAGGAGATTGGAAATTTGAACAAAATATATACAGATTGTTTCAGTAGGAATTTGCCATACTGTACAAGCTTACCATTCACCAAAATAATGAAAAACGTTTGTATAAACATAGGTCCGGAAATGCTTTATTGGCGAGTTATTCAGGGTCAAAGATTTAACCTGAAATTCAGCCCCTTAGTGAAATTAACACATGCTAAAATGTTTAGGGCGTAATTGAGTTAGATACGTTTTGTGTACAGTACATGAGGTTTAACGGTGCCCTTCGTTCTGCTCTAGCATTTGACTACTAGCCTAACTGAAAACATTATACAATACATATATCGTCTCTTTCGTAATCGCGTCTCTTTCTTTGCAGAAGCATAGCAACACATTTATAGATCATGTCTACATCAAACTATTAGAGTATTATCATTTACACTTTAAATAAGACACTGATGTTTTCTGAAGTGTTGTGTTTTTACCCCGCACTGCAGCCCAGTCCACCCTAGCGATCTCAAGGTCGGAAACACGGTTATACGGTTGAACAATGAGCTGAAAAATCGTATAAAACCTGTCCCAGAATTTTATCTCCAGTTTAGGAGAATATTGGGGTAAAATAATAAATGTTATGGTCGGAAACACACTTTTTTGCGTTTGGACTACAATAACTCTGTTGAATTGCCTATAAACAAAGTAAAGCGTTCAATAAAATTTGTAGAGAATTTTATTATTTAAAAAAATATTGTAAATAAATTCAATAAAAACGGAATAGTTTTCTTCTAAATTCAATTTTATTAAGGAACACACAAAACTAAAAATTATAAACATCACGCATTGCTAACGAAGTAGCCTGATGATGAAATGTATGCCAATGTCTCTCAAAATAGTTTCTATTTCAAATCGAAAATTTATTTAAATAATCTACAGTATTAACCATAAAATTGTTTAATCCACTTACATTGATAACAATATTACAAGAGCTGCTCCAAATGTCCACCTCCATTGTTAATACACATTTCAGCCAGACGATTTAAAGAGGCCATTGGATTCTCTAACAGCATCCATGAAGCTGTGTAGAAGTTCATGTTCATAATCAGATTTTTGAGCATACGGTAATGTCAGAAATCTAAGAGGTTTTATACCCCATACAAAGAAATCTAAGGGGCTTCATACCCCATACAAAGAAATCTAAGGGGTTTCATACCCCATACACAGACATCTAAGAGGTTTCATACCCCATATACAGACATCTAAGAGGTTTCATACCCCATACACAGACATCTAAGAGGTTTCATACCCCATACACAGACATCTAAGAGGTTTCATACCCCATACACAGACATCTAAGAGGTTTCATACCCCATACAAAAAAATCTAAGGGGCTTCATACCCCATACAAAGAAATCTAAGGGGCTTCATACCCCATACACAGACATCTAAGAGGTTTCATACCCCATACACAGAAATCTAAGAGGTTTCATACCCCATACACAGACATCTAAGAGGTTTCATACCCCATACAAAGATATCTAAGAGGTTTCATACCCCATACACAGACATCTAAGAGGTATCATACCCCATACACAGACATCTAAGAGGTTTCATACCCCATACACAGAAATCTAAGGGGCTTCATACCCCATACAAAGGGATCTAAGGGGCTTCATACCCCATACACAGAAATCTAAGAGGTTCAAATCGAGATATCTCTTAGAAGAAAACTATATCCGTTTTTATTGCCTTTATTTAAAATATAAAATTCTCCACAAATTTTATTCAACATTTTTCTTTGTTTATAGGCGATTTAACGAAATTATTGTGGTTCAAACGCAAAAAAGTGTTTTCGATCCTAAACGTTTTTTGGTTTACCATAATTTTCTTTTAAACTATTAGAGATAGAGTTCTGGAACGGTTTTATAGAACTTGTCGGCTTATTTTACATAAAACGTATATGACTAACAAACTCAATTACCGCCCTAAATATGTCAGTGTGAGTTAATTTTACTGAGGGAACTGAATTCCAGATTAAATCTTTGACCCCGTTTCACTCGCAAATCAAGCATTTCCAGACCTATGTTTAAATAAACTTTTTTTTATTAATTTGATGAGATGAATAAGCTTGTGCAGTATGGTAGATTCCTCCTGAAACACCCAGTGTGTATATATACATATATATATACCTTGGGTCAATTGACCGAAAGGTGCCTCATCACTCAAGGTAAAATTATTGCACTTAATGGTGGACAAAATTACTTACATAGTAATATATATATATATATATATATATATATATATATATATATACATATATAAATATTGCAATATGTATTCTTGTGTATTAATAAAGAACTAAGTCAAAATACAAATACAAGAATTATAATTGAATTTACAATTCAAAGCTTTTCGTTGGCTAACAGTACCAACATCATCAGGATTATTAAACAATTGTTTAATATTCCTGATGATGTTGGTACTGTGAGCCAACGAAAAGCTTTGAATTGTAAATTCAATTATAATTCTTGTATTTGTATTTTGACTTAGTTCTTTATATATATATATATATATATATATATATATATATATATATATATATATATATATATATATATATATATGAGTGTGTGTGTGCGTGTGTGTGTGAACCATATTCTTTAAAGTCATAAAAAATTATCATAGAATAGTATTTCCCGCTGTAAAATATAGAATAAACCATCTACTCTTGTCATTACACTTAATTACGCCCATTCATCAGACTAGACCTGAATCTTTTTTTTTTTTTGAAGCCGTATTATTTTCTCGCACAAAAACGTTTTCATAGCTAGAAGCCATGTGGCTGCCAAAGGTTTACTTTGAAGTATTTTCTTTCCGCAATTATTTACCTTCACCCACAAATAACTATTACCTTTCGTAGCCTCTGTGGAAATCTTGCCGGAGCCGCAGATTGACTCATTACCATGTGCTCACCTTGTCTGGGTAACGTGCGACGCGGACACCTGCCACATAAACACTTTCGCCCCGCTTGATTTGATAAAATTTTACTTTTTAATGCTAGGTCGTTTAAATTATTCAGCATTGGCTTACTTAGAATAAAAATCCGTGTTGGTGTTTGTGCGCTGGAATTATGCATACGTCCCATTACGTTAACGTCCCCGCTAAATGTTTGTATGATTTATATTAGGTAAACACCGAAAGTGAAACGCCCTTAGGGAGAAAAGGGACCAGACCAGGTGCTCTCTATCGAATGAAAAGTTACGTGAACAAACCTTTACATTAAACTTTTACTCTTCTTACAACCATATGTATACTAACTGGATACTTCATACGAATATATTATATTATAGGTATATAGTAATATTGTACAAAATTGTGCAATCATTGTACAAATAGTTTATTAAATCCTTTTTTTTAAAATAAGATTATAATTAGGGATGGGCCGATTCCGATTCTCGATTCCAGGAATCGTCGATTCTAGGTGGTATCGAGGAATCGTCGATACTCGATTCTTTATCATAAAAGTGTCGATTCCGATTCCTATTTTGTTAACTATTAAAATATGTGTGTGGAGTAATTTATTAGAAAAATAATTAATTACCAACTATATCTTATTTATGTATTGGTTGATATCAATGAATTAAATGATTAAAGTAAACGAAAATATAACGAAAATATTATTATTTATGAAGCAACAGCAATCAAGATCGTAACCATTTCCGGTCAATTGACATCGGTCCTCTCTCTCTCTCTCTCTCACTAGAGCGGGTTCGATACTCTCTCTCTCCCCCACGTGTCTTACTGCCACTGATTTATAGATGTCAGAACAAAACACAAAAAAAGTACAGTAAAAACTCGATTAACCGTGGCCATGATGGTTGAGCGAATAGACGGATAACAGAAACACCGTATTATTCCTCCGAAACGTAACCTCAATAAATTATATTATAGACGGTATTCGGTTCAGGCTACTGGCCGTCGCGTCAATTCGATGACAGTTAACAGAAATTGACGGTGGAAAACCACATATATATCAAATATGAAAAAGCAATTAAACAACATTCATTTTGCCCAAATTTATCAACAAAAAAGATCTATACTTGAAGAAACTTTATGCTCAGACACAGGACCTATAAGTGATAGTCGGTTAAAAATCAACTGGGATTGAGGAATAAATACAAAATAGGCCTGAATCAGTTGCACTTGTTCCAGACACCTGCAGAAAAAAGGTCCCACCAGATGTGGAAAAGGTATGCCCCACTAATCCAGAATGTTGAGGAAGAAGGTACCCCAGGGGAATTGACAGTAGAAGAAGAAGTAAACAATTATCTGGGGGAACCATTAGCCAGTCCAGATTGTGATGTTGGAAAGTATTTGGCAGTACAAAGTGCCAAATACCCTCATTTAAATGCTATGGCAATAAAATACCTGTCTGTCCACTCGCGACAGTGTTTTCTGAAAAACCTTTCTCAACTTCAGGAGCTATATGTGACTAGCGATGAAACTAGCTTGACCCACAACGTGTTCAAATGCTTGTGTTTTTGAACAGAAATGTACATTACCTGCCAGACTTTTAAATTTTAAAAACTATCCTATTTGTATTAATTTTTTACTTTTTATGTTGTTTGTTTGTTTTTAATTTTTGTTTTGTTTTGAGAGGCAATGTAAATAGGCTTAGGTATTTTTCAAACATGATAAAATAAGTAAAGTTCACATTTTTAACTTTAAAATGAGTCATTACTTTTATCTGATATGTTTTTAGGCTTTTAAAAATTCCTATTGATAAATCAAGGTTGAAGGTTTTGTGTAGCCTATTACATTAAAACAGAACTTTTAAAAGGTTTTGCCATATGACCAAGATGTTAACTAAATTAATTATTAGAGAACTAGAATGTAAGCTAATATAACTTGAAAGAATCGAGAATCGAGTAAAGAATCGAGAATCGAATGGAAAATTTTAGAATCGGAATCGGAATCGAAAATTTTAGGAATCGGCCCATCCCTAATTATAATTGTAAATACCTTTAAGGTAAGTTTTAACTACGTCATGATTTGATATTTGAAATAACTTTTTTCTTGTACAGAAAATATGTTTGGGTACTTTTGTAAAATTTTAATATATTTATGTATATTTTCATTCTGTAATGCTCTACATTCCCTATGGTGTATGTGTGTGGTGTGTGATCGGTATAGAGTTAAAATACCAAATTTAATAATGTATGCATAATTAACCTACCAAGCACCAAAAACTTGCTTACAACGTGGTTATCAATTTCTTTTGCGATTGCTTTTTATTTAAGAAAAGGTTCTATGCGGAACAGCTCAAAAACTAAGCTCTTTTAGGGGTATCCCGCAGCGCATAATGTTTGACCAACTTAAATTGAAGTCTATAAAACTTCATGGAGTAAAAATAGGCTTAGATTTGCTTTTATCCTAAACAGAAGGGAATAAAATATTATATCAGAAGACACTGATGAAGATCGGCAATAGCGATCGAAAACGTTCTGTCTCAGTAAGTTTTAACAAATTTACTAAATTTATAGTTCGGATAGTCATAAACTATTGTTTAAGTAATTAAAAATATTATACTTTTAATTTATGTTTTAAAATTTCACATACAGAGTGTTCAAAAAAGAATTCCGGGATTCGAATGGGCGTTACCGGAAAACTACTCAAGATAACTAAACTATATAAATTCGATATTGAAGAGAAAAAACAATTTTTTTCATACCTTAATACCTTATGATTCAATGCGAGTCCCTTCATCAAAAACGTACTCCATTTCTCACCAAGTGTTTTGCAGCATCTCTGGTGTTATAGTCGTTATTGCTGTCAAAATTCGCTCACGCAGATGTCTCGGATCGCGAATGTTTTCAGTGTACACAATGTTTTTTTACGTTACCCCATGAAAAAAGTAAAAAAAGAGGTAAAAACAAGGGTTCCTGGGAGGGGAGAGAATAGGCGCCCCCGCATATCCGAACATTTGGAAATTTATTTCGTGTGTCGCGGTACTGTAATGCGACGGGGTGACTCCTTGACTAGCTTGTTGTTCACTGTCTCCGATTTGAGGAAACAAAAAATATTTAAGAACACTAACATAAATCATGCCATTAATAGTTTTTTCGGGATTGTTACTCGGTCATACATTAACCCGCACACGTTCAGTTTTGGCGAATCGCGCACATGTTCCTGCACAACTTTAGGTTGTTCTGAATCACATATCCGACAATTGTGACGATTAACGACATATTTGTGTGGAATGTAGTTTCAACTGAGAACAGCGCTCTTTTAAGAGAATTATAATTGTCATGAATGTCATTGAGTATGAAACTGGCAAACACGATAAACTAAACCTAATTATTTCAGTTTCAGATTGATGTTTAAATAATATAGATATCGTTTATATAACAGTTTTTTAGTATCGCTGGTTCAAAATCCTGACATTTCCTTTGGAACACTCTGTATTTATGTGTGTGTAGACAGATTATTTAGTTTTATAAAGTTTGAAACATCCGACAGCAACGATCTGCAATTTCTACCAAAATATATTATTTAAAATTTTTCAAATATATTCACTATAAAAATACAATATCTATAACTATCAATTTTAAATTTTATCACACAAATATATAATTCAATTCCTTCCATTAGTTCACACACTCCCTATATTTTGTACAAATTTTCAATCGTTAATACAATACTTTTTATTCACCCATTCAAGCGCAAATACATTTTTTAAACTTGTAGTGGATGACACTTGATTTTAATACAGTTATTTTGAAATATTAATATTAATTAAATTTAATAGTGAATTAATTTTAGTTTTATATGAGAGACAAACTTTTCGCAAAAGGGAAAATGTATGCAATATAGTTATTTCGTCCAATTTGGGTTAAAATAAGTGCTAACATATGTTTTTATAAAACAGCTGATTTTATGTTGTAGGTTATAAGGTAAAACAGCTGTTTTAACGCATAGGTTATGTTACTTTATTTATATTTATTGTAATTATTTAATAAAAAGTAACTAAAATATTTTGTTGTTGATTTAAGTAGGAATTGGCTTTTAAATGATTTTGTTTATATTATTTGTGGTTTTTTTTTTAATGAAGTAAAACATTATTTTCTGTAAAATAACCACGCGGCTTGGGAGAGAAAGGTTGAAGTCAAGGTCATAGAAGCCGACAATCTCGTAACGAGTACGGACGTGTTTCGACCAGTCCTAACAGGCCAAATCTCATAGTAAAGCTGGAGAAATAGTGCTGTCCTTAAAAAGTTCGAGTCTTACTTAAAAACTTGAACATATACAGTCGCTCTATAATCTCTAGGTGCATTGCACAAGGCTAATGCAACCTGTACTAAGAGGTATGTGGTGTACACGGAAAGCCCATAATTACAGAAACCATTGGCAGTTTAGTATTGACCGAAGAGTAAAATTTTGAAAACTAAATTCCATTTTTGCTATTTTAACACTAATAATTAAACACAACTTGACAAAATAAGTAAATTAAATTTATTTAAATTTAAATATATTCTTATTTGAAGATTCCTCATTGATCATTAGATTTAGGTATGGTTATAGGTGGTAACTATTCGGAAATCAGTTTAAAGAGCAGACTTTAATTTTCCACTATCACAATCCATTCTTCAAAGCAAAATTTTAAACATTAATTGCCATTTTATGCCCCTTAAACCCTTACAGTTAGAAACAAGTTAATAAAACGAATTAATTAAATTTGTTTTTAGTTTAAAAAGTATTCAATGTACATTAAATGTTAGTTTATGTACAACGTAGTATTTATTTATTAATCAGGTTGAAAGTTTGCAAGAAATGTCAAGGTCGTAATGGTAAATTAATTTTTTTTCACAAACTACGAGGTTTCGCAAATAAATATTGGCTCAACGAGACTTCTCTGAACCTTCGTTAAAATTTCTGATATAACAATTTTTTCAAGCCATATAGGAATTCCGTAGCTAATACAATTGGAAAATCTTGTGTAAGTTTTATTTCTAAATTATACGGCCATTGATAAACAAAAGTTATTGAAATACAGTGAGTAAACCTTGAATTTGTATTAATTACATTTCTTTAAAATTTTAATACAGTAGTTTTAGCCTTGTAAATCCGATTCATCCTCAGATAATTTAGAATAAAGAAACGTAAAAGTGGATAAAACATTGCAACCTTGACGATGATGTTGGAACGATTCGAAACTAGTAGTTAAACAAAAAGTCACGCGACAGAATTTACACATTTGTAAATTGTTTGTTTTACAGCGTTTGTAAACTCTCAAACATTTATAAACTTAGTAACTTTAGTGCCACTCTTTTTTTTAGCCCGTTGGTGGCACCTCTTCCTCCATACCCAAAGTGGCACTCCTTTCTTTACAACTCTAATGATACTCCTTTCCTTACGTCTCTAGTGGAACTCCTTGCTT
Source organism: Prosapia bicincta (assembly GCA_036971475.1). Lineage (NCBI taxonomy): Eukaryota > Metazoa > Arthropoda > Insecta > Hemiptera > Cercopidae > Prosapia > Prosapia bicincta. The sequence continues at coordinate 55,118,764 of JBAIZL010000003.1, read as the reverse complement.
TACTTCCCTAGTGACACTCCTGTCTTTAAACTCTTTGTGGCGCTCTTTTCTTTACGCATTTAGTGGCACCTCTTCTCCTACGTCCCTAGTGGCACGCCTTCCTTTACGGCCCGAATGGTAATCTTTTTACTACGCCTCTATTGGCAATCTTTTCTCTACGCCCCTTTTTAAGTCTCTAGTAACACTCCTTCCTTCAGTAGCATCCCTTTTAGGCCCTTAGTGTCATCCTTTCTCTACTCTTTCTTACTCTCTACTTTTTCCAACCAAAAAAAACGCTCCCATCACGCCTCTAGTATCAGAATGTAATGTACGACTGTTGCATACAATGTTTCTTTTCAAATTTTGGTTTTCTTAAAGTATTAATTTTTTTATAGCATAATAATTTTTAAAAAATACTGAAGAAAAACGTGCCTAATGGAACTCACAACTTCTATAAGTTCCTAACCCTCTGGGCTCAGGTATACTTCTCTACAGCTCTTTATAAAACTTCGGAAATCGATAGTTATTGGATCTGCATTCTTCTTGATATCTCTCATACCTTTTTCCTAATGAAAAATTAAGTTAAAGACGCAGATGGTGGTATAAATGATTGCATTGTCGAGGCACATCTACAGATTTTCTGTCTACCTGCCACTTCCTATAACCAATAGGGGAGGGTGTTATAAGGTAGGCGATCATTCAGTAGGACAAATAATCAATAGCTTACGAAACCTGAGTAAAGATTGTGAATATGGGTAGGCACAAATATCCTCTGGTGTAGGATGCAGGGATGTTACTATGGACAGGTGTGTACAGTAGCGGACCTGAAGTATATCTACTATCTAACTTATGTCAACTTCTGAAAACTCCATGTAAAAAAATGCAAATTAAATTAGTCAAAGTAAATGAAAGGACATAACGGGTCAATCAGTCAGTTAGAAAAGATTTGGAATCAGAGGTTTTTTTTGAGATAGAAGAAGGATTAAGGAGTGACAGCATTGGAGGCAATAGAGGTGTTAAGAAGAGTTATTTGGTCCTCTGTGGGAAGAGTAGGAAGGGTGGTAGGAGTGATGGCCGCAACTGGATTGGGGGGGGGGGTTAAAATAGATCCAGATCGGATTTCAGAACAAGTACACCCACAGGAACTGGTTAGTTCGAAGATTGTCTATAGATTGATTTCAAACAGAATAGGATTCTACTTAGGTGAAATCGACCAAAGGGAGTGGGGATTACAGCCATCTGAGCTAATAGGAAATTCACATCTTGTTGCGTAGGTGAGACTTGTTGCCAATTTGACGTAAAACTTCCGTTCGTCACTCAGTGTCATCGTAACTGTGGTGGAGTGATTTACTAGTGGTGTAGCTTGCTTCGTTCTAGATTTTCAGTCGCTGGCAGAGGCAAGTTGACTGCAAATGCGTTCGAACTGTCAACATCGCATCCCTACCCTTCCATTCCTATTCTACTTTAAATCAAAGTATAGTGGATGTGTCTGCCACGTTAAAGTTAGGACTATAAGCCAGCAACTCTCTTGATGCTGGGAGAAGGGGTAAATAATAATCAGTATAGGGACTAGCTATATTAATGCATTAACTATATCGATAATTCTGAGCTATGGAGAGTTGTCTCTACTTGCCAAATTACTATAAAAGTGAATATTTTCCATACCTTCAGAAAGAAATACGAGAATAATATAATTTTGGTTAGTTTCGCGTTATTGTATTTTTATGGCGTGTTATTCTTTTGCTGGACAAACGTTAGCCTCACAGGCAAGAACATTATCACTGCGCAGTTTATACTCCCCTAGTACAAGTTCCCCACAGTAATTTCCTACACCGCGTTTACACATGTGTGAAGATCTGCCTGGGAATACAGCTGCCAGACGTTGTGGCAGACACGCGGGCGTCAAAACACGCAAATAGACGGTGTAGGAGTGCAAGCGGACGCGCAATATAGTTTGGCAGAGTCAAAGAGGATTAAGTAAGGTCAGTTGCCAGAACTGAGCAGTGGAAACAAAATTAAAACAATCCTTGCCCAACGGAGCGCACCTGTCGTCTGCCCTGAAATATCCCGTCTGGATTTCGAAATGACGCCCTTGTCTCATGACTCATAATTCTTTTAACTAATTTACTTATATTTCAATGGCGTGATGCTTCACAAAGCTTCATCAGAGAGTTCGCTATGTAGCTAGATGCCAACAATATTGGTTAGCGTCTAAATATGGTTATGGATACACAGGTGATCGCCTGAAATAGCGTTTAGTTTCCAATATGAAAAAGTAATTTTAGAATTTCTTCGTGCGATTAATTTTGCTTCCAGCGGGATTTCAACTCAGCCTTATACATTATTAAACACGTATCTAAATGATTTTGACAAGTTTTTGACAATATGTTGATAGGATTGACTGGTTAATACGCATAAATACGTTTTAAATAAAACAGCTGGAGTAATTTTCTACGCTTGAAGAATTTTTCCCTTTGCTTGGTTTGAACTCGTGCTGTTTTATTTACAACGTATTTATGCGTATTAACCAGTCAATCACATGAACATATTGTCGGGAACTTGTCAAAATTATTGAGAAACGTTTTTAATAATGTATTAGGCTGAGTTGAAACTCAGCTGGAAGCAAAATTAATCGCACGAAGAAATTCTAAAATTAATTTTCATAATGGAAACTAAACGCTATTTCAGGTGATCACCTGTGTATCCATAACCATATTTAGACGCTTACCAATAATGTTGGCATCTAGCTACTTAGCGACACTCTCTTTTATATATAAATATTATATATACATATATATATTGAATAAATTTTCAATCATTAATAAAATACTTTCATTATTCATCTAATCAAGTTCAAATACATTTTCATTAACTTGTAGTAGATAACAGTTGATGTCTTTTCAAATATTTATTCATAAATTTAAATTTTTTTAAACTTCATGTACTGGACGGATTCGAACTGAAGGACATGTTTGAAATCCAGCACTTTGGCACTGAGCCAACTTTCCCATTCTATTACTTCAAAATATATATATATATATATATATATATATATATATATATATATATATTCTTGATATTTAACATTATTCATTGTTTTTCCGTTGCACTGACTTTATGAAGTTAATATATTACTATGTGAGTAATTTTATCCACCATTAAGTGCAATAATTTTACCTTGAGTGATGAGGCACCTTTCGGTCGTTGACCATTGTCGAATCACTCCGAGCGAATTATAAATTCAAATATAATTCTTGTATTTGTATTTTGTCTTTCGTTCTTTATATATATATATATATATATATATGAAATTATAAGAGAAATAAAACAAATAAATAGTAAGAAATAAGTAATAGTCCAACACCATACACTGTGTAGACAGGAAAATAGAAAATGTCAAGGAAATTCGCTTTCTATTTTGCCACTTAATATTGTGAATCTGTCCTATGTATGTACGTACAACTATTCTTTTAGCTTAGTTTGTGAGGTAATGTTAAAACTAAAAAAATACATACACAAGACTCACAAATTAATCATTTATTGACTCATACGCGTTTCAATACCAAAATCATCATCATCAGTGAGTGTTGCTACTACAAACTCTACTTACAACTCAGTTTATAGTAATAACAATCACTGATGATGCTGACTTTGTCATTGAAACGCGTATGAATCAATAAATTATTAATTTGTGAGTCTTGTGTATATCTTCTATTTGTTATGTATATACATATTTATATTAATTTTAATTATAAAATAAAAAGTCACTGAAATAAAATTTTGATTTGCCGACCTCAGTAGGAATTGACTTGAAATTTTATTTTCTATATTTATTGTTTATATTTGAAAGAAAATGTAAACTAAGACGAAAGTGGGAAATAAAAAAACGGCCTTTTGGCCCAAGGGGGGCGCCACCCAGTTTGGAAACTCATGCTTTAGAGGATTCAGAAGGACTTTAGGACGAGGTTGGAAGATGGAACCTCTTATTCAGTATTATTATTTTCATAATACCATTAACTGAATGAAGTGAAGTCAGTCCGAGTCAACTTCACAAATAAGGCACTGAAAGATCCCCCGTTAATGGATGTTAACAGAATCATCATCCCTTATTAAAATAAAGCTAAATATCCTAGATGCTACCTAGATGCTAAACTAAGATGGAAGCACCACATCAAGAAAAAGAAGGAGGAATTAAATATCAAATACTGTAAGCACTATTGGCGTTTGGGTAGAGATTCAAACCTTTCATTAGGAAATCAGATTTTTAAACTATGTTGGATGTATGGCAGTCAACTGAGGGGATGTGCAAAGGAATCTAATGTAGAAATTCTCCAGATTTTCCAAAATAAAGTACTGAGCAATATGGTCAATGCCCCTTGGTATGTAAAAAACAAAGATATTCACCGAGATCTAAATATTCCGACGATACCAGAAGAAATAAAGAAGATGGCCAAGAAAATATGAAAAGAGACTACACCTTCATCCAAGTACAGTGCCTCTTTAACTTCTCGATAACCAGTCCATGGTTAGAAGATTGAAGAGAACCAAACCATTCGAGTTAGTGTAGTGTTGTGTTGTGCTGTTCTAGTTCTAATACAATATGTATTGACAATGTTCAGACAAGAACTAATGAGTCAATGGGCACTTTAGTTATATCAGTATTTAGGTTACGATAATGCAAGCAAAGTTAATGGTTGGTCTAATGAGACCAGTTTTAATAGGGGAAATATATAAATAATAATACCATTGCTATTAAAGGTATAACTCTATCAATGTACTACTTTATTTAATGTACTACTATCAATAGCATATTTTAAATATATTATCTTTAAAGAATTAATTTAAAGAATTATATTGAGACAGGACATCAACCTACAGCACTCGAGCCTTGACATCTTTCAAGAACCCAGGTTCCAGGTCAAACCACCCTCCTTTGTGAATATAAACTTGAATCTCCTCGAACCCTGGTCCAAAAAAGAGCCTCAAGAAACAATCAAGAGGAAAGCAATGGAAACTATTGCCAAGATTTTAAAACCACACTTGGTCGCTGCTTACACCGACGGCTCTTCGAATTCTGACTGCGATAGAGGTGGATCCGGAATCTTTATAACCTACCCTGATGGCTCAACTTCCAGACACAAAATTGCAGCAGGCAAAATCGCCTCCAACTTCACAAGCGAACTCGTCGCAATCAAAGAAGCTCTGAGTATTTACCTCACATTGGACAACACTCAACCCCTCTGATGGCATAGTAATCTTCACGGACTGCAGATCTGCTCTTCAGGCCCTCCAAAAAGGAAATACAAACCTCGCCCAAAAGATCAATACTCTCCTGTCCTTAATTGAGGAAAAGAAGAAGCTTTGTACGCTTTAATGCATCCCGGCACACGTCGACATCAAAGGGGGCACACGTCGACATCAAAGGGAACGAAGAGGCCGATTCTCTGGCCAAGGAAGCGAGGACCATCGAACCATCCCCCGTGATTACAACATCTTCCGACGTCAATGCCGTTGCAAAACAGAAGCTCTGCCATAACAACCGAAGAAAATCATCACTTCCCGAGCTTAACTTCGACAGGGAAATAACAAAAACAATTGCCAGACTGAGGACAATGCACCTCAAAGACATGAAAATCTTGCCTGATGGATCAAGAACATACCCTGAATGTAGGCACTGCCCAAGGATACAGCTTAATCCCGATCATCTCTTCAACTGCCCGTCCATCATTGCAGCACTATTTAAAATTGACTTAAACTGTTCTAGGGAGACCCTTTATACTGACAAAGCTGCAGAGGTGGCCAGTGCAGTGCTTCACGCCTTTGGACCTGTGTAACTGTGCTCTCTCTACCTTTCTCTAAACACTTTTTTCTTCTTTTTTTTAATTGTTTTTATTGCCCTTGCCACACGACAATAACAACAAAGATATTATGGAGCGGAAACGGGATAAAGTAGGATCTGATGTCACATTACACACAAATTCCTTGTTACATCTTCGCCACCCCTCTCCATATTATAAATACGTATGTACGAGTGAGCTTGTTTGTTGAATCTTCTAATGAATGTTACATCCATTTTCGTGTTCTAAGAATATAAGTATTCAGACTCTAAAATATAGTAATTTTATTGCGGTAGAACTACTATTTCACATCACAGATAAATATTATTATGTAATAGTTGACATTATTACTAAAACTTGTTCAATCAAAGCATCACAGATACATATAATAGAATTACTTGTATATTACAGTAACAAGCCACTGCATTACACTGTATCTAGAAACGTCATGAACATTATTAAAACACACACAAAACTATACATATAACGAAATATGGGCACAGGTATGAAAATATAACTTTTTTTATTATTGCTTAATATATTTGTAATATATTATTTTATAATATTGCTTTTATTATTTAGTATTGCTTAAAATAATTTTATAAAACTGACATTAAGGAATTATTAAGTGGTAGTGACACAATAAAGCGAGAGTGACGTATCGCAACTGCACCGCACTCTGGTATAAAGTTAATAAAACAAGCTTGAATATGAACGGAAGTGTTCAGGACTTGGCTTACGTTCAAGAGCCAACAAAAAGTTCACATATCGTTTAACGACACTGGCCTTAAAGTAAATTCATAAAGTACAAGTAATATAAAGAACAATTTGTTAAAAACAATTACCACTTATATTTATTTTTAAAATTATTTTAGTTACTTTTTATGTAAACACTACAATTAATATAAATAAAGTCATAACCTATCCCTTAAAACAGCTGTTTTACCGCAAAACATATAAGTTAACATAAAATCACCTGCTTTATATGAAATCATATGATATCACTTATTTCAAGCCAGATGGGATAACTATATTGCATACTATGCCCCTTTCGTGAAAAATTTTTCTCTCATACAAAACTAAAAATAATTATTTAAATTTAATTATTGAATTAATATCTGAAAACACTGTATTAACATCAAATTACATCCCTTTCAAGTGTTAAAAAATGTATTTGTACTTAGTGGATGAATAAAAAGTATTTTATTAATGATTAAAAATTTGAACAAGTTATATATATATATATATATATATATATATATATATATATATATATATATATTACCATTGCAACACTATTTTCGTTTTATTCACTTATCACTTTCACTATATGTACTTAACAAGAATCTTACTTGGTATTTACGCGAGTTAACTTTCAAAGATTGATAGTATCTTCATTGTCGACCAGTTGATGCTCGACAATAAAGATACTATCTATCTTTGAAAGTTAACTCGCATAAATACCAAGTAAGATTCTTGTTTAAGTACATATAGTGAAAGTGATATATATATATATATATATATATATATATATATATATATATATATATATTACCATTGCAACACTATTTTCGTTTTATTCACTTATCACTTTCACTATATGTACTTAACAAGAATCTTACTTGGTATTTACGCGAGTTAACTTTCAAAGATTGATAGTATCTTCATTGTCGACCAGTTGATGCTCGACAATAATGATACTATCTATCTTTGAAAGTTAACTCGCATAAATACCAAGTAAGATTCTTGTTTAAGTACATATAGTGAAAGTGATATATATATATATATATATATATATATATATATTACCATTGCAACACTATTTTCGTTTTATTCACTTATCACTTTCACTATATGTACTTAACAAGAATCTTACTTGGTATTTACGCGAGTTAACTTTCAAAGACTGATAGTATCTTCATTGTCGACCAGTTGATGCTCGACAATAAAGATACTATCTATCTTTGAAAGTTAACTCGCATAAATACCAAGTAAGATTCTTGTTTAAGTACATATAGTGAAAGTGATATATATATATATATATATATATATATATATATATATATATATATTAACATTGCAGCACTATTTTCCTTGTATTCACTTATCACTTTCACTATATAGACTTAACAAGAATCTTACTTGGTATTTACGCGAGTTAACTTTCAAAGACTGATAGTATCTTCATTGTCGACCAGTTGATGCTCGACAATAAAGATACTATCAATCTTTGAAAGTTAACTCGCATAAATACCAAGTAAGATTCTTGTTTAAGTACATATAGTGAAAGTGATATATATATATATATATATATATATATATATATATATATATATATATATATATATATATATATATATATATATATATATATATATATATATATATATATATAAAGAACAAAAGTCAAAATACAAATACAAGAATTATATTTGAATTTACAATTCAAAGCTTTTCGTTGGCTAACAGTACCAACATCATCAGGAATATTAAACAATTCTGATGAATAAATCAATAATTCTTAAACAATAAATCTTTTTGAATATTCTCTCTTCAATTGTTTAATATTCCTGATGATGCTTTGAATTGTAAATTCAAATATAATTCTTGTATTTGTATTTTGACTTTTGTTCTTTATTGATACACAAGAAGACATATTGCGATATATATATATATATATATATATATAGGGAGAGTGTGAACTTATAGAAAGAACTGAAAATACATCTGACTAAATGAGAGACAATATTCAAAAAGACTTACACGACCTGTATTTAATTCTTGTCAACTTTTCGAATACTTCAAGCAACACCTTAATAAAAACTTGTAGGCCTTTTGTGTCTTGAAAAGGGCAATGCACGGTGTTTGGTGTCATCGTATCTTGACAAGAAGAAATAAATCTTTTTGAATATTCTCTCTTCAGTCAAAATTCTTAAATACAATTGGAAATGAGGCATTAGAATCTCAACTTTTGAATACATCATTACAGAAGAAACTATAGCCTAAATGCAATTAACTGCAAACGAAATAATGGTTTCGGTTGAAAATTGTTTCTGTTCTGCGTTCTTCCAAGCATGACTCCAACGTAAGCTATTTGCTCTTCACACGTCAATATTGTTGGCGTGCGTTGTGTTTTTACACAGTCATTTATTGACTCTAACCTTTAAAAATCACTTGTACTTTGATCTTTAACGTTGAGCAAAATATTAGTTTGACAGTGGCGAAAACACAGGTGTATTTGTGCGTTACATGACACAACCAATTGGTACAGTCACCGCTTGTCAGGTGGAAACAAGCAACTAATGAACAAAATGAAACTATATGATTATCTTTAGTTTATTTGATCTACTTTAGCGACGTTTAAATAACAAATTTAAATGACCCTGTATTGGAATATCCCCAAAACATCCCCAATTCATACATTTATTGTTAAACAACAGCGACGCAACATCTCGATTGTTACAATTCCGTTTTTGATTGCTGCGTAAACAGAGAAAGACTTATTGCAAAAACATCCTAGATCCCATATTAATGACACAGTCTCTGTAAAATTAAATAAGCTGAAAATCGTGGGGGACATCAAACCCCTTATCTCTGACTGTCTACTGTCCATAGATGTGATAAAAGAGTAGAAAGTTGTCTATCATTCCAGCTTCATCAGTCGGCGCTCTTCCCTCCAGCGTCTCTTTCTATATCTCGTGAGTTATCCTACATTGATTTTTATATTGCATTTTTTGTTTCAGTTATTCTGATCAAATAAGTTCTGTTTTGTGAAAACAATGTTTGATTAATTAAAGATGGACAAGATGAGGTTGATTTAGTACCGTCTTAAGTTTTTATTTTCGAAGGCCTAAATACCTCTCTTTGAATGTAAACGAGTAGATTTTTCGGTCTGAATAATAAAACATGAGAAGGAATAATATTATGAAATATAACAATTAATAAAATAACAGCAAGGTGAATAACAATTGGTGAAATAATAACGAAATAATGCCTGATTGAAATATTCATGGTCTATAAAAAAATAGAGAAACGAAAGTTTTCACTTTTGCTTATTCTTTAACAACCAGGCAAAGATTTTCTCTGTATTCGCAACGGTAATACTGAGAATAATGTATTAGCTACGAGAAACCACCATTTGCTGGTACTTCTCAGATGTCAAGCATCGCTTTGCTTATTAATCTATGACGTATATTATTTTTAGTCTATATGTTCAACCTTTGTGTCAGTTTCCTTTTGAAAAAAAAACACATGCTTGTTTCTACCACAGAAATGTCATCACCACAAAACATGGTTTTATTTGTTAAGCCTGACCGGAAATACAAAACAAACGCTTGCAATCTTTGTACAAACTAGGGTCTATAAAACTTTTTCATGTCTGTATTGAGACAGGACTACGGTTTTCTTTTGGCTGGTTGCTCAGCGTGTGTAGACAGTTGGGCGGACTACAAAGTGCCGCGCCGGTGGAACAGAAATCACACGAGTGTCAAGCGAAAGTACAGGAATAGAAACAACTGTTTGGCGTGATGCAATCATCTGTCGCTTACGAAAATACAGATAGGTCTGCCTAATAACAAGTGGATCTTGGATGTTTCATGAGAATTATATTTAAATGCTAACAAAGCAAATGCCTAATAGGCTAGGGTAAGAAAATTATTTAAATTTCCAATAATACAATAATACCAAACAATGATATGCATTCATAATAATGTAAAATTGGAAATGTATAACTAAAATTTTAAAATTAATTTAGTATTATTAAGTAATATTAATACTAAAATATCTACCAAAGTTTTTATTGCAGTTTTATACAGGAAAGGAGGTAATGATAGCTAAAACTGTAGCTATTTTCCGTAAGCTATAACTTTTGCTTTATAAACCAGCGTGAGACCTTCAGATATTATTGGTAGGCTACTGGAATAAAAACGATATCGTACACCGTATGCAGACTTGACTTCGTTTTTATTAGGAATATAACGCCGCTGCAACATGTAGTGACATTAGGAAGTCGTACACCGTATGCAGACTTGACTTCGTTTTTATTAGGAATATAACGCCGCTGCAACATGTGGTGACATTAGGAAGTCGTACACCGTATGCAGACTTGACTTCGTTTTTATTAGGAATATAACGCCGCTGCAACATGTAGTGACATTAGGAAGTCGTACACCGTATGCAGACTTGACTTCGTTTTTATTAGGAATATAACGCCGCTGCAACATGTAGTGACATTAGGAAGTCGTACACCGTATGCAGACTTGACTTCGTTTTTATTAGGAATATAACGCCGCTGCAACATGTGGTGACATTAGGAAGTCGTACACCGTATGCAGACTTGACTTCGTTTTTATTAGGAATATAACGCCGCTGCAACATGTAGTGACATTAGGAAGTCGTACACCGTATGCAGACTTGACTTCGTTTTTATTAGGAATATAACGCCGCTGCAACATGTAGTGACATTAGGAAGTCGTACACCGTATGCAGACTTGACTTCGTTTTTATTAGGAATATAACGCCGCTGCAACATGTAGTGACATTAGGAAGTCGTACACCGTATGCAGACTTGACTTCGTTTTTATTAGGAATATAACGCCGCTGCAACATGTGGTAACATTAGGAAGTCGTACGCCGTATGCAGACTTGACTTCGTTTTTATTAGGAATATAACGCCGCTGCAACATGTAGTGACATTAGGAAGTCGTACACCGTATGCAGACTTGACTTCGTTTTTATTAGGAATATAACGCCGCTGCAACATGTGGTGACATTAGGAAGTCGTACACCGTATGCTGACTTGACTTCGTTTTTATTAGGAATATAACGCCGCTGCAACATGTGGTAACATGTGGTAACATTAGGAAGTCGTACGCCGTATGCAGACTTGACTTCGTTTTTATTAGGAATATAACGCCGCTACAACATGTGGTAACATTAGGAAGTAGTACACCGTATGCAGACTTGACTTCGTTTTTATTAGGAATATAACGCCGCTACAACATGTGGTAACATTAGGAAGTCGTACACCGTATGCAGACTTGACTTCGTTTTTGTTAGGAATATAACGCTGCTGCAACATGTGGTAACATGTGGTAACATTAGGAAGTCGTACGCCGTATGCAGACTTGACTTCGTTTTTATTAGGAATATAACGCCGCTACAACATGTGGTAACATTAGGAAGTCGTACGCCATATGCAGACTTGACTTCGTTTTTATTAGGAATATAACGCCGCTACAACATGTGGTAACATTAGGAATTCGTACACCGTATGCAGACTTGACTTCGTTTTTGTTAGGAATATAACGCTGCTGCAACATGTGGTAACATGTGGTAACATTAGGAAGTCGTACGCCGTATGCAGACTTGACTTCGTTTTTATTAGGAATATAACGCCGCTACAACATGTGGTAACATTAGGAAGTCGTACGCCGTATGCAGACTTGACTTCGTTTTTATTAGGAATATAACGCTGCTGCAACATGTGGTAACATTAGGAAGGAATAACATGTGGTATTTACAATTTGTTTTCCTGGAGAAAATCCAAATAATGTTAATGGCGCCAAAGCGAAAATGTTTCAGCAATCACATATAACTTATCTAAAAACCAAAATTATAAAAAAAACTGTTTATATTTTATTGTAATTCACGAGTATTACTCTTTCTAAGTTTCGATGGATTTAGTTAAGAAACAAGTAATATAAAAAAATGTTAAGTAAATTCCTACTGAGGTTAACAAACAAAATGTTATTTTAACTACCCTAGAGCACGTTTATGATATTGTGTGGTAACCATGGCAACAGTTTAAGGTTGTAAAATTGAGGTTTCGACGACAAACAGATGGGGGAAAAAATCATATACATCTTTGAGATATATATTTCTAGGAAAGTTGCGAAGACGCGCTAGCCTTCGAACATGAAGATTCTCAGTTCAAATCCGGCTGGACCCTAGGAATTTTGTAATTTAATTATTGAATCAATATTTGAAAAACCTGTACTAACATCAATTGTCATCCACTATAGGTTTAAAAAATGTATTTGAACTTAGTTAGATGATTTAAAATATATTTAATTAACGATTGAAAATTTGTTCAATCAGGAGAGTGTGAGTTAATAGAAGAAATTTTAAAAAAAACGTATATATTCTGATATTCGTGTTTGCATAGCCGCACGTAACAAGAAGGCAGTGCTTCACTTTAAACGCACTTTAGCTCTTCCATTATCGATAAGGCTACATTTTATTGTAACCAAATTTATCTTTAATATATATTTCAGAGCTATATGTTAAGGTAGCTGTAGTACAACTTTGCTTTAAGTTATAGAAAAAGTGTATTTCTCTAGAACCATAAAAGTTTATTGATCGTATAATTTGGAAAATTGCATACATTCACAGTAACCTACATACAAAACTTAAGAACTATTTTAAATTTAAATATATTAAAAAAAGATTATACAATAAAGAACTGCATTTGGAATTTAGCTACGAAGTGTTTATTTATTCAACAGATTTGGTTAAAGAAAAGAGAATAAAGTCTGTCAAGAGGGCTACTTGTTGGCAAGTAGACTCCATTTAGCTGTACGTTTTCGTATAGCCGCACGGAAAAAGATGGTCGTGATTCCTCGCATTAGTAAACTTTATTTTTTCAAAAAACGCAATCTATCCTAACTGGATACTTTAAAGCTATATGCTAATGTGGTTATAGTGGAGCCCTTCTGTGTTCTAGAAAATCTGTGTTCGTAGTATCGCTCTTCTGTGTTGTAAAAGAATATTTTAATGTTTTGTGTGTTTCTGAAGTTATTTTTGTCTTTGTGTAACAATTTTTGGGTTGTCGCCAACAAGTTTTATTATTTCGTCTGTGTTTCGCAAGTCTTTTTGCATCGCCAAATGTAATATTTTCACCAATATCGAGAACGCGTAGAATGTAAACAATCACCAAGAATAGAAATCGTTAAACCGTAATTAGAAAGTAACTGGGCTCCTCCGTCACTACACCGGAAGTTATACGGAGGGAATAGAAAAATAGCCTAATTTATCTTATTGCTACTCCCCGTAGGACTACTTATCGACAATTCGTTCACTGCTTATAGCGGTGGTAACTGGAGGGACAGGAGCAACGAGAGGTTCAAAGATCTCTCATAAAGAAGCAAGGAAGGATTCAAAGACCTCTCACAAAGAATCAACGAGGGGTCAAAGGTCTCTCACAAAGAAACAAATAAGGATTCAAAGATCTCTCACAAAGAAGCAACTAAGAATTCAAAGATCTCCCACAAAGAAGTAACGAAGGATTCAGAGATCTCTCACAATGAAGTAACTAAGAATCCAAAGATCTCCCTCAAAGAAGTGACGAAGGATACAAAGATCGTTCACAAAGAAGCAACTAAGAATTCAAAGATCTCCCACAAAGAAGTAACGAAGGATTCAGAGATCTCTCACAATGAAGTAACTAAGAATCCAAAGATCTCCCTCAAAGAAGTGACGAAGGATACAAAGATCGTTCACAAAGAAGCAACTAAGAATTCAAAGATCTCCCACAAAGAAGTGACGAAGGATACAAAGGTCTCTCACAAAGAAACATCTAAGAATTCAAAGATCTCCCACAAAGAGGTAACGAAGGATTCAAAGATCTCTCACAAAGAAGCAACTAAGAATTCAAAGATCTCCCACAAAGAAGTAAAGAAGGATTCAGAGATCTCTCACAAAGAAGTGACGAAGGATACAAAGATCTCTCACAAAGAAGCAACTAAGAATTCAAAGATCTCCCACAAAGAAGTAACGAAGGATTCAGAGATCTCTCACAAAGAAGTGACGAAGGATACAAAGATCGTTCACAAAGAAGCAACTAAGAATTCAAAGATCTCCCACAAAGAAGTAACGAAGGATTCAGAGATCTCTCACAATGAAGTAACTAAGAATCCAAAGATCTCCCTCAAAGAAGTGACGAAGGATACAAAGATCGTTCACAAAGAAGCAACTAAGAATTCAAAGATCTCCCACAAAGAAGTGACGAAGGATACAAAGGTCTCTCACAAAGAAACATCTAAGAATTCAAAGATCTCCCACAAAGAGGTAACGAAGGATTCAAAGATCTCTCACAAAGAAGCAACTAAGAATTCAAAGATCTCCCACAAAGAAGTAAAGAAGGATTCAGAGATCTCTCACAAAGAAGTGACGAAGGATACAAAGATCTCTCACAAAGAAGCAACGAACGATTCAAAGATCTCTCACAAAGAAACCAAGAAAGATTTAAAGATCTCTCACAAAGAAGCAACGAGGGGTTCAAAGATCTCTCACAAAGAAGCAACGAAGGATCTAAAGATATCTCACAAAGAAGCAACGAGGGGTTCAAAGATCTCTCACAAAGAAGCAACGAGGGGTTCAAAGATATCTCACAAAGAAGCAACGAGGGATTCAAAGATCTCTCACAAAGAAGCAATGAAAGATTCAAAGATCTGTCACAAAGAAGCAACGAGGGGTTCAAAGATCTCTCACAAAGAAGCAACGAAGGATATAAAGATCTCTCACAAAGAAGTAACGAGGGGTTCAAAGATCTCTCACAAAGAAGCAACGAAGGATATAAAGATCTCTCACAAAGAAGTAACGAGGGGTTCAAAGATCTCTCATATAGAAGCAACGATGGATTGAATGATCTCTCACAAAAAAGCAACGAAGGATTCAAAGGTCTTTCACAAAAAAAAGGTTCAGATGAATCAAAATTCGATAAAAGTAAATTTATTCAATTACTTCTGTTATTGCACACTCGCCTTTTATATATCTTGTTCAAATTTTCAATTATTAGTGAAATTCATTTTATTCATCCACCCAAGTTCAAATACATTTTTTAAACTTGTAGTGGATGACACTTGATGTAAATACAGGTTGTTCAAATATCAATTTATTCATTAAATTTAATTAATTTTAGTTTTATGTGGGAGAAACATTTTTCTCAAAAAGAGGCAAGGTATGCAATATAGTTATTCCGACCCATTTGGCTTAAAATAAGAGATAACATATGATTTCATAAAACAGCTTATTTTATGTAGTAAAACAGCTGTTTTAACGCATAGGTTAAGTTACTTTATTTATATTAATTGTAATTATTTATTATTATCTAATTATTTAATAAAAAGTAACTACAATAATTTTGTTTTTTTTTTGTTGACTTAAGTAGGAACTGACTTTGAAATGTTTTTGATTTTATTACTAGTCTTAGTTAAGTTTAATAAAATTTCAATATTTTTTTCATTTTAACACTAGAACTATTTTTAAACCTACAGATGACATGGCAAGAAACCAGATAAATTCATCGTCAACCACGTGGTCTTAAATGCGTCGATAGTTCGAAGATTCTGCGTAGAAACTTGATCTCTATAACCTCAATTTATGCAAATATAAACAGATAATTTACATTAGACTTACTATACAGACATATCTAAAATGTATCTATCACGTGTGACACGTTTAACACGATCAAGTGGCCACTGGCAAGTTATTGCATATCACATGTCATGTCTGGATGCACGTTTGGACATTGGTTGACAGTGGTGCTCAAAGTAACCAGATGATTGGCATTTACGGTTCGGGAATAGGTCACAGTTTAAAAAACTGCATCAGTGTTTACTAGTTGCTTTTTAATTACATAGCCATAGCTTGTATTACCAATAATTACCAAAGATTAAAAATGTTGTCTATTCAAGAGAGACTTAGACATCAAAACTTTCATTTTCAGTAACTCTTAATTTTCATTCTCTCTCTCTCTCTCTCTCTCTCTCTCTCTCTCTCTCTCTCTCTCTCTCTCTCTCTCTCTCTCTCTCTCTCTCTCTCTCTCTCTCTCTCTCTCTCTCTCTCTAACTAACTATCTATCTACCTCTACCTTTATTTAAACCTATCCTTACCTCTACCTTACCTCTACCTATCTATCTCTCTTAATCTCCCTCTGTCTCTTTCCGCAACTATTATTTGGCTTTAGTTGTCGGTTATACTTTCTCTGATGACCTCATTCAGTGGTATTTAAATTATCATCTTATCTATATTGTCATTACGTTATTGTAGTACGCCACTTTATTATATATATACGCATGTAAGGACCACGCATGTGTGAGATGATCCTTCATGACCTATTAGGCAACAGGTCTTTCTTGAAGGATTCTCCGTTATCGACTCTTTACTAATGCACTATGCACGTTATACAAATATAACTACCATGGATAACATTTCTACTATATTTGATATATAGTTGATTTTTGTTTTGATATATACATTTTATCCTGAATTTTTTTACTTAAAAATATTATCCATTCTAACAATTCTAAACAAGTGTTTCGTTAGCAGCAGTAAACATCTTCATTAGGCGGTCATACCAAATTTATATAGAGCATTCTAAAGAGAATAAACTTACAATCCACAAAATATTTGTATTTAATTTTCATTGAATTGTACGTTATTACGTGCCGTTTTGGTTGTATAATTTGTATACGTCCAAACCTATCCAATATGGCGGCTATGACGCATGCCCATAAACTCGCTTGATAGCCAGTCAGTACTGAACTGTTCGTACTCTGCCACTTACTTCTGTTTTATTGTTTTCAATGCTCGCTTAAATGGGGATAATATATTCAAAACCAATGTTAAAAATCAACCCTAAGAAGCACGTATACCCTATTACATTTTGTCAACAATTCTGCTATATCTTGCATTATACTGTAGACCTTTTAAAATTCAATATTTGTAATATGATAAAAACTTTTTAAAATACTTTTACAAAATTAATTGCGCCATTTACAAACTACTTCTAAAATTCCTTTTAAAGTAAAGCAAAACCTTGTTTCATGGATAACTCTTAAAAGTCACTAATTCTATATCTTGGATTTTGTTGTATATTCTTAAAATAATTTTACTTTTTAAAATTCTATTCTACTCTTTTCTAGAGTACGTTGTTCTAAATTCTAAATATGTAACCCTTAAAATTCAGTTTTTCTTTACTCTGAAGTATTTTGTAGAGTTCTTTAAATTCCTTTTAAAATTGTTTTATTTACTGGAAAATATTGCAGACTTTTTGAAATTCGTTTAACATTCAATTCCACTTCCTTCTGGAGCAACCAATGTTGTGCAATATTTTTAATAACTCCTAAAAAATAATGCAGCCACATCCTCAACTATTGTATAGACAATATATATATTTTTAAAATGCTTTTTAAAAAAACTTCTACTACATATTAAAGCAAGTTGTAGATTCTTATAATTCTTTCACTTATCGGAATATGTTGCAATATTTTTGAAATTTGCCTAAAGTTCATTCTACTCACTTTTGGAGTATCTTCTACTTCATTTAGATAACTCTTAAAAATCAGTTCTGCTATGTTCTGGACTGTTTTGCTGTGTTCTGAACTGTGTTGTGTGTTGTAGATTGTATTGCTGTGATCTAGACTGTCTTGCTGTGTTATGGACTGCATTGCTGTGTTATGGAATGTGTTGCTGTGATCTGGACTGTGTCGTTGTGTTCTGGACTGTGTTGCTGTGTTCTGGACTGTGTTGTTGTGATCTGGACTGTGTCGTTGTCTTCTGGACTGTGTTGCTGTGTTCTGGACTGTGTTGCTGTGTTCTGGACTGTGTTGCTGCGTTCTGGACTGTTTTGCTGTGTTCTAGACTGTGTTCTAGACTGTGTTGCTGTGTTCTGGACTGTGTTTCTGTGTTCTGGACTGTGTTGTTGTGTTCTAGACTGTGTTGCTGTGTTCTGGACTGTGTTGCTGTGTTCTGGACTGTGTTGTTGTGTTCTGGACTGTGTTGCTGTGTTCTAGAATGTGTTCTAGACTGTGTTGCTGTGTTCTGGACTGTGTTGCTGTGTTCTGGACTGTGTTGTTGTGTTCTAGATTGTGTTGCTGTGTTCTGGACTGTGTTGCTGTGTTCTGGACTGTGTTGTTGTGTTCTGGACTGTTTTGCTGTGTTCTAGACTGTGTTCTAGACTGTGTTGCTGTGTTCTAGACTGTGTTGCTGTGTTCTAGACTGTGTTGCAGCGTTCTGGACTGTGTTCTAGACTGTGTTGCTGTGTTCTAGACTGTGTTGCTGTGTTCTGGACTGTTTTGCTGTGTTCTAGACTGTGTTGCTGTGTTCTGGACGGTTTTGCTGTGTTCTAGACTGTGTTGCTGTGTTCTAGACTGTGTTGCTGTGTTCTAGACTGTGTTGCTGTGTTCTGGACTGTGTTGCTGTGTTCTGGACTGTGTTGTTGTGTTCTGGACTGTGTTGCTGCGTTCTGGACTGTTTTGCTGTGTTCTAGACTGTGTTCAGGACTGTGTTTCTGTGTTCTGGACTGTGTTGCGTTTTCTGGACTGTGTTGTTGTGTTCTAGACTGTGTTGCTGTGTTCTAGACTGTGTTGCTGTGTTCTGGACTGGAAATTAGCTGTAAACCTATTGAAATTTGTTGTAAACTCATTTCTACTCCTTTCTGGAATACTATGTTGTACAATATCTAAATAACTCTTGAAAACAATTCTGCTACATCTTGGACTATGTTTTATACTGTTTTAATTCGTTTCTAAAAAACGTTCTTCTACATTCTGAAGTATCTTATACGTTATTAAAATTCTTGTACTTTACGGAAAATGTTGCAGACATCTTGAAATTCCTGTAAAATTCAATCATACTCTCTTCTACACTATTTTGTACTATATTTAAAGTAACTCTTTAAAAACAATTCTACTATATCCTGGAAATAGGTCTACATTGTATATATTTATTTTAATTGTTTCACAAATACCCTTCTGAAGTAAGCCGTGGATTCTTTTTAAAACTCTTTTATCCAATGGAATATGTTACAGACCTTTTATAATTCCCTTAAACATAAATCTGCTAACTCCTCCGGCATATCTCTAAGCAATTGAGTTAATAAGCAAGAAAGCCCTAACTATTCACTTAGTTAAGTAATTTTTAATTATAGTTTATACATCAGTTGTGGCACCTCCTCCTGCGAGATAGAAACTTTTAAATTCATGTTACTATATATTCTGCTTCCTCCCATAGTATGCTCAATAATTTTAAATTTAATTTAAAGAATCAATTTACCTATGTCTTTACGATTTTATACAACCTTTTTACAACAATTCTATTATGTAAATAATCTTAAAAATAGTAATTCTTTCTTCTTGATTAGGTGTTTATAATTTGAAAGCTTTAAAATAACATCTGCAATAACCTGAGGTGTGTATTAGTATTTTACGATTCCTTTTCGAAATTATTTTTACAGTTTCATAGAGAATTATGTAGAAATTTGGCGTTTTAAAACTTTTTTAAAAATAATTTCTCTTAATTATGAGTAGGCCTATGTTGTAGATATTTTAAAATTCTTTTCAAAGAGAAACTTTAGTTTCTTCTGTAGTACGTTACATTATTTTTAAAATTCGTTTTAAAAATAAATTGTGCTATCAACTCAGATATTTTTTTAGTATTTTAAAAATTCTTCTTTAAAAGCAATTAACTAGTATTAGGCCTAAGCCTTAAAGGCAATGTTGAAAACGTATTAAAATTATATTAAAAAAGTATATTTGTTTATCCATTGCAACATATTTTTGCAGAACTTTTGGAATTATCTTTTAAAAAAACTCTATTACGCTCTTTCTTAGAGTATCTTGTAATATTTTTAAAATTCATTTAAAAATAAAGTTAGCTATCTCCTAACTATTTTATGATACTATTTATAATTAATTCTGATAAATTTCAATATTTTTTAAAAATCCAATAATCATTCTATTTAAATACTATCTTTATTTAAAAACAAATTGTCTGTCCTCGAATATTATTTAAAAATTTTAATTAAAATTCCTTTTAAAATTCTGCTGTCTGCTTTGGTATGTTGTGTGCTTTTTAAAATTCCGTCCAAGCATAGAGTTTGCTCACTCCTGCTTATTCTTCAAGCTATTTTAAACAGCCTACTTTTTAAATGTTAAAAAAAATAATTTTAAAACATTAACTCTGCTTTTTCGTGATTATTTTTAATTATTTAATCGAAATGTTGTTAACAAAAACAAACTTATTAAAAACATTGTTGCCAGAAAGAAGTAAAATCATTCATAAAAAAGCACGCCTTTACATACAAATCAAATGTCAAGAGACTACGAACAACACTGGTTTCTAGCTGTATGACAGAAAAAAATAATTCTTTCTTAAAAAATGCAACAACCTTTTTTTTTGATTGGCAATTCGACTGTTGTTTCTGCACGATATTTTACATTTTAAATCTAAAATCGATATAATGAAACAACGTAACTTATATTGATTGATTCTTTTTAAACCTTCATATGAATATTTTTGATAAAAGCTTTGTCAAAAGTATCAATGTCACTTGTTAAAATTTCTAATAACTTTTAAAATAAAAATAATTATTATTTTTATTTAATGTCTGTTAATAACTATTAATTTGTTATATAGGCTAATGATAGATCACAGACAATTTTCTTTTTTAAACACTCAACGTTTCCGAAATTCCTTTTCAAGAACTCGGTTTTAATTAAACAATTATACGACATAACTTACGCTTTATAAAATGCATAACATAATATAAAACATAATAAAAATCAACCAATTACAACATTTATTATTAAATATAATAATCAAACAATAACAACAGTAAGTCGTGGCCAAAATCTACTTTTAAAGAAGAATTTAGGAAAGCATCTTTCTAAAGTCTCTCAATGGCTACAAAAATAAATCCTTTAGTCTTGTATATATTTTGGTTTTGTTTTTTACTTTTTTTAAACACATTTTTTAAATACAAAAAATCAGTTCAGCTTTTATCTGTATTTATTCGTTGAAATTCTCTCATCGATACAAAAATTAAACATTAATTTATATTGAATCATTAAGGTTTAGAAAAAAAAAGAATAAAAAAAACCTTTAATTGTTTAAAAATTTAACAATTTAATTTAAACCATCAACTAAACAACTTTATGATTGATAAGTGAATTTAAAATACCCTCACATCAAAAACAGAACTATAAAAAAACTTACTCTCTTATTAATCCTTTTAAATTATGTGATTATATTAATATTGAATTTCTCACAAACTAGTACGAGATTTGAAATATTTCTAATGGGAGATTTTTAACACAGTAGCAACGTCAAGAACCTTTACTTTTATAAAATACCGAAATTTATCTAAACCTACTAACAGACTGTTCATTTTAAGAAGCTGTTATTTTAAACCGATTATTAGTTATTAGAATTGTTTCTTTTCAACACTCTATATCGTATTGTTACAGTGTAGCTACAGACCGTGCTCTTTGTATGATCAACACATTATTTCAGTTCCAAGATAACTGAGCGCAAATGTAAAAACTTCATTACATTACACAACCTAAATGCATAACTTTCGCGCAAACGGAAATAAAATCATTAGGGATTTAGAAATTTGTATTTAGTTTCACAATAAACCCTCTCTTATACAACAATACAATACGACAAACGTGATAAATAGAGAGTAACTACCCACTACAAACGCCCAAAAAGCGAACCATGTGGTTTCCCCTTCCCTCGTCCAATCCCCTCCCACCGATACCTACTCCTTTCTATATAAACGAATGGATTCAAACAGCATCAGACATTAGCAGTGATCAGTTAAGATAGTCAGTGTATTTGTGAGATAAGTTTTTTCTATTTTCAGTGAAATGGCGGGCAAATCGAAGTGTGCTTTCGACAGTGCCAATATGATTCTGATGTCCATCCTTATCCTGGCGTTGATGTCCAATTATGTTGTTACTGTCCAGGGACGTCATTTTGTGAGGGTGAGTACAAGGTTTTAGATTTTTCTTCTAAATTATTTACTTCAACAATTAAACGCTAACAACATGAAAATAATAAATATTTTATTTTTCAAACGAAAACGTGACATTTTTAAAAGCACTTAATGTTTTCTAAATTTTATTATAACTCCGTTAATATTGTACAATTTCAGGCATTTCTACAACATCACCCCTTTCAACTTAAAAAATTTATATTGAACTTTAGAATTTCTACGTTGCAGAAAATAACACTACTTCTTTATAAATTAGTATATTGCCTTGATGATAGCCTTAACATTTTTTTATTTTAAACATTTTGATAGACCGAAAAAACACAATTTTAATAGTGAAACCTTTTACGTAAAATCACCCTGATGTAATATTTCATATGCTTTAAAAACATTTTGTATCCGAATAAAGTGGTATCAGCAATCTTATTTTAAAATTGTAGAACTAATATATTTAAAAAAAAAACATGTACAGTAAATTTCTTATTCATCTCATAACAATATTGTTTTTCTTAAATATAACTAATTTTAAATTTTTCCGTATTTAAAGACACGAGAATTGTATGAACAATAACACAATTTTCAACCAGCGTTTTAAAATTATTTCTGATTGTGCTACTAAATATAAACAAGTTATATGTTTCAAGGTTATTTTTAAAATAATTTTTAACGTAAAAGTTTCAATTTATTAATTAGAAAGAGGTGTTTACAATTATTTTAAATTTTCTAAGATGAAGAAAAGTTACCATTTTCAATTTACATATTTCAAATTACATAGGGATTTTTTTTAATAATTCTATTTTCAATATTAAAAATTAACAATTCTTTATTTTTATTTTTTAAATAATATAAATAAAATAATATAGGAACGGACCTACTAAACTACCTCTAGAAATTATATTTTGTAAACTTTACATGCATTTTGTATAAAACATTATATTATTCAAACGTTTTATTAACTGGTGTTAAACAAATATTAAATATTGTAATATGTTACTGCTAAAATTAAATTTAAGTTTTAGATATGACCGTTTGCTGCTTAGCCTAATTATTATTTTTATTTTGAAAATACTCGGTTTTTCTAGTTTAAATCCATTAAATGGAATAAACTGTTACAACGAACTAACGTATAAGTAAACTAGAAATTGAAAACAAAATTAAATATTTTTGAAAAAACTAGAAATTAAAAAATTCTTCCAATTATTCAAAATTAAGGGTCCCCAATAATTTAGTCTAAGACAAAATCTTAATCATAAATTCAAAGATTCAAAATAAAGTTTTTTTAATAATTTTGTCTGAGACTAAATTTTTATTATAAATTCAAAGATTAAAAATAAAGTTTTACCAATAATTTAGTCTCTCAGACAAATTTTGTATCATAAATTCATAGATTCAAAATAAAATTTTTACCAATAATTTAGTCTGTAAGACTAAATTTTTATCGTAAATTCAAAGTTTCAAAATAAGGTTTTGCCAATAATTTAGTCTGTAAGACTATTTTTTTAAACAATTATAATGTCTACATTCTAATAATTCCTTGTTCTTCCTATTAAATATTACACAATTTTGTTAGCTAAATAGTTTTCCAGCGATTTTTAGATAATTGCCGGTATAATCAAATCATAATAGAATTGAAAACTGACTTTTAACTTACCATTTTTAAATGTTTAAATCACGTAACGTTAAATATTCGTAATGATAACCTGTTTTTTTCAAATCATTGTAAAAAGTCATGGACGATGTTTATACCTTTTTGTAAAGTAAAAGCTTATAAGATGAAGAAAACTTACCACCTTCAGTTTACATATTACAAATTACATAAGGATTTTTTAAACTAATTCTAATTACAAAATTCTAATTATAGCCTACAATCCTTTTTTATTCTTAATAATGTAAAACTTTTGTAGATAAAATGGGTGCAGTAAACTACATTTACAAATTATAATTTTATAAACTCAACAGTTATATTATTTTGTTTAACTGGTGACCTAAATAAATATTAAATATCTGAATATGTTATTGCTAGAAATATATTACAGTTTTAGATATTACAGCACGTTGCTTCTAAGTCTTGTTCGTTTAAACTTTTAGAAATTCTACAGCTACTGATCAAATTTCCTAGTTCAAATCCAATTATAGTCGAGCCGCAGTAGCGTCATACCCAGTGGTTTACAGGCCTTCTCGGAACTGACCCCAACCCTATCGCCGGGCAGTCACCTAAAAGCTCTGTTCCGCACAACAGCACAACAGCAACTTTTTTTTATTTCGTGTTTAAAGTAAATACCGACAATATCGTTAAAGTCTACGTTCACTTCTAATAAAACTGAGTCCAAACTCGACCATAACAAATCATACCCAAGGAGTTAAAGCCGGGCAATTAGTCACCTAAAAGCTCTGTTCCGCACAACAGCAACTTTTTTTATTTCGTGTTTAAAGTTAATACCGACAATATCGTTAAAGTCTACGTTCACTTCTAATAAAACTGAGTCCAAACTCGACCATAACAAATCATACCCAAGGAGTTAAAGCCGGGCAATTAGTCACCTAAAAGCTCTGTTCCGCACAACAGCAACTTTTTTTATTTCGTGTTTAAAGTTAATACCGACAATATCGTTAAAATCTACGTCCAGTTCTAATAAAAATGGGTCCAAACTCGACCATAACAAATCATATCCAAGGAGTTAAAGCCGGGCAATTAGTCACCTAAAAGCTCTGTTCCGCACAACAGCAACTTTTTTTATTTCGTGTTTAAAGTTAATACCGACAATATCGTTAAAATCTACGTCCAGTTCTAATAAAAATGGGTCCAAACTCGACCATAACAAATCATATCCAAGGAGTTAAAGCCGGGCAATTAGTCACCTAAAAGCTCTGTTCCGCACAACAGCAACTTTTTTTATTTCGTGTTTAAAGTAAATACCGACAATATCGTTAAAATCTACGTCCAGTTCTAATAAAACTGAGACCAAACTCGACCATAACAAATCATATCCAAGGAGTTAAAGCCGGGCAATTAGTCACCTAAAAGCTCTGTTCCGCACAACAGCAACTTTTTTTATTTCGTGTTTAAAGTTAATACCGACAATATCGTTAAAGTCTACGTTCACTTCTAATAAAACTGAGTCCAAACTCGACCATAACAAATCATACCCAAGGAGTTAAAGCCGGGCAATTAGTCACCTAAAAGCTCTGTTCCGCACAACAGCAACTTTTTTTATTTCGTGTTTAAAGTAAATACCGACAATATCGTTAAAATCTACGTCCAGTTCTAATAAAAATGGGTCCAAACTCGACCATAACAAATCATATCCAAGGAGTTAAAGCCGGGCAATTAGTCACCTAAAAGCTCTGTTCCGCACAACAGCAACTTTTTTTATTTCGTGTTTAAAGTTAATACCGACAATATCGTTAAAGTCTACGTTCACTTCTAATAAAACTGAGTCCAAACTCGACCATAACAAATCATACCCAAGGAGTTAAAGCCGGGCAATTAGTCACCTAAAAGCTCTGTTCCGCACAACAGCAACTTTTTTTATTTCGTGTTTAAAGTTAATACCGACAATATCGTTAAAATCTACGTCCAGTTCTAATAAAAATGGGTCCAAACTCGACCATAACAAATCATATCCAAGGAGTTAAAGCCGGGCAATTAGTCACCTAAAAGCTCTGTTCCGCACAACAGCAACTTTTTTTATTTCGTGTTTAAAGTTAATACCGACAATATCGTTAAAATCTACGTCCAGTTCTAATAAAAATGGGTCCAAACTCGACCATAACAAATCATATCCAAGGAGTTAAAGCCGGGCAATTAGTCACCTAAAAGCTCTGTTCCGCACAACAGCAACTTTTTTTATTTCGTGTTTAAAGTAAATACCGACAATATCGTTAAAGTCTACGTTCGGTTCTAATAAAAATGGGTCCAAACTCGACCATAACAAATCATATCCAAGGAGTTAAAGCCG
Organism: Prosapia bicincta; assembly: GCA_036971475.1. Taxonomy (NCBI): domain Eukaryota; kingdom Metazoa; phylum Arthropoda; class Insecta; order Hemiptera; family Cercopidae; genus Prosapia; species Prosapia bicincta. The sequence goes on along the minus strand of JBAIZL010000003.1, from coordinate 55,092,212 downwards.
GGCAATTAGTCACCTAAAAGCTCTGTTCCGCACAACAGCAACTTTTTTTATTTCGTGTTTAAAGTAAATACCGACAATATCGTTAAAATCTACGTCCAGTTCTAATAAAACTGAGTCCAAACTCGACCATAACAAATCATATCCAAGGAGTTAAAGCCGGGCAATTAGTCACCTAAAAGCTCTGTTCCGCACAACAGCAACTTTTTTTATTTCGTGTTTAAAGTTAATACCGACAATATCGTTAAAATCTACGTCCAGTTCTAATAAAAATGGGTCCAAACTCGACCATAACAAATCATATCCAAGGAGTTAAAGCCGGGCAATTAGTCACCTAAAAGCTCTGTTCCGCACAACAGCAACTTTTTTTATTTCGTGTTTAAAGTAAATACCGACAATATCGTTAAAGTCTACGTTCGGTTCTAATAAAAATGAGTCCAAACTCGACCATAACAAATCATATCCAAGGAGTTAAAGCCGGGCAATTAGTCACCTAAAAGCTCTGTTCCGCACAACAGCAACTTTTTTTATTTCGTGTTTAAAGTAAATACCGACAATATCGTTAAAGTCTACGTCCAGTTCTAATAAAACTGAGTCCAAACTCGACCATAACAAATCATATCCAAGGAGTTAAAGCCGGGCAATTAGTCACCTAAAAGCTCTGTTCCGCACAACAGCAACTTTTTTTATTTCGTGTTTAAAGTTAATACCGACAATATCGTTAAAATCTACGTCCAGTTCTAATAAAAATGAGTCCAAACTCGACCATAACAAATCATATCCAAGGAGTTAAAGCCGGGCAATTAGTCACCTAAAAGCTCTGTTCCGCACAACAGCAACTTTTTTTATTTCGTGTTTAAAGTAAATACCGACAATATCGTTAAAGTCTACGTCCAGTTCTAATAAAACTGAGTCCAAACTCGACCATAACAAATCATACCCAAGGAGTTAAAGCCGGTGAAACCGTATACTATTCGTTTACAGTGAACAAAATTAATAATACGAGGGTTTTAATGGAAAAGCCGTCAATAGCTTTAAAAAGGTGCCAGTTCCTCGACGGCCTTTAAAACGGCATAATTGTTGCACGAACATGTATAAAGTATTTAATGATTGAATCTGTTATCATTGTTTTTTCATCAATTTTTATTCAGTCAGGAAATCCCACAACATCGACTTGAATAAAACGTTTTTTTATTGATGAGACGCGGGTTGAACAAAACGCAGCAGAAAGTAAAGGTTGTACGGACGATACAGTTAAAGGAACGCCTCTTGGTAAAGGCAAGTGCTTGATAGTTGGCCACGCTGGTGGTAAAAACGACTGGATAAGCTCAACTCATCCGTTAATTTTTCGGTCAAAGAGCACAAAAGATTATCACGAAGAAATGGATCATCAGGTCTTCGAGAACTGGTTTTTCAACACATTGATAACCGTATTGCCTGCAGGATGTACCATAATAATGGACCACTCAAGGGTTTATCAAGATAAATGCCCGCCTTGTAACACAAGGAAAGGCGAAATGGCGTAATGGAATAAACTGTTACAATGAACTAACATATAATCTATAAATTGAAATAAAAATAAAATACTAGAACACAAAAAAAAACAGCGATGATGTTTAAATCATGTATGGTTAAATACGTAGTAACACCGTGTTTCATAACAAGTACGTAGGCCTAATAATATCCTGTTTTTTTTTCCAAATGATTCTAAAACGTCATTGACCATGTTTATCCCTTTTTGTAGTGTAAAAGGTTATTTGACAAAAACGTTTTAATAACACGCGCCGAGATTAAGGCGCAGCAGGAACGCAAATTAGTGTAAAAAATTCCAAAGAATTGTAAACAAGTGATTAGTGTTTAAATCAGCTTCCATATCAGTATTTCTTATATATTAAAACTCTCTACAATTAAACCATAAACACATCAATCAGTTGCAGACGAACAAATATATCGCGTAGATTTTAATGCCTATAATGGTAAACTAGGAACACTCAATCAGTTGCAGACGAACAAATATATCGCGTAGATTTTAATGCCTATAATGGTAAACTAGGAACACTCAATCAGTTGCAGACGAACAAATATATCGCGTAGATTTTAATGCCTATAATGGTAAACTAGGAACACTCAATCAGTTGCAGACGAACAAATATATCGCGTAGATTTTAATGCCTATAATGGTAAACTAGGAACACTCAATCAGTTGCAGACGAACAAATATATCGCGTAGATTTGAATGCCTATAATGGTAAACTAGGAACACTCAATCAGTTGCAGACGAACAAATATATCGCGTAGATTTTAATGCCTATAATGGTAAACTAGGAACACTCAATCAGTTGCAGACGAACAAATATATCGCGTAGATTTGAATGCCTATAATGGTAAACTAGGAACACTCAATCAGTTGCAGACGAACAAATATATCGCGTAGATTTTAATGCCTATAATGGTAAACTAGGAACACTCAATCAGTTGCAGACGAACAAATATATCGCGTAGATTTGAATGCCTATAATGGTAAACTAGGAACACTCAATCAGTTGCAGACGAACAAATATATCGCGTAGATTTGAATGCCAATAATGGTAAACTAGGAACACTCAATCAGTTGCAGACGAACAAATATATCGCATAGATTTGAATGCCAATAATGGTAAGCTAGGAACACTCAATCAGTTGCAGACGAACAAATATATCGCGTAGATTTTAATGCCTATAATGGTAATCTAGGAACACAATTACAAAGTACCGGCGGAAAAGAATTAAATTTTTAAAAACACTTGTTAAAAAAATCTTTAAGAAGCCCACAGGACCGGTCAGGTCTTAACAATTAAAAAACTTGCAGTATTAGGTTTTTATAAAAAATATTCTACCTGTCTTGTGAGTTAAGGTTATAAATATACACATTACACCACTCGCAATTATAAAACTTTAATTTTATACTGTTAAAATTTAAGTTATATTATTAAAATATTCATCTTCAATTTCTGTTAGGAATATTTCAATATGTTTGAGTACATTTTTCTGCCATTCCTAACTTTTCAATATTCCTAACTCTCTTATAGCGACTACGTGGGTTTTCCGACCGTGGTATTTGCGATCCTATTGTTTGAACACCTGCTGCTGTGGCGTTAGCGACTACGTGGTATTTGCGATCCTATTGTTTGAACACCTGCTGCTGTGGCGTTAGCGACTACGTGGTATTTGCGATCCTATTGTTTGAACACCTGCTGCTGTGGGTTTTTCGACCGTGGTATTTGCGATCCTATTGTTTGAACACCTGCTGCTGTGGCGTTTCCGACCGTGGTATTTGCGATCCTATTGTTTGAACACCTGCTGCTGTGGCGTTTCCGACCGTGGTATTTGCGATCCTATTGTTTGAACACCTGCTGCTGTGACGTTTCCGACTGTGGTATTTGCGATCCTATTGTTTGAACACCTGCTGCTGTGGGTTTTCCGACCGTGGTATTTGCGATCCTATTGTTTGAACACCTGCTGCTGTGGCGTTTCCGACCGATCGGGTTCGAGACGTGGGATTTTCGATCTGTCACCTCTCTTCCTATATAAAGGCCTACTAACATAAACAATTATCCCAAGTTTGTGGGTTTTCCCATTATATGGGGTTTAATAACGGAACATCCCCACCACCTGAACATTCATATGGTTGTTTGACAATACATTCAGTCGGATCTGAACGTTCGAGGCGTGCACAAGTTGTAGGCTGAATTGAGTAAGTTTACAGCGTTTTTTGCAATTTACAGCAATTATACAACTGAGTGATGGCAGCAATTTTTTTTGGAAAATTGACGATGGTGATGTTCCTGGCAAAAGAATCCTTGAGTTTTGTAACGGTTTATAATTTTACAAATTTGACTTTATTTAGTTATAACTCTTAAAACATTTAATATTCACTTCTAGCTTACAGTTGAGGCGTAAAGATACGTCTGTCTGTAACGCAATAGAAGTTATAAATCCGTTACAGTTAAAGTATTTTAAATTACCAAGTTAAACAATTAAAATTAGCAGAATATTCTTGAATTAATACTTAAGGTTTATTTACTTGAAATGCAAGGTATTTGTGCGGTGGTAAAATAATGACATTTAAATTCAATTAAAGCAAATCATAAACTTTATTTTAAAATAGACAGATGAAATAAATTAAACTCATGACACATAAATTTCTTTAACACTCAGTTACAGATTATGAAACATTTTTTTTTTATATTACTTATAAATTTTTAAGGATAGCAATCCTTCAATTAATAAAATTTATCAATGGCTGAAAATGAACATATATTCGAGTTTACTTGCTTTTCTTGTATAATCAAGTTTAATAATTTAATGTGAACATATTAGCACCAAAAGGTGCGTAATTATAATTATGCTTATTAATTAAAAAGTTCAATGTTCATAATTTAGAAATTCTGCTTCGAAATGTTTTAAATTTTGAAATTAAGTTTTAAAAGTTTTAAAATCGCCCACTTAGCTGTGTTAACTTGTCGCAACTTCCCTTCCATCTCGGGGTAAATCTCGGTAAAGCCTGGTCTCATCTTCGTGAATAAACGTCGGGAAAACCATGAATAAGTCTGCAACCCATCTTGTATCTGGTATTGTAAGCCGCCTTCTATGCCATGATTTAAAAAAAAAAATACTTTATATTAATTAAAATAAAAGGAAACTAAATACATCTTCTTGCCATTTGGAGACGTCCTTCCCTGGTTACATCCTGGCCTAATGAGACAGATAAATTAAATACGAGCAACATTCCTACCTATTGCGCATCCACGGGGCGCACGCATAGCTTAATTACTTATTTTAAGTTTTTCTCGATAGATGTCACTATCAGCCAGAGATCTCATCAAAAATATTTATCATACATAACAATTTTTTTTACATAGTTATACATTATTACAATTTTGGAATTTATTCTCGTTTGTTTTCTGAAATTGCAAATTTAATATGTAACACCGTCTAAAGTATGTTACATATTTTTCCCCCCTCTTGAAAAAAAAAATTGTGTCATTTCATTTCTCCCTTTTTTTTTTTTTTATTAAATGTAACGATTTACGAACAACTCTTAAGTTAACAATCAAATTATTTTCTTTGGGAAAACATATCATAAACCTATTTGATTCTATTATTAAAACAAACTTAACTCGACATGAAGCATAACATAAACAATATTAATTCTGGCATTTAATCCTTTCCAAACAAAAAAATAATAACATTTTTAAATAAACTTATATTCAATCTTCCTTTTATATTCATAAAAGATTTTATATTGAAACACACTCTTTATACCATTATACAATGTTCTATAATTGTTTAATTACTTTTATCTTTAATTTATTTTGTTTTAAAAAAAAATGTGTCTTTTAATTTCAATTTAAATCTCATAACTTGTTACATTATTTATTAATCCTTTAATTTACATGATTAAGTTTTAAAATAATTACATACACTTATCAGTTGCTTTGAATTTTTAACTTCTTTATAAACTTTTCATTTCTCAAACTTTATGATTATATATTTACATCTCTTCAAATTTTTAAAACTCATTACTATATCTCTTATACATTTTTACTCACAATTAAATTTTTCTTCAAATTATTTCTTATTATAATTCTTCAAATTATTCATTAATTAAATTTTCTTCAAAATTGTCTCTTTTTGTGTCAACAAACCTAACCTACTAGCTGTATTTATCGCAGTCCACTACCTGGGATCTGCAAAACTGCTTACTCCCTGTAAGCCACAAATTACCACATTTAAACGACGCTATATATATATTTTCAAAAATTCTCTCTCTCTATTTACCACTAAGAATGTACCATTGCCTAATAACCTCTCTCTGTTATTCTTACAATACTCGTACATCTTAAAACTATTGGATTTCAAATCCCACACTTTGAATCCAAATACTTTTTTCTTAAATCAAATCCCATACTTTGATTTAAAAACCATACAGCCAGTTGTTGACTCAAAAAGGACTTTATTCAATTCTTCATTCTTAAATTTTCTTTCAAACATTACTATGACAATTTGATATTAAAATTCGTTTAAGCTCTTGCATTAATAAAATAAGAATTAAATCAAACAGAAATTAGGATTGTACTTTCACATGCAATTTTTGGTCAAGTGTTTTAGTCTCTTCGTGTAGTATTATGTATTTTGAGATTTTGTCAGTGTCTACCTCGTGTATAAGTAAGATTGCATGCCATTTGGGCCCTTTGACACACAATATGCAAAGTGTCGTCATGAGTTTCTAAAATTGCATATCAAGGCACTTACCACTTCCTTGTTAATCAATTACCATTTTAAAAATGAAAAAAAGCTTTAAATTTCTTCCAACAATAACTTTTCTAAATTTTAACCATTTTTGAAGTTATAAATTTGCTTGTAAACCTTACACAACTTATACATATATTTAATTTTATTAAACCTTGTTTTAAATCCATTTACAAACTTTCTTTTTATTATTATAATTCATCAGTACTATTATTTTTGTTAAATTATTTATCAGACAGTATTACATTTACTTTCAAATTATTTTAATATTAAATCATTTTGATTCTGCAATTCATACTAGTTTAATAACCTCTTTTATCGTCTGATAAATTGATTTACTACAGGGGTTCAGAAAACAAACGGAACGTTGATGGCATAGCAAAGCAAAGCAAACTCGAAATATTTAAACAGGCTTTATGTAAACATTGGACTTCAGGCTAGATACTTGTTTATACAAACTCGGACAATCAAATCTAACTTGCCTGACATTGGAACTAGCAGCTGTGTCAACATTGGTAATCTACAACTGGCTTTCTCAAAGCCATGCACAAACTTTTAAAAAAATCTAAACTCTATCAAGCATATTACGATTAACATTTTAAACAAGAGTCTCTAACCTTGAAACTCTACACTACAAGTAAAAACTGGTTATAACTGGTTTCTTCCCTATCTTTACCCAACTGTTTACACAAGCTACCTGCTACATCCTTTTGCTTTCAATTTATACATTTTATAAAATTTTACACTGTGAATTTACGTTTTGAATATATTTAATAAAATCGCTTATTTTCAACCATTTTTAAATTTTCTTTTTGCCAACACACAAATTTACATTTTAAATTTAAAGCAGAGTCGCGCATTTATGTAACGGTTGTTATAAAATGAAACAAGCAGAGTTGCGCAAATTGTGGCAACGGTTATATAATTTTACAAATTTGACTTTATTTAGTTATAACTCTTAAAACATTTAATATTCACTTCTAGCTTACAGTTGAGGCGTAAAGATACGTCTGTCTGTAACGCAATAGAAGTTATAAATCCGTTACAGTTAAAGTATTTTAAATTACCAAGTTAAACAATTAAAATTAGCAGAATATTCTTGAATTAATACTTAAGGTTTATTTACTTGAAATGCAAGGTATTTGTGCGGTGGTAAAATAATGACATTTAAATTCAATTAAAGCAAATCATAAACTTTATTTTAAAATAGACAGATGAAATAAATTAAACTCATGACACATAAATTTCTTTAACACTCAGTTACAGATTATGAAACATTTTTTTTTTATATTACTTATAAATTTTTAAGGATAGCAATCCTTCAATTAATAAAATTTATCAATGGCTGAAAATGAACATATATTCGAGTTTACTTGCTTTTCTTGTATAATCAAGTTTAATAATTTAATGTGAACATATTAGCACCAAAAGGTGCGTAATTATAATTATGCTTATTAATTAAAAAGTTCAATGTTCATAATTTAGAAATTCTGCTTCGAAATGTTTTAAATTTTGAAATTAAGTTTTAAAAGTTTTAAAATCGCCCACTTAGCTGTGTTAACTTGTCGCAACTTCCCTTCCATCTCGGGGTAAATCTCGGTAAAGCCTGGTCTCATCTTCGTGAATAAACGTCGGGAAAACCATGAATAAGTCTGCAACCCATCTTGTATCTGGTATTGTAAGCCGCCTTCTATGCCATGATTTAAAAAAAAAAATACTTTATATTAATTAAAATAAAAGGAAACTAAATACATCTTCTTGCCATTTGGAGACGTCCTTCCCTGGTTACATCCTGGCCTAATGAGACAGATAAATTAAATACGAGCAACATTCCTACCTATTGCGCATCCACGGGGCGCACGCATAGCTTAATTACTTATTTTAAGTTTTTCTCGATAGATGTCACTATCAGCCAGAGATCTCATCAAAAATATTTATCATACATAACAATTTTTTTTACATAGTTATACATTATTACAATTTTGGAATTTATTCTCGTTTGTTTTCTGAAATTGCAAATTTAATATGTAACACCGTCTAAAGTATGTTACAGTTTGGATGAAGAGAAGCGGAGAAACTCCGGTGTGAAAATGACACAATTTTTATGGATGGGACATTTGATAGTTGTTCGATAAAATGTGAAGGGATATTTTTCAAATGATTTACATAATTTATTGTGGAGTAGTGATGTGACGAGTCGAGTATTTCTTCGACTCGATTAAATCGCCGTTTAAACTTGCTAAATTTGCCGTTTCAGCTGCTACCTGCTAATTTTGGAATTCGTAAACTATTTGACCGAGTCGATACTCGAGTATCGTAGTATAAGAATCGAGTCGACTCGATACCTTTCGAGTAAAATACTCGACTCGTCACATCACTATTGTGGAGTAGTGAATTGAATGGTAGGAAACCCCACGTGTTTTTGTCAGTGGTCGGAACTCCCACGGATGGAATTTTTGTGATCGGAAATACCAGGCCTGTGTCTGTGGTCGGAAAGTCCACGCCACCCTTATAGCTGTTTTCAGAATATTGAAAAGTTAGGAACGGCAGAAAAATGTACTCAAACATATATTAAAGTCATATGTTTGTAGTAAAATCACTAGTGATGATGACATAAGTCACTACGCACATGAAATTAAAGTATTATAATTGAGTAGTGTATATTACTTTGCTAATAAAAACCTTGGTTTTCTTTGTCTATAAAGAGATCTGAGGTGAAATAACAAAATTGAAACAGTATTCGAGCTGGCTTGTGAGTTATGGTTATAAACAAAAAAATAAATATGATAAAACTCAAAATTATAAAAACTTTAATATCAGACGCGTTTCATTGACATTATATCGTCATCTTCAGTGATGCTACGCAACCTAAACTTAATTAGAAAATTGAACATTATGTTATTGGACATAATGTCATTGAAACGCATCTGATATTAAAGTTTTTTATAATTATGAGTCGTAGGTTATTTATTCTTTGTTGATAATTTTCTTGTCAACTAAAATAAACTTTACTAGCACTCATTATATATTTATAAAAAAAAAATTTTATAACCTGAATCTGTTTTATTTATACTTTTATCTTCCCGTAATACATATATTCCTAAGTTTTCTTCTTCAGTGAAATTGTTTCGACTGAGAGTTCCAACTGTCTTCTTTTCCACCTCATTTTCGTATTAAATTTCATTTCCTTTCAGTTCTGTAAACCTTTCCCTACTGCAACCACTTTGTGCCTAGACGTCTTACGCAAAACTTCTCATCTATTCTACTTATTTGTCAGTTACCTTTTCACAAATACGAGTACTTTCTCCATTCTTTTTCGACCGGTTCAATTCATTTTAATATTTATTTCATCATTGCAGTGCTTCTCGAAGCCTACTCTTCTCACTTTTTAATACACTACCCTGGGACACAGTGAGAAGGAGGCTCTGGGGATGAAACAAGAACCTTAAAGAAATTTGTGAATCAAAAATATACGGTCGAAGATTATAAGAAAAATATACTGTAAATTTATATACGATTTGAAAGGTTCTCTAATAGAGAAACAAATTTAAATATTGGACTGGAAGTATAAATTACCTCCTAATTCCATCTTGTAATGTCCAACCCCCCCCCCCAAGAATTTTTGACCCCACTACTAACACTACTCTTATTGTAGAATATGAACCAGAGACTTTTAATCAAGTTATCTCAAAGATTTAGACCAAAGATACTCCAAGTGTTGTGTGTATTCTACCTGTTCCTACGAAGAGAACACATTTGGGAAAAAGGATGTTTTGCTGATATCAGCTCGTCTACCCCCTTGGAAATAAGCGTATTATCAACTGATGGGAAATGTATTCATACATTAAATGTACTTCTCTTTTTATTTTATCTTCCAAGTCCCACTTCTCTGTACCTCTAAATACACTCCACTTTAAAATTAAAATATAATGCACTGAAAACTTTCTTTCAACCTAACATATATGTGCAACGTTTATTTCACATTTGCTTTAAGCAACGTCTGATTATACTGGAGAATAAAATGTTGGCTTTCTTTGTCCTACTATTCCTTTGGCAATGGAAAGCCATTTTTAAAATGCTTTTCCCACTGCCTTTACTCTTGCAATGCATCAGAACATAGACATACTATTTCCATTCAAAATAAATCTGTCCATTACATCATAAGCCTGTGCAGGCGAGAGGTTATTTCTATTTCACGAATAAATATTTCATCAGTCAGACAAGGTGTCAGCTGATCTGATGCAACCGACATTTTACGCGCCAAACAGGTGCAAACGTCCAAAATAAATCCACATCCGTCGTCTCATTGATGCCCCTACTTTAAAAACGAAAATTCAACCGACGAAAATAAACTGCAGGATCACTCGTAGCCTAACATCCTTACACTATTTCAGCACAGATTGAAACTTCATTCACCTCTTCAATCTATGAATTAACAAGTATGTAGTATAAATAGAAGGGCTTTAAAGTCAATTTCGACTTAAAATCAAGAAAAATTATTTTACTATAGTTACTTTTTATTAAATAAAATAACATAACCTATAACATAAAACCAGCTGTTATGAATTATTTTAAGCCAAATGGGACGAAATAACTATATTGCATACCTGCCCTTTTTCTGAAAAGTTTTCTCCCATATAAAATAAAACTAATTCGTTATTAAATTTAATTAAAGAATTAATATTTGAACAAGCTCTATTAACATCGTGTCATTCACTATAAGTTTTAAAAATGTATTTGAACTTCAATAGATAAATAAAAAGTATTTTTATTAACGATTTAAAATTTGAACAAGATATAGACGACATAAGGAGAGTTTGACCTAATGAAGGAATTGAAAAATACCTATTCGAAAATTATAAGAAAGAAATATATTTACATATGATCGGAAAGTGACTTTTATACTGAAAAAGAGTTATTAAAGTTTATGGGTGAATAGAAGTAAGGTTTCGAGTGATGTCAATTGACATTTTTTAGGGTAAAAAAGACTTCTGTTTGGAAAAGGATATTTTTATACAAGCATCGGTTTCTACATTAGATAGTTTATTACGTTTGACGTTTATAAATAACTACCAAGCGAACTCATAATTAAAATAAATTTTGGAAAATCGTACAGAGAAGTAACGTTTCGATCAGTCTCAAAATAACGAACGGTTAATTCAATCGATCTTAGCCTAATTCGATACCTCAGTTAGGTTTTCATAGGTTTTTGTAGAATTTCGACAAGTTGATATTATTGTTCTTCAAGAAGTAGATATAAACGTAAAAATTGACAAAAAAAATTCACAAGGTTATTTTTTTAATACTATTTTTTTTTAAATCTTCCTATGTACCTATGCAATACCATTCTACCTTATTATAGCTAAATACCACTTCAACAAATATATATGTAGGTTAATATATTTTCCAAATTGATATTTGTGCTGATTATTTCAAACTTACGGCAAAGAACCTAATTTGGGTTTCAAGTCTATTATCTCTTAAAACAGATATAAATATTGACATACTTGGCCAAGTTTTATCTTAACGTTTCACTACGCACTTATATAATGGCAAGAGAGTTCGATGCCGGCGGACATGTGCACCACGTGTTTGCCTGTGAACCGGCCTTCGTTTCAATGAATGGAATCTCCGTCATTGCCGTTACAATGTCGTATTATCGCGTCTAGCGATTCACCATTCGCATTCCTTTCCATAAAAAACCATCAGGGCGTTGCTTTGATGTTTTTGTTAACTTTATTAATGTTTAACGTTATACATATTTAGGACATCCGCGTCTGCATAAGTATAGAAAACTTAAGGTAAGGTCGTGAATCGTGGTAGTAGTGGGAAATCTATATTAGAGCTCGTGTGAACAGGGCTTCTTTTAAGTCGGGGTCTAGAAAGTTATCGACTAACTACCCCAATTAGAATTTTAATCTGATACACAAATGTTCCCCCGAAATATTCTTTATCTGAATTTAGGCTACGAGAAACGATTCGATTACAAAATGCTTACAGTATAATAAGCGTTAAAAAAAATTATTCATAGATGGCTACATATTTTTAGAATGGGTTTGTAAAAAAAATAAAATATCAGGGTCCAGATGGTGGAAGCTACAAAATTATTGAACACAGATGGGAGGGTCGTAGAACGAGTCTTACAAAATTAGATACAATTAAGAGTAAGGCCTCACACGTGATTAATATCACAGCTTGACAACTGCAAGCCCTGTCACACTTGGGGGACACAACAATACGCCATCTCGAAAAAGGTAGAACCTTCGAGAAGCGAATAGAAATTACTTGAAGCGGCAAAAACCGTTTGAACGGACACACCAGATACATTGTTCTAGAGCCTTCTAGTAAGAAAAATCACTAGAGGCGGCAAGTCAATATGAAGGGTTTGTTGAGCGTGGAGAATAAGCATTGTTTATAATGTAGTACAGAGAGTAAAACCTAAGGAAATACAGTGACAGTGCGTGTCAAGTTATATAGACTATTAGAAAGTATTTACGATTAGACTGAATTACAACCATGTTTGGACCCTTTTATAAATTTTATCTGCGTAAATAATAGTAGACAAAAAGTGTGTAATTTACTAAATAGTTATTTAGTCTAAATTGCCTTATAAATTATTTTACCTCCGGAAAAACGTAACAATAGAAATATTTGAACTGCATCTAGTTGGAGTAGGGAGAGAATTATTGAACACATAAGATGTATAATAATTTCAAAAATGATTCTAAAGCTTCGACAGGATCTAGTTATGTTTAGTGTAGAGATGTGACGGCACTTTTTTAATGAGAAAACCTTTGTATATTTTTAATGTTTGAAATATACCATTTATATTTTTACTCCAAAATAAACAATCATTGCCGTGTAAAAATCTATATTACAAAATATTTATGTGCAGGTATAACGTAATAAAATATTTTCAATTAACGCCAAAAACGAGTTCTTTACAAATATTTTCCTAATGTCTTGTTTATGTAGACAATTTTACAATTTAAATTCTATAATATAGTAAAGTAATTGAAAGCCTAGACCATAATGAAAGTAATAGACCTAGAAAATAATTTAAATAGAATAATGTACTAATTCGATGCTACTTTAAATTACACCATGAAGAAACGTATTTCATCACAAGCATAAATTTAAAAAATTCAAATGTGCACCAACTGTTTTAATTTGTTATTCTGATGAAAAATAGTGCCTTTAGAACTGGCACAGATATGAATGGAGCGGCGACGAACACATAGAGGCTGCATCTACACAACAGCCGGCTAGTGAGCGTATAATGGCCGCCTTGCAACAAACAAACAAGGTTTACATCAGCCGAACGATATCTTGCATCCGTCACGACCTTTGACCTATTCAAGGTTACTTTTACTACGCCATAGGGTCACGTGATCTTCCCATTCACTAATGCAGCCGTCCTTGATTAGATAAATTGTATTGGTCACCCGTATCGTCAACTCTGATACGCAATACTCCAGTTACTAACAAGCACACGCCCGTGTGAGTATTGCTGATATATCTTGCCATCTTAGACGTTACAAAGGACCAAATAAAATGTTTAAAGCTTGGAATTCGGGTAAATCAATAGTTTTCTCGAAAAAAGAAGTAATTTCAAGACATTTTACTCAGGATAGAATAGCAAGAAAATCCAGACTGTTTCAACATTTTCAAAGCTCTAAGAGTTTCAAAAAAATGCTTTGCTTCCAACTGAGTTGGACTATTTAAGGTGTTGTTTATAAAAGTCAAACCAATGATTCTATTTTTCGATTTAAAAAAGTTACTGTAATTACAAGTGCATTGAATTCGTTAGATTAAGAGATTCGTTGAACGTAATTATCATCAACGACCAGTCGAACATTATGATTGGATAATTATTTAATTTCTTGGTATTTGGTCCTCCTGAGATGCACCAGAAATTATTCTGTGAATATATTTACCAAAACACAATCAAAACAATTGTTTATTAATCAATTACATTTTTTGTTTGTTTTATCGCCACTGAGGATGGTTGCTTTGCAACCGAAACCTACACACTGTTAATAAAACATCGTTGTGGCTACAAGGAGTCTGTGTGTTTCTTATTATACAATCATAAAAGTTTGATACAAAATAGTATTACCATTCAAAGTTAGTAAAATCATAAAACACGTTTTTCAAAATAATTGGGTTTAAATTAACTACACATATCAACGCGACATTTGTATAAAATATTATCAATTGAGTCTTATCAAATAAAAAACAAAACAAAGGTCACAAGATAGTGTAATATAAAATTTGTATCAGTTTTTCTGTTGATTGATTTTAATCATAAACTCACTGGAAACCAAATAAACATATCAAAATATCGATATTAAACAATGGAAAAACCATAATCAAGTTGCATTATCACACGTTAACCTAACCTTTGTTCATATTTTGATTCTGTGCGAACAATGCCTTTTAAGTTTGATAAATATACTACACTTTCCTATTGTGATAAAACCAATTCAGTGTTTATTTAATAATTTAACCGTGTCCGGGGTTAAACATCTGTTAAAAAACGAACCAAGTTTAGTTTATGAATAAACTTTATCATTTTTCAAATTTCTTGTAATAACACGTCATCGGTTGTAGATAGTGTTTTTTCATAGATATTGCTAGCATCAGATTCTCTAGCGAGATTAGGCTAAGTGCGTTACGGGTCACAGTTTTACTTAGGCTTTCGAACCGTTCTATGGAAAACCTTCTATAAGACTTGATAGAATCATGACCAGCAGCATTGATATTGCTAGCATCAGATTCTCTACCGAGATTAGGCTAAGTGCGTTACGGGTCACCAAGATACAGTTTTACTTAGGCTTCCGAACCGTTCTATGGAAAACCTTCTATAAGACTTCATAGAATCATGACCAGCAGCATAGATATTGCTAGCATCAGATTCTCTAACGAGATTAGGCTAAGTGCGTTACGGGTCACCAAGATACAGTTTTACTTAGGCTTCCGAACCGTTCTATGGAAAACCTTAATAAGACTTCATAGAATCATGACCAGCAGCATTGATATTGCTAGCATCAGATTCTCTAGCGAGATTAGGCTAAGTGCGTTACGGGTCACCAAGATACAGTTTTACTTAGGCTTCCGAACCGTTCTATGGAAAACCTTCTATAAGACTTCATAGAATCATGACCAGCAGCATTGATATTGCTAGCATCAGATTCTCTAGCGAGATTAGGCTAAGTGCGTTACGGGTCACCAAGATACAGTTTTACTTAGGCTTTTGAACCGTTCTATGGAAAACCTTCTATAAGATTTCATAGAATCATAACCAGCAGAAATCTATATTTGTAATATCAGTAAAACAAAAAAGACCAGTAGAAAATAAACCCCATATCCTACTAAATATCAAATAAAATTTTAAAACAAATGAATTAGCCTAAAAAGTTATAGCACTTTTTAAAAATACTAAATATATACTCGTATAAAATATGAAACTTGAAGAAGGATCTTCTGCAGTTGAAGAGCACGCATGAATCAAAATTTATTATCAAATAGAACTTGATTGATTCCTGAATAAGGCATTTGGATTATTTTGTCTACAGATGTAAAATTTAGAACGTAAATTTAGAACGGATAATTTAGAATGTAAAATAGAACCAGAGGTAAAAGAAGAAAAACATCAAAAAACCTTGAAATCTTTGAAGATCTTTTAGGAAAAACATGCTCAAAATAGTGAAAGAGGAGGAAAAACAATATAGCAATAATTATAAAGAAACTAAACTAGTATAAGACATTTTATATTCAGTCTTCTTGCTATATATCAGATTCACAATATACAGTGGGGATAGGGATGAAAGAGAATTAGGAGGGATTAGGGCTATTAAAATCAGCTGCTATTAGGAGGTAGGCTGATGTCTATATAGGTATGGTATCTCACCATATAAACATCTATAAAAGCCTTATTTTTGAGGTTTTTTTTGTATATTGAAAGACATGAAACTTACTTTAAAAAAAAAAATGCTGATGTACACACTAACTGAATTCCTTCTTCACACTAATGTTTTTATTATTTTTCAGGTTCAGAGATCACCTTTAACGGAAAACCTATCAGGTGCAGATAGCAAGGAAGCAACATCCACCCAAAAAGCCACGGAATCCACAGCGCCCACGGAGGCCGCGGAAACCAGTGTCTGTGATGTACACAGGCCTTGCGGATGGGCAGTGTACAACCCCTCAACAAGGGTGGTTGAATATTTCATGAAAAATACGTAAGGACACTTGAATAAATTTAATATAATATTGCACGTAAAATCAGATTTTGTTTTTCAAATAATAGAAATAGCTTTAATGAGGGAAAAGTTATATTTTTAAAAGTAAATTTCACATGTTAACGGCATGTTGAAGCACAAGTTAATTACATAAGTAACGGTTTATAGCTGCAAATGTTTATTTTAATGTAGTGATGTAGATAAACCCCGCAATGAGAGGAAACGATAGATTTAAGGCGAAATTGTATAAAACAACGTGAAAAATAACAGTTATTAAAAATGTCGTTTTATCACAGGCGTTACTTTTAACAGTTGGGGCAAACGTAACTGGGATAAGTTAGACAATATTTCTAAACCATTTCATAAACGTGTCTTTACGAATTTTGAGTACAAAAATAACTAGTAAATAAATATTCGAGTATATTTTTCTAACTTTCCTAACATTACAATATTATCCTTTGTTGACGCGTTACCTAGTTAGTACTTCTTTAAGTGCAAATGAAAATATTGTAATATTAGAAGAGGCAGAAAAATGTATTGGAATATACACAAATATTTCTAACAGAAGTGAAGATGTGTGCATTACGAATTTCTAGTAAACTTTAACTCTAATTTTAGGACAAAAGTTTACTTTAAAAAATATTTATACTTTCCAACAAAGAGCGGTATTTCTTGCTCATGGCACAGTCACCCTTCCGCAACACTTAGAAACGGGCTTCACTGTTTGAAAGTTGTGACAAAAATAAACAAAATGAGCCCTACCGGAAACTTCAACAACAGTATTAGAGTCAATATCAATTAAAAAAGATCCCACTTCCACCAACTCCAAATCCAATGACGTAGTAGATGTACATATAAATTAGAGTAGAAGGTGAGGGTGCTGCTGGAACCTAACAATTAAGGCGCATCTCAATTTGTTGTAATGGGCGTTACTGAGGTGTTGCAGGTCGAATTTTATAAGCTGGCACTTGGCTCTTAAGTAGAAAGTATGTATTCGTCGTCTATAAAACATCAGGGACTGTCATCATCCCTCATAGGGACCATAAATCGCGGCCTACCCGTACCAACCCTTAGACAATCCTATTAGCACGCTTCCTTAAACTTCCTATTTACATTTGTTGTTGTATTTACTATATATTAAAAAGTATTAATAAGTAACAAAATAATGAGTCAACCCTATGAGTCAGCGGAAGTCCAAGGGTTGATATTTTGTAAAATGAGCGAGTACCTCCACCCTCCCCTTGGCCTCTCGCCAAAGCCCGCAGTCCCCAAGTGGCAGCTAATAAAGTTTTACATACCTGCGACATTGGTGTAATGTACAAATTTAATTATTTCACCCCAGTTGCGCACTAAACAAATTTGTTAACTCTTGGAGGTTGTTAATATTTATATTAACCGATTATAACCAATTTGTAATTTTTTCCTAAAGTTTTAATGTTTTTAACTGAACCTTTTCCTCTTCCAGATGCGTGTGTCCCAAGGATAAGGATTGCGTGAGAAGCGATGACAACATTTCAGTAAGAGCTTACGTCTACCGCTGCCGTGTCGATACGAAGTCAACGCTTCTATCGACATGATCATATTTGCTGCTGGGCATGTTCCTTTCAATCAACAAAACAGCTCTAAGACTGATGGATTTGGATAATTTTAGTTTTTGAAACAACTTATTTTGGTTACAGACGAGTATACGAGTATATAGATTATACCCAACGTACGATTTAGGCTTAGTCTATGTTTTAGTCACACAGGCAACAATTTTAACGCTGAAAGCTTCAGTGTTAATAAAACGGAAATGTAACGGAAAATGAGATTTTTTTAAAAAAATGTAACTTTTGTAGAAAAGCTACTTTCGTTACAACTGAAATCAGGCTACAGACTTGTGTCACTAAAATTTTAAATAACATATCAGTTAATTTTAATTGAAATTTTAAATAATTTTAATTTCACCAGTTATTTAAAACGAAGAAAAACGCACATTAGGAAAATGAAGTGATTTGTTTGTAGCCTAAAAGATGTTTACAGTGTATACATATTTATATTGAATATTAAGATTTATTCACACTTTTAAATACTTGACTCTTATATTAAGTTTGTTCTTTAATAACGTTTTAATCCTACAATGTACCGGTCGTCAGGTTTATCCTGACCGGTGACCTTGATATACGTGGAAGGACTTGAACTAATGCGTGTGATGAGGGGAACTGCTGGACTGTCTCGTGCCAAGATTCGTTCAGTATAGCCGGTAGTGAGTAGTATATTAATTCACTCCGTACCACTTACTTTCCCGTGGTAGCAGTTCTCACTCACCGATCACGCTATACCTGACGACCTATAAGTTCCTTGTTACAAAATAAGTGTTTAATGTCTATCCTATATTACAGGATAAAAACGTCTACTTAGACTTCACTGTGGAATCGTTTTAAAGACATCAGTACCACCAAACCCCCCTTGAATTAGTATCGTAAAGGAAAATCCAATCGCTTAGAAATCCTGTTACTTAGTGTCATGATTTAAGAACAATTTTAACAATAGTGCAAACACTCTTCTACTAAACGAGTCCCATCAAACCAGTCATTAAACTCCCTTGGACCCTCGGCATTGAATCTTTATTTTAACTAGGATATAATGTATAAAGGAAAAAATTATCGAAACAAAGTAGTTATTTTGTCATAATTTTTATTATTATAGGTCATGTTATTTTGGGGGTTTTATAAGTTTAACTCAAAAAGAGTTGTTTCATTTACATTTTTATTATTAAAAATCTTCAAATTCTGTATTTGCAACTCTGAGTTGAAGTTATTTCTTTTTCTCGTTAAAATCTCCATGTCACGTTTATTTCAACATATTATTTGCGTTATAAATCTTCCTCAAATTTATGTTTGAAGAGCAAGGTATTTACTATGTGTGAAAAGTGCAACCATTATCCAGTTACAACAAAACAAATGAAAAATATGTTAAACAAAAATAATAATTGCCATAGAAACTGAAAGCTTACAATAGTTACCGATAGTTCCCCACCACTATCACACCCTTATCCAAAGTACATCTGTTTTTTTGATAGAAACATACCATCATTAAATAGCTTAATAACTGAATGTTCCTCTGACAAACTATGTCAAACTTTAGTTTAGTTGTATTCATAAAACCATTTTATATTTATTTTTAAAGTGCCTAGATTAGAAATATAGGTGTTTGTTGTTGCATATTGACGTTTTGTACATATTATAGAGTTAATATTACTCCACTACGTTTAGGTT
This sequence comes from Prosapia bicincta, assembly GCA_036971475.1. Lineage (NCBI taxonomy): Eukaryota > Metazoa > Arthropoda > Insecta > Hemiptera > Cercopidae > Prosapia > Prosapia bicincta. The sequence goes on along the minus strand of JBAIZL010000003.1, from coordinate 55,072,423 downwards.
GTAGAAATAGATGCTAACCTAAATATATAATGAACCTAATTATTTATATTTATTGAGTATAAACCTTAATGTAACTGATTATTTATGATTGCATTGTAATTAATTTGTATTTGTAAAATTGAGGACATTGCAGAATACTGCCTTCCTTCACCATTTGAGATTTCAGACTAACGACTTTCCAAACAGGTGTTGAATTATCTGTCATAATATCCTGACAGTAAGGGTTTTATTCGTTTTAAAAGTGCAATATAGAGAATAAGCAACTCTGCATTAGAAGTGCCAACTAGATATATCACATTACAACTTCGATTTAACCAAGGCCTTTATGACTTTATGTGAGGATTATAGATTGCACATCACAGCATAAGACTTCCTAGAAGTCATTTAAATAAGTCATGTGGTATAACTCCCGAGCAATAGCAAGAGACTTGAACGTCCTTTGCGCAGTGGTCTAGTGACGTAGACCCGCTATCTGTTTGTGGAAATTCGTTGCTATTCGTATCGATTCTCCACAAACACTGTGTCTTTCATCGCTAGCTAGTTGAGAGCAATCTTAGACAGCTGGCTGACCTTCCACGTCCACTAGTTGCTGAACTCACGTCCCTTGCTATGTCTCGGGATTTAAACGTGAGCAACAAAATGTATACGAAAACATATTTCAAAGATAAATCCTTACACAAGGAAACGTTAGTTGCTACCCCCAAAATATGTTTACTTCCTAATTATGGACTATTTTTCTGCTTTATCCTCAATTCACAATTTCTGTATCACGATGCATGAAAATATATATAGGGCATTTCAAAACATATAACAAAAATATTTTTAGTTTTCTGTACGTCTTGTCCTTTATCATTAACACTTACGTACATAGTTCCATATATTCCAGTGGACAACAAAGAGTTTTCAAGAATTTAAACACATTTTTAATCAAAATTATAAACATACGTTTACAGTAAAATGTTATAAAAGTAACTGAGTTTCTTACTGAGTGCGATGGTTTGCAACTTGTATCTATATAAAACTCTTGTCAGTATTCGTAGTATAAAATTGTACTTAATCAAAACTTAGTATAGTACTTAAAAACTTAATTGTCAAAATTAGGTTTAAATTAACAAAATGTATTTTAATTTAAAACTTTTTATACAGTATTTAGGTAAGAGCAGGATACTGAAAAGTAGATTTTTTAGTTTGCTTTCTTGTCAAGTATTTTAGATTTTCAGATTTGTTTACCTAAATGAACTTAGTTACATGGTAAAAAGTTTACTTTACCATGTACTTGACACAGTATTTTTTATACGTAGTGTAGATTAATAGAAGACAGCTACACATATTTGCATGTTTCTTTTCTTTAGTATAGTCTTTTTTTACATACTGTTAAAAATTGAGATCTGTGCCATTCAAAATGTTACATATAATAAAATAGAATATACTGTGTGTTTGTAGACATTTTTTTCTGAAATGCCTTGACCTTTCCTTCTTTCTTAGGCTCCTTGGTTTCGGAGATGGTAAACCATCAAAGCCTTATTATTACTATTGATATAATTGCTTTAATTAACACAGTTGGTCCATCTGCTGAACCAATCGCTCAAATATTTTATCTTAGGATGCTTTTTACTCCAGGACTGTCTTGCCTTGGATAACGAATTCGAGTTTTCGCTCTTTTACTGCCATCCAAATCTCTTCTTCTCCTTCCTACTTAAAATCTCGACGTTTGCAATTCTGTCCCAGAAGCGTCTGAATTCCCGACGACACATCCACATTTCCAAGTCTCCAGCCATACAGAACCGACAATGTTTAACATCTCGTCAAAGGTAATTCCAAACCTCATGTCCTTCGCACATAGTAGCCTCTCATTTAGTAAACGTTTCTTTCGTTTTATCGATTCTATTTCGAATTACCTTTAAATTGTTATTATTTTCACTTATAATTTTACCTTTATAAGGTACTCTTATAAATCGTTCGATCGGTAAAATTATCCCTCACATCTTGTACCCACTTTGAAATCTACATGAATTTGGATTGATCAAACACTAAGTGACAAATCGTATTCTCCACTAGACTCTACGAGTTGCGTAGTGTCTCCTGTACGCTTCTGCTAGAAGACCCTACTTCTATACCTATTTTTTAATACACTATTTGAATTTTCAACAAATCTTCATTCCTGTAACTCCTCTATTCCGATGCAACATATATTTTTAATACGGCACATCTAAGCTGTTTATTTCAAAAGCACTGTAGCAAGTTCTTTTAATTTTCCCCAAAAGTCCAACTACATAATTTCAACGGCGGGTCTCCATTACACTTAAAAAAAGGATATAAAAGAATAAGGAAAATCCATAACTAGCAGGAAAGGAGTTCCTTTCTACGATACAAGCGATAAAATGAACTTTTACATGTTTGCATCATTGCAGATTACTCGCCAATCTGACGACAAGTAGTTAGATGCTGTACTGACGAACTAACAGACTTGTTTCTGTTCAAGTGTGATGCTGTTACCGGATACAAGAAAAATATCCTACAGTATTTAACGTGTTTCCTGGGAGTGGTTAAAAGACGCAGACATTTGGCTATAGGATACAATGCGGAATGAAGAGAAATACTGACGAATGAAAATCGTTAAATAGTAATTTGAAAATATTGTGTCTTAGTACAAAACAAATGTGTAAAAATATCGCCCGAATGCAATCCTCAGTATTTATTCATTAATTTACTTCACTATTTACACTAGTAGGGTCTACCTGGAAGATAAGGACGACTAAGAACTATGACCTTACGTGCTACACTAGTAGGGTCTACCTGGAAGATAAGGACGACTAAGAACTATGACCTTACGTGCTACACTAGTAGGGTCTACCTGGAAGATAAGGACGACTAAGAACTATGACCTTACGTGCTAACCAATGGCGAGTACGGTTAATAAACAAAATTATTTAAACGTTTTTTTTTTTAATTTCAGTATTTTTTTTCATTTTAACACAAGGGCTATTTATATGTTGTTCCGAAATTACTCATAAAACGACATAACATTCATCGTCATGCACATGTGGTCTCGTGCCTGTCGAAAGTTCAAAGATCCATTTTGGTTTGCGTAAAATACGACCTTTATAACCTCAATTAACGCAAATAGATCTCTTTAAATTAGACTTAATATACATACATCTGTAAGCAAATGTATCTGTGCGTGGGAACACGTATAGTCTGATCAAGTAACCACTGCTATTACGCACCAGATGGCAGGTCACGAGTTTGTTGACAGTGGTGCTCCAAGTAACACAGATTGGCATTTACGGTTCGGGAAAAGAGTCCTGCATGATTGGCTCGCTCTACAAGTAGGTTACCCCAAAGAACAGAATTTAATAAAAGATAACGCTGTACTGGTAAATTTTATGTTTTCCCAAAAAATCTTAAACTATTATTTAATATCTATGATATTACAAATTTAGATATACGCTTCAAATTTAAAGGATCGATTACGGTAGAGCTCTATTAAAGCGAATGGCAGAATATTTTATACAATTTTCACATCAACTCACGACTTTGATAAACTCCGTATACACAGACATTTTTAACTTGAGCACGATGCCGTCTCTTTCTCTCTCCTTCCTCCTCTCCCTGCATATTTATCTCCCGTATATATATGATAAGGGAGTACTCGCACACTCTCATTGAGTTGTTATTTCAAGTTTTCCTTTTCACTGATTATCAGACCCATTAACCGACTCAGATTATATCGCCGTTGAGTTTTATGATTATATTTAAGGACCTCAAATTTATTCCCAGATTGGAACCTCCGTAGATATCAGGACTTTGTCGAAGAAGCGAAGTTTTACTCTCCACAACCGACCCGTTGAATGCTTATATTAGTTTTGACACAACTGTCATAATGATCCTTCTATATTTGCAAAGTAATAACTTGAAGCAACTGTCGTGTAATTTTTAATTATAAATAAATAAAACCTTTTAAATCACAAAAACATTTTATTTATGTTCTGATGTACATTTCGATTCCAAAGCAATCATCTTCAGGGGAAATTACTGCAAGACTCTCTGAAGATGATTGCAACACATAAATCAAATGTTTTAGTGGTTTAAGAGGTTTCATACATTTTTAAAGGTCGTTTTTGTTTTGATATATTGGTTTATAATCTTAACTTTTGTTTTATTTCCTTGAAAATATAATTATTAATTTCTTAAACGCATTTTTCGCTTGCAGAAGTACTGGCTTCTGTCCAATAATTACACTTTCATGATTGTGATCACTGTAGATGGGTTATGATTCTAGAATCGAATAACACAGAGTGGACAAGAAACAACGACCAACAAAAAGATCAAGAAAAAGCAGATGAGAACCCAACACTTTGTATGAAGGTGAACTCTTCCATGAGTGTCTGCCTTAAAGGCAGCAATAAGTACGGCCTTATACACCACAGCACCTAAGGGCCTATCACGTGAGGGTGACACGAAAAATGTGTACAGCGAAATATGCATACATGAGGAAACAATAGCAAATGACGAGGGTAATTCGTAAATTTGACATGCGAAAAATACGAACAAACCAGACTCCAGTTGTCATCCCAGGCCATCTACCCTTGAACTATTTGATTATAAGTTTCAAGGTGTTGGATTTGGGTCAAAAAAAGGTTTCCAATTTGCCAGTGGTCACTTTGCCTTCAACGGTCGTGGAGATAAGTTCGATTTAATCGAAAGAGACTGAAACTTCGACTCCTATGCACATGAGACTGGAGTTACACTTAGAAGGAAAGAGAAGAAAAACAAAGTATATTAAGCCGAATGAAAGAATTAAAAAAAAGTCTTGTCTAAGATTTCTTTCTTACATTCAAAAATTGGAATAGACCAAGAAATCAGATGGTAAGATCAAATAAATTGGTCGAGTTGTAATATAGATTAAAATGAAAAAAGTCTATAAAATAAATAAAATTAAAATATAAAACACAAAATATTACCGAGGCTACAAGCTCACTTTAAACACGCCAAAATGATAGGGTAATATACCTCTATCATTTTGCCAGTCCGAAGCATGGAAAAGTGTGATGGAAATTAGGTTTAATAGATAAAGTTTTAAAGGATCTCCAGCCACGAGAAACTAAGCGACACCTATGTTTAGCTCAGAGGTAAACTCATTTACGTAGCTCAATGATTTTAAAAGATCCGTGTACGCCTAAAAGTATGCATTTTTCGCCTGCCACAATGTTCTGACGTCATAGCTTACCCTCGTCATCTGTCAAAACTTGATCCTGTACGCATCTTTCGCAATACTCCTGGTTTACGCATATTTCATTGTATTCCGCGTGGGATTAACGGCGACGAAAGGGTCCTTTACTATCACAACGGACCTGCGCATTCAGCACTGATTGTTCACACGTTCCCGGCAAAGAACATCAACATCTTCCTTAATCATCCTCATTATGAGCTATTTTTATCTTTTCCTAAAATGGTGATGAAGAAACATCATTCGCAAGATGTGGAAACAACAGGGCGACGAGGAAACTGACTGCCGAAGACTTCCAGAATTACTTTCCGCAATGGAAACGAATACTGTGGGAGTCCACAGCAACCAATAGGGTGTATTTTTAAGCATGCAAAATGAATGTAGCCAAAATGCTTTAAAATATACTTTGTTGGTCTCAGCTCGTGTATTTATTGAACGTGTCGTATTACTTCTTTACTTAACTGTACCGATTAATCTAAAGTGAGAAGAATGACTTGCTATAAGGACAGTATATTTACTTTTTTACGAAACTAAGTAGCCTAACTGATATCGCAATATGATTATGTTACACAGATAAGCTGGGTATACTGTAACCCCTATACTACCAGTATTATTAAACCTATATTCACTGGCAGCCACATAAATAGCCTAGAGTAAGCATTTTCCACCTAATTTCTTTGATCCCGGCTGGACCAGGTTTACTTCATACCAACCATTTCACCTCACATCAGAATCTAGGATATGTTTTTTTCTAGTTTCACCTACATTTTGTAATACCTGTTTCTCCCGGTAGTCTGTATAGGGTAGATACTTCCTATAGCTTTATTCATGTTGCCAAATCTTTCTCTGTGTCCTTTATGTAGGGCCTAATGCAATGGATGTAGGTGACGAGGCTAAAACCCCAAGGAATTACAGTACGGCTTTTCCTAAGGGACGGTCTGGCTGGTGTTTATGGTACTTGATCAAGTCACTGTATTAAAGACACAGGCAAAACTCTGACACACTAGAATGTGTATGAGTTGCTGTTTTAATTAGACAGGTTAGGGGTATAAAACCCCTTTTTGCATCATTACATTACGTGTGATGGGTCCTTATCTACGCTCTATATCTTTCCATTAGAAAATTATTGGCTCTATCAAGGACAGTGAAGCGAAGCCCAGGTATTTTGACACGTCTGATAGTTTTCCCACCGTCTTTAAAATGCTTTCAAAGCTTTAAAATGAGTCTAATTAGACTATTTTATCTTGTCCCTTACTAGATAAATTTCATGGGGACAGTTTCGTTTTACAATTGGGATATGGACAATTACAAATATGGATATTAATATTATCTATTAAATTATTAATATACTCATCCTCATTTCTGATAGGAATATTTCTATATGTTTGAGTACATATATTGCTGGCATAAAAATGTACTCAAACATATATCATCTATTAAAAATGAGTTCCATAAATAGAAATATGATTTTGAGGTTGCTGTGCAATCCGAGACCAACGAAGGAAGATCAGGGGTTTGAACCCACTCCATCAAGATTTTACAACTAAACATAGGTCGAATTTTATAAGCTGCCACTAGGCTCTTATGTAGAAATTGTGTATTAGTCGTCTATAAAATATCGGGCACCGTCGTCATCTCTCATCGGTGCCATCAATCGTGGGCTACCCGTCCCAACCCTTAGACAATCCTATTAGCAGGCTTCCGTGAACGCCCTATTTACATTAGTTGTTATTTTTACTATACACTAAAAGCTATTATTAAGTAGCAAAATAACAAGTCAATCCCATGAGTCAGCGGAAGTTTTTTAAAATGACCTGCGATCACCTCCTCCTCCCCTCGTCCTATCGCCAAGCCCCGCAGCTACCAAGTGCCGGCTTATAAACGTTTACCTATACCGTATATAGAAAAATAAATAGTATCGAAACTGAATCGGCAGTAGTTGCGTTCTCTCAAGTATACAGAGTAATTCTTGTGCGTTTTGTAGCAGACATCAGGAGATTCTGTTGTACCCGAAGCCTTTTCGTTCAATATGATTCCTGATTCCAGCATATCCAGATACAAGACCTTAGACAGCATTTTTAGACAAGGCATTCAAAAAATTTTTGGCAACCACCTCCCTCCCTTTTTTTTTTTTTTTTTTTTTTTTTTTAACTTGGGAGCGGGTTTGAATTGCCCGAAGCACTGCTACCTTAAGGTATATTGTACTTACCTCCCTGATCTAGTCAAATAACCCCTTCCCTCTTACCAGGTTTAGGAGTCTCCTGACTAGAGTTTTACCTTCAGCATCCACCGAAGCCGTTCCATCACCAAAGAGGTTGAAGCGCCTCTCAGCAAGTACTTCACATCTGTAAATAATGTGTGTGGCAGTCTCGAGTTCCTGCCCGCATAATCTGCAGACTGGTTCATCCTTGTAGATACCCATTTTATGCAAATGTTTCCTTAGTCCACAGTGTCCCGTGAGTAGACCTGTGGCTATCCTTAATTCCTGCCTAGACAGATAGATGAGACTCTTCTGCAGCCCCAAGGAGGGTTTCCTAAGGGTTAGCTTGCTGTCCTCCCTCCCTTAGAAGAAACCTTTCCTTACCCAGCCCCCATCCTTACACCTCCTGACTCCTACGTCTGGGAATGACGAAAGAGAAGATTTTCCGTGATGACCCACCTACCACCATCGTCCAACTACAGGAAAAAATGCCCATATGTATGACGAACGTGAAACAATCCCTCTTCACCAAAATGATACAAAACCTTCAAGAACGGTACGAGTGTTGCCTCAAATTGAAGGAGGACATATAGAACATGTTTAAAGCCCAGTGCAACCGATTTAGCTTCTTTTTAAGAAGTTAAATACATAACGCTAGTAAACAAACTCTGTCAATATTGACTCATTTCGAAAAAAATTAACAATAATTAAAATTTTAAAACAACATTACACCAGTGTGACAGAAAACACTACTTAACAACACTTAATCAAAAACTTGAAGGAATAAACCCTTCATAGCATTGAATCAGTTTTCCAAAAAAAAAACTTTCATACCTATTCCTGTTTCGAAAATAAATCCCAAGTTTGAAAACGTTATATAGAATACAAAAATAGCTACCCGCAACAATAACTACCAAAAATACTTTTTCCCCCTCCCTCGTCTACCCCTCCACATATTCTCCTCCCGCCGTTACCTACTCCATTCTATATAAACCAATGGCTTCATACAGCATCAGACATTAGCAGTGATCTGTTAAGAAGTTTATGTATTTGTGAGATAAGGTTTTATTTTCACCGAAATGGCGAGCAAAACAAACTTCACGCGGGACAGCATGCTTTTGGTTGCTGTAGTTATCTTTACGATCCTGTCAAATTGTGATACGGTCCAAGGCCGACATTTTGTAAGGGTGAGTTGAATTTTTTTTTCTAAAACTCTTTTCATTCATTTGTCTTATTATTTATTTGCCTAAAATACTGAAAAGTTCCTTATAAACATAAGCTCTATATTTTTAACGTAATTCTATCTTTTCTAAAATTTCTAGTAAAACAAATTTAAGGCTACATTTTTATGGTATTTGTGTAACTTATACAATTTATGGATCAGTATTCCAAAAGTTAAATCGATGTTTATTTACAATTTTTATTTTGTTTAAAATTTGTATGTCTTACGACTCACTCGTCCATACTGTTAAAAAAGAAAGATTTTATTCTAAAAAATTATTGGCATAAAAAAGCAGGCTTTGACATAATTGAAGGATTTTACATGATTTGTATCGCTTTTGTTAGTTAAACTTGTCGAAATATTCCTGCTACACGTTTACAGAAATGCCATTACATTTACGATTTTCTCTTTTAATATTGAAAAAAGTCAGATTTTATTTTTAAACACAATTTAAGATGGAGTGATACACTTTTTATTCTACACATTAATGTAAAATATTGCTATAATATTTTTATTTCTATAATATTATATAATAAGATTCTTGTTCAAGTACATTATAGTGTAAGTGATAAGTGAATACAAGAAAACAGTGTTGCAAAGTTATATATATATATATATATATATATATATATATATATATATATATATATATACTGTATATATAAATGTATATAATACTAAATAAAAAAAAATAATTCTTTTTGAACCTAAACAACTTTCACGGCAGTTGTTAAATGAAAAAAATTAACTAAAAACAAATTAATTTCCAAGTTTACAATTTCAAAAGGTCGTTTTGGAAATATGTAATGGACTATATTTTATAATTTAAATGACTACATTTTATTATTTAAAAAACTTGTGTTATTTATTCTTTTCAAAATGTTATTGTGAAAGTTATTTATCTAAATAGCTCGAAACGTAGATAATTTTCACACATAGTAGAGAACGCATCATAATAAAATTGATTTTTTTTGAAGTTAACAATTCTAGTATTTATGTAGGCGTACTTAGGCCTATATTCTTTATTGCTTTGAATTTTTACCAGCTTGCTTTTCAAAATGATTGAGAAAAAGTCACTAACGATTCTTATACTTTTATAGTGTGAGAGATTTTTGGAATAAATGTTTTGAAAACATGCCTCAGTGTAAAGAAAGTAGCAGCAGAAACGCCAACTAAATGAAAATTGAGAGGATTTGAAAAAAGTAATTACTGAACAAAACAACATACAAGTTATTCCTAAGAAAAGTATGCTATAAAAACCACAAATATCTTCATTTTCCTTGTTCCACCCTACAAACCCTGTCTCGCTGTACCCTGGAGGGTGTTAAAGAGTTGATGAGAAAAGGTACGCTATCAAAACCACAAATAACTACATTTTTGTTGTTTCAACCCCCCCCCCCCCCGGCTGCTTTGCCCTGCCCTTGTTAGTGTTATGAGTTGATTAGAAAAAGTATGCTTTCAAAACCACAAATATCTTCATTTTCCTTGTTCCACCCTACAAACCCTGTCTCGCTGTGCCCTGGAGGGTGTTAAAGAGTTGATGAGAAAAGGTACGCTATCAAAACCACAAATAACTACATTTTTGTTGTTTCAACCCCCCCCCCCCGGCTGCTTTGCCCTGCCCTTGTTAGTGTTATGAGTTGATTAGAAAAAGTATGCTTTCAAAACCACAAATATCTTCATTTTCCTTGTTCCACCCTACAAACCCTGCCTCGCTGTACCCTGGAGGGTGTTATACGTTTATGAGAAAAAATGTGCTATCAAAACCACAAATATCTTCTTTTTCCTTACTTCAGCCCCCAAAAGGTTGCTTAGCCGTGCCCGGGATAGAATTATGCGTTGTTGAGAAAAGTATGCTTTAAAAACCACAAATATCTTCATTTTCCATGTTTCACCCCCAAAGGTTGCCTCGCTGTGTCCTGTTTAGTGTTATTAGATCATGAGAAAAAGATTATTTCAGAACCACAAATATCTTCATTTTCCTTGTTTCACCCCCCAAGGTTGCCTCGCTGTGTCTTGTTTAGTGTTATTAGATCATGAGAAAAAGATTATTTCAGAACCACAAATATCTTCATTTTCCTTCTTTCACCCCCTAAAGGTTGCCTCGCTGTGTCCTGTTTAGTGTTATTAGATAATGAGAAAAATATTATTTCAGAACCACAAATATCTTCATTTTCCTTCTTTCACCCCCTAAAGGTTGCCTCGCTGTGTCCTGTTTAGTGTTATTAGATAATGAGAAAAATATTATGTCAGAACCACAAATATTTTCATTTTCCTTGGTTCACCCTCCAAAGGTTGCCTTGCTGTGCCCCTGAGTAGTGTTATGCTTTGATGAGAAAAGTATCCTTTCAAAACCACAAATATCTTCATCTTCCTTGTTACACACCCAAAGCCCGCCCGCTGTGAACCTGTATAGTGTTATGAGTTGATTAGAATCGTGTGTTTTAAAAACCACAAGTACCTTCATTTTCCTTTTCTCATCCCCCAAAAGCTCCCTCGCTGTGCCATGGACAGTGTTTTGAGCTAATTAAAAAGTATGATTTCAAAACCAAAATATCTTCATTTTCGTTGTTTCACCACCCAAAGGTTGCCTCGCTATGTCCTGGATAGTACTAGGAGTTGATGAGGAATGTATTCTTTTAAAACTACACATATCTTCGTCTTCCTCTTTTCACTCCCAAAGTCGCCCTGCGGTGCCCCTGTATAGTGTTATGAGTCGATGAGGACATTATGCTTTAAAACCACAAATATTTTTTATGTTATTTGTTTCACATTACGCCGCCCCCATGACCGTCTTAAGGTGGCCTTGAGCGGTGTTATGAGTTGATGAGAATAGTATGCTTTCAAAACCACATATATCTTCAGGTTCCTGGTTTCATCCCCCAAACTTTACCTTGCTGTGCCCTTTATAGTGTTCAGTTGATAAGAAAAGAATGCTTTGGGAAATCGAGCTTTAAAACAAACAATATTTTTAAACATTTTTTAGGAAATTCCTAGTGATGTTAACACACACAAAAATTATTTTAGTTACCTTGGCGCACTATTTATGACATTTTGTGGTAACCATGGGAACAGTTTAAGGTTGTTCGTCGGAGGTTTCGATGACAATCAGTGGAGAGGAAATGATTCATATACTTCTAGTTATTGAAAAGTTGGCACAGTGCCATTGTGCGCTGGACTTCGAAGATGAAGATTCTCAGTTCGAATTCGGCTGAACCTTATAAATTTTATAATTTAATATTTGAATAAATATTTGAAAAAAACTGTATTAACATCAATTGTCACCAACTATAGATTTAAATAGTGTATTTGAACTTGATTGGATGAATAAAAACGTGTTTTATTAACGATTTAAAATTTGTCCAAGATATATATCAAGAGAGTGTGAGCTAAAAGAAGGGATTTAATTAGGTGGATAACAAATTGTATCTGAATTATTTGTATTTTATAGCAGTAAAATTTATGTAATAAACTGTTGGTAAGTAACAGAAAAAATATATTTTTAAAGCAATAGACATAGGTTTAATTTTTCAAACATTTCAAATTCAAAAAGTTTAAACCTGTTTATAATGCTAAATATAAAATGATTATTGTTTTAAAAATATTTTAAAAATCTGTTTCAATGTTTTTAAAAAACTTATAAATAAAATATTTTTTATACGTTTTTAGGATACTAAAAGCAAATAATTTAACAAAATATTTTAAATATTTGTTTAATTACAGCTTAGCTCTAATAAATTCAAAAATTCCATTGACAGTAGGCCTACATAACATACTATTATCGTAATATTGTTATTTGTATTATGATTTATCAAAATTGAAATAAATTTAATATATTTATTAACCAATCAAAACTATTTAATACATAACCGTTTTTTTAACAATGTTCAATAAATAATGTAATATAACCTACTATTAGAACCGTTATTTTACAACATAACCCTAACATAAAATCAGCTGATATATGAAATAATTTGATTCACTTTGAGGTGGCTCAGCTGAACCTGATGGAATTTATACCGACGCTATAAATCTGACGGAAATTTTAATGATTGTATGTTTGTGTCCATCCAATAAGTTTTTGTAAGTGTCGCTATAAACTTTCAACTTCATAAAGTACAATTAATAACTTAATATTTCTTCAATGTAACTTAGAACCCAAAAGCTATTTATATTTAATATAATGTATAGGATATTTGACTAAACAATTTACAAAATTTAAATTCAAGTGAAAAATTTTATTTTTGCATCAAAACCTAGGAATGTTTCTCATAGCAACGTCAATAGTTACTGAAAACTAGTATGACAAATATTTACTGGTTAAAAATACTTTATCTTGAAACAGTTAAAAAAACTGTTTGAAAGACTAAATGTTTACAAAAACGTTGGATATTTGTAGTATATAGAGGCAATCATTTAAAATAATTTACTTTGGTAAAATATTCTATAGCTGTACATTAAAAAAAAAAAAATTCAAGTAAAAATATTATAATTTAATATAAAAATTGCAAAAACGCATTTCAAGGCGATTTGACCTTTCAAGGAATTGGATTTCAAGAACCAGTGAAAAAAAATCACAAAAGGGAATTACGCTAAAACATGCGCAGCTGTCTGCAAATGCGACAATCGGAGACCACGTGGTCGGGCTACGCTATCTGATGCAATTCTTGGAGTAGTAGAGTCATTCAACCTATATTGAGAGATCAGCTGAGCGGGAATGCAGACGGGAGGGGGAAGTCGTCACGAGTGTTTCAATGGAACTTGTAGCTTGGCATACAAGGAATCATGTCTGTGGTTATTTCATGCTTTTGACTATGATATTTTACTAGTTAATAAAATTTCTGTGTGTGTGTGCGCGCGCGCGCGCGTGCATGTGTGTGTGTGTGCGTGCGTGCGCGTGTGTATGTGTGTGTTTGCATGTGTGTGTATGTGTGTGTGTGTGTGTGTGTGTGTGTGTGTGTGTGTGTGTGTGTGTGTGTGTGTGTGTGTGTGTGTGTGTGTGTGTGTGTGTGTGTGTGTGCGCGCGCGCGTGTGTTTAATAATGGGCACTACTAACATTGGTATCACCCACTATCACCTCACCTGTTTAGGGGGGAGGGGGACGTTACAGATCTCTTGTCATGTCTCGGGAATTATACAACATTTATGTGAAAGATTGTGAATTTGTTCTTGCTTGATGTTATCACTGTGTATTATGTTGCAGATTGAAAGATCAGATTCATCAGCAAACACAGAAACTCCGATCGCCCAAAAAAGCCAGGACTCTATGACGTCAACAACCTCCCTGGAAAACAAGGAGACAACTGTCGTCTGTGACATGTACCAGGTTTGCGGATGGGCAGTATACGAGCCCATAACAAGGGAGTTAGAATATTTCATGAGAAATACGTAAGCAAACCATTTAAATCTAAATTTACCATTATAGTCCCTAAACGTACACAACCAACTTTAAAACTGTTCAATAAAGAAAAAATATAACTGAAACCAATTATCTTTATTAATTTCAAAAAAGGGTGGTAGCAAAATTAATCTTAAAAATGTAAAACATTTGAAAAGAAAAGGTTATTAGTATTATCTTGAGAATCAATATTTTTTAATAAAAACAAATAATATAGGTACTAACTTATAAAGTCAATTCTTACTTAAATCAACAAAGGAAAAATTATTTTAGTTACTTTTTATTAAATAACAACAATTAATATAAATAAAGTAACATAACCTGAGCTAAACCTTCTACATAACCTATAACATAAAGTCAGATGTTTTATAAAATCATATGTTATCACTTATTTTCAACCAGGACGAAATAACTATATTGCATACCTTGCCCTTTTGTGAAACGTTTTTCTCCCATATAAAACTAAAATTAATTTATTAAATTTAATAAATAAATTATTATTTGAAAAAAACTGAATTAATATTAAATATCATCCACTTGAAGTTTAGACAAATGTATTTGAGGGAGGAATAAAAAATGTTGTATTAACGATTGAAAATTTGAACTATATATATATATAGTTTTTTACAAAAACATATTTTTCAAAATTTTTACGTGTTTAATAATTTTCTTAAACACGAGCATCAGTAATGAAATAATATCTATTAGACGCTCTTATCCTGCAACGGCTCATTTTAATGTAACATTGTGCACTTTATAACCGCAGCTGCATTCTGGGATTTCTTAAAAGCTGTATCTTTTGTTCTCCCGCCAGATAGTGTTTAGTTATTGGGCCGAGTTGCTACAACTTAGCATTGTTACAAATATTCTGTACAATCATGAGTTAAACTAAACATTCTTTTAACGGTTCTTTTTCTCTTCCAGGTGTGTATGTCCTAAGGATAAGGATTGCGTGAGAAGTGAAAACAAAATATCTTTAAATGCTTACGTCTACCGATGCCGTGTTGGCACGTAGTCAACCTCTTCTGTTATCTACATTATCATATTTGCTGCAGGGCACGTTCCTTTCAATCAACGAAACAACTCTAAGACTGATGGACTTGGATAGTTTTTGTTGTAAAACAAATTTACACAATTCTGGTACTTAACAGTTACACAGTAGAAACTGATACATAGTTTCTAGTTACGATTGCATAGTTTATGCGCAATGTACAATTTAGGTTTAATATGTAATTAGTCCCACAGATATAGCTTCCGGGACATAGAAAGATACTTGACAGGAGTTGCTTAAATTACATTTAGAGTAGTGGGTGTTCCCTGCTCAATGTTTATCGAACTTCGTTACAATACAAATACCGCCACAACCACTGTGCCATGTTCCCTAGATGTGAGAGAGCTGCCGAACCTTTCACGCTCACTAGTCTGCGAACTCCCTTCCTGTGAGTCTCAAATTATTTTAGTTACTTTTTATTAAATAACTACAATTAATAAAAATAAAGTAACATAACCTGAGTTAAACCTACTACATAACCTATAACATAAAGTCAGATGTTTTATAAAATCATATGTTATCACTTTTTTTCAACCAGGACGAAATACTACATTGCATACCTTGCCCTTTTGTGAAACGTTTTTCTCCCATATAAAACTAAAATTAATTTTTTAAATTTAATAAATAAATTATTATGTGAAAAAAACTGAATTAATATTAAATATCCCTTCCTGTGAGTCTCAAGTCCCTTACTATGTCTCGGGAATTAATTTGGCAACCAAAACATTATGAAACGTTTAAAAATATATCACAGCTAATAAAAAACAGAATTAATATTTTTTTTTTTAATTAACGTTTATATTAATGTTAATTTTGTAAACAACAGTTTTACTTGTTATTGTAGAGTCTCGAATATCCGACGTAATGCGGGGATAATTGAAAACCCAGATAACATGGATAAAAATGAAAAATGTATATATAAATTGAAAACGTATGTTTGTGAAGCTACTCTAAGACCATGCCGATAGTCAATATATATATGCGTACCGCATTTTTTTTACTATTTCGGTTAATCCGAAAACTCGGTTTGAATAATCGAGACTCTATACAGGTATAGTCAAATCTGTTTCAAAGAAAACTGATATTTGAGTGGTTTTGATAATGATAATACCAAAATCACTTGTGGAAAACTGTAATTAGCAAACAAAACTCATGTTAAAAATGAGTCGTTTTGTATTAAAGTGAAACGTGTAGCCTATATTGCAAGTTTATGCGCGCTTTATTTCATTTAATTACTTACACAGAAAATTTATTTTATTTTATTTTATTAACGAAGAAGTTTCTCAACTATTCGATACTTAATATTTCATGCCACAAATTATACTCGTAAACATAATAATACTCTTATATAGATGTTTTATTATAAATAACATAACACAGCTATTATTATAATATATAGCTATGTTTTATAATTATAATGTTGGGATTATGTTCCAAGGTCACAATGTTGAATACATATCGTTTAACCTAATAATATCCTAATTTGAAAAATGCACCTGAACTTTAAGACCAGATATCTAGAGACATCGGGTCCTAGACAGGTTGTCTCAATACTGCTGAATCTCTAACAAACACATGCGCTAACATTTAAGCACGATTCCGTTTCTAGGCATAATCTACCAGCCTACTTTTGAAGTTATCCCATTAAGAACAATGCAACCTACGAACTCTGTTGTTTAGGGTCTTATACTTTGAAAACAATCTATGATATGCAATAAACCAATCAATATTCTCACTTGGGCTTTCGGCCTGCAGATGCCAAGTGAAACTAACAGTAGTTTTATTTCGCGATAAATAGTCAAAAAGGTTTCATGATAAGAGTGACCAGTAGTTTAAAAGCATTGATAGAAATTATGGGTTTTTACATAATTTAAAGATTTATTATCTCAGGTAATCAATCTTGAACAGAAATTTCAAACACGATTTCAGGATATTCTTTCTCACGGGCGTATTAAATAATGTAAGTAAATTAATGAATTTTTTAAGTAAAATATTAGTTGCATAAATAGCCCAGAGAAAAGTAAATTGAAACGTGGGAAATAAAAAACTAATTGAAGTAACAAGAATATATTTAATAAATTTCTTGAATACTGTGAACTAATTTTAACTAAATAAATAAAAACCCACAAACCACAATATGAATTAAATTTTTTTTTTTAATTGCTATAGAGTAATATTTGGAGCTTTGATGTTTAAGAAACGTTATAAATTATTTTTAAATAGTACTTATGAAATTTTATACAGAGCACAATAGCGTAATGATGATAAATAAATAACAATAACCCTTGCTACAAATATTTAAACACCCTTGATGTACATTTCGCCAACACAGTTAGCATCATCAGAAGGTTACAAACATACTGTATTTTTAAATATTTGTAGCAAGGGTTATTGTTATTTACTTATCAGTACTTATGAAGATGATTACCGTGTAATTGAAACGTACATAAAGTAATGTTCAGTAAATTAAAGATTTTTATATTGCGGTTGGTGGTTTTTATTAATTTAGTTAGATAACGAATATAGGTTTAATAAAATCCTGAAAAATATTTAATTAAATTGTAAATATAAACTTGATATAAAACCACATTAATCTTCCAAAAATATCGATAATGCTAAAACTAAAAACCTACAATAGTTACCGATAGTTCCCCACCACTATCAC
Source organism: Prosapia bicincta (assembly GCA_036971475.1). Lineage (NCBI taxonomy): Eukaryota > Metazoa > Arthropoda > Insecta > Hemiptera > Cercopidae > Prosapia > Prosapia bicincta. The sequence goes on along the minus strand of JBAIZL010000003.1, from coordinate 55,054,657 downwards.
ACCCTTATCCAAAGTACATCTGTTTTTTTGATAGAAACATACCATCATTAAATAGCTTAGTAACTGAATGTTCCTCTGACAAACTATGTCAAACTTTAGTTTAGTTGTATTCATAAAACCATTTTATATTTATTTTTAAAGTGCCTAGATTAGAAATATAGGTGTTTGTTGTTGCATATTGACGTTTTGTACATATTATAGAGTTAATATTACTCCACTACGTTTAGGTTGTAGAAATAGATGCTACCCTAAATATATAATGAACCTAATTATATTTATTTAGTATAAAAATACTTGTATCTGATATTTGTAATTATATTTTATATAAATTTAAGAAAATGAAAATGTTTATAGTCACATTTTTTTTTTTTTTTACGGAAAAGCTATGACATCCTGTCAAGCGTAAGATATGACGCTTATGAACGTAAACGTGTCATAAATAGATACAGATGAGAAATTAAATTAATAAAAATAGGTACATTTCCGCATATATAAATACAATTATATTGTAATAATATTAAAAATATGAATTTAATTAAAACAAAATAAGTACGGAAAAACATAATTATTATTAACATATAAATAATATATAAATAAATATAGAAATATATATATATATATATATATATATATATATATAATAAATTGTTTTCTTGTGTAGTAATGAAAATACAAAAAAATACTAATACAAGAATAATGTATTGAATATAGAATCTAAAGGTTTTCGTAAGAAAACAGTACCAACAGCATAAGAAATAATTATCGATTTGTATTAGTAACTTTTTTAATATATAATTAAAATGTATAATTTATATATATATATATATATATATATATATATATATATATATATATATATATATATATATATATATATATAATTACTGATGATGGCAACATAGTTTCCGAATTGTATCTATCATAAACGTCTTTAATAGATTATATATATATATATATATATATATATATATATATATATATATATATATATATATATATATATATATATATATATATATAGTATACAGATTTGTATTTGTAACTTTTCTAATATATAATTATAATGTATAATGTTTATACATATAGTCACTGATGAGGGCAACATAGTTTCCGAAACGTATCTAACATAACAGTCTTGAATAGTTGTTATGAGAGTTGGTCGTTTTCTGCGTATATTACTATAAGCTATAACAAAATTGAAAAGAATTTTAAAAAAATTACAAATATTTTTACCTGAAAACAAATATTTTATATATTTACTACAATATTTTCGACGGAATTATTTTGCAAAGCTAAAAATTTTAGAATCCTTAAGCTTAATATTTATATGAGCATTAAAGTAAGTTAAACCCGAGCATGTGCCTTCATAATATTCACTGATAGTGATGCATTTTAACAAATTCTTTTAATATATTGTGTAGATATGTACACTTCTACAATAGTTTTAACATCAACCAATGCTATTTAATTGGTAAATGCTTTAAGATATAGATACAATTTATAACAATACTTTTAATTAATTCAATGAAAATGTAAACACCTGAGAATATAATATGGTATTAATGGAATCACATTAGTTATCAGCAGGGACGTGGCCAAGATTCTATGTCCGGAGGTGTACAACGGGGGAATCTGGGGGTCCGAAGTAAGCACACGCTCACTAAGAGGATAGGACCGACAGAATTTCTTGTCTAAATTGGGAAATTTGAAGAAATGACATTTGTTATCAGCAGGGACGTGGCTAAGATTCTATGTCCGGGAGTGTACAACGGGGGAACCTGGGGGTCCAAAGTAAGCACACGCTCACTAAGAGGATAGGACCGACAGAATTTCTTGTCTAAATTGGGAAATTTGAAGAAATGACATTTGTTATCAGCAGGGACGTGGCTAAGATTCTATGTCCGGGGGTGTACAACGGGGGAACCTGGGGGTCCGAAGTAAGCACACGCTCACTAAGAGGATAGGGCCGACAAGATTGCTTCTCTAAATTGGGAAATTTGAAGAAATGACATTTGTTATCAACAGGGACGTGGCCAAGATTCTATGTCCGGGGGTGTACAACGGGGGAATCTGGGGGTCCGAAGTAAGCACATGCTCACTAAGAGGATAGGGCCGACAGAATTTCTTGTCTAAATTGGGAAATTTGAAGAAATCACATTAGTTATCAGCAGGGACGTGGCCAAGATTCTATGTCCGGGGGTGTACAACGGGGGAATCTGGGGGTCCGAAGTAAGCACATGCTCATTAAGAGGATAGGACCGACAGAATTGCTTCTCTAAATTGGGAAATTTGAAGAAATGGCATTCGTTATCAGCAGGGACGTGGCTAAGATTCTATGTCCGGGGGTGTACAACGGGGGAATCTGGGGATCCGAAGTAAGCACACGCTCACTAAGAGGATAGGACCGACAGAATTGCTTCTCTAAATTGGGAAATTTGAAGAAAAAGCATTCGTTATCAGCAGGGACGTGGCCAAGATTCTATGTCCGGGGGTGTACAACGGGGGAATCTGGGGGTCCGAAGTAAGCACATGCTCATTAAGAGGATAGGACCGAACGAATTTCTTGTCTAAATTGGGAAATTTGAAGAAATGGCATTTGTTATCAGCAGGGACGTGGCTAAGATTCTATGTCCGGGGGTGTACAACGGGGGAATCTGGGGGTCCGAAGTAAGCACACGCTCACTAAGAGGATAGGACCGACAGAATTGCTTCTCTAAATTGGGAAATTTGAAGAAATGGCATTTGTTATCAGCAGGGACGTGGCTAAGATTCTATGTCCGGGGGTGTACAACGGGGGAATCTGGGGATCCGAAGTAAGCACATGCTCACTAAGAGGATAGGACCGACAGAATTGCTTCTCTAAATTGGGAAATTTGAAGAAATGGCATTTGTTATCAGCAGGGACGTGGCCAAGATTCTATGTCCGGGGGTGTACAACGGGGGAATCTGGGGGTCCGAAGTAAGCACATGCTCATTAAGAGGATAGGACCGACAGAATTTCTTGTCTAAATTGGGAAATTTGAAGAAATGGCATTTGTTATCAGCAGGGACGTGGCTAAGATTCTATGTCCGGGGGTGTACAACGGGGGAATCTGGGGGTCCGAAGTAAGCACACGCTCACTAAGAGGATAGGACCGACAGAATTGCTTCTCTAAATTGGGAAATTTGAAGAAATGGCATTTGTTATCAGCAGGGACGTGGCTAAGATTCTATGTCCGGGGGTGTACAACGGGGGAATCTGGGGGTCCGAAGTAAGCACACGCTCACTAAGAGGATAGGACCGACAGAATTGCTTCTCTAAATTGGGAAATTTGAAGAAATGGCATTTGTTATCAGCAGGGACGTGGCTAAGATTCTACGTCCGGGGGTGTACAACGGGGGAATCTGGGGGTCCGAAGTAAGCACACGCTCACTAAGAGGATAGGACCGACAGAATTGCTTCTCTAAATTGGGAAATTTGAAGAAATGGCATTTGTTATCAGCAGGGACGTGGCCAAGATTCTATGTCCGGGGGTGTACAACGGGGGAATCTGGGGGTCCGAAGTAAGCACACGCTCACTAAGAGGATAGGACCGACAGAATTGCTTCTCTAAATTGGGAAATTTGAAGAAATGGCATTTGTTATCAGCAGGGACGTGGCTAAGATTCTATGTCCGGGGGTGTACAACGGGGGAATCTGGGGGTCCGAAGTAAGCCCACGCTCACTAAGAGGATAGGACCGACAGAATTGCTTCTCTAAATTGGGAAATTTGAAGAAATGGCATTTGTTATCAGCAGGGACGTGGCTAAGATTCTATGTCCGGGGGTGTACAACGGGGGAATCGGGGGGTCCGAAGTAAGCACACGCTCACTAAGAGGATAGGACCGACAGAATTGCTTCTCTAAATTGGGAAATTTGAAGAAATGGCATTTGTTATCAGCAGGGACGTGGCTAAGATTCTATGTCCGGGGGTGTACAACGGGGGAATCTGGGGGTCCGAAGTAAGCACATGCTCATTAAGAGGATAGGACCGACAGAATTTCTTGTCTAAATTGGGAAATTTGAAGAAATGGCATTTGTTATCAGCAGGGACGTGGCTAAGATTCTATGTCCGGGGGTGTACAACGGGGGAATCTGGGGGTCCGAAGTAAGCACACGCTCACTAAGAGGATAGGACCGACAGAATTGCTTCTCTAAATTGGGAAATTTGAAGAAATGGCATTTGTTATCAGCAGGGACGTGGCTAAGATTCTATGTCCGGGGGTGTACAACGGGGGAATCTGGGGGTCCGAAGTAAGCACACGCTCACTAAGAGGATAGGACCGACAGAATTGCTTCTCTAAATTGGGAAATTTGAAGAAATGGCATTTGTTATCAGCAGGGACGTGGCTAAGATTCTATGTCCGGGGGTGTACAACGGGGGAATCTGGGGGTCCGAAGTAAGCACACGCTCACTAAGAGGATAGGACCGACAGAATTGCTTCTCTAAATTGGGAAATTTGAAGAAATGGCATTTGTTATCAGCAGGGACGTGGCCAAGATTCTATGTCCGGGGGTGTACAACGGGGGAATCTGGGGGTCCGAAGTAAGCACACGCTCACTAAGAGGATAGGACCGACAGAATTGCTTCTCTAAATTGGGAAATTTGAAGAAATGGCATTTGTTATCAGCAGGGACGTGGCTAAGATTCTATGTCCGGGGGTGTACAACGGGGGAATCTGGGGGTCCGAAGTAAGCACACGCTCACTAAGAGGATAGGACCGACAGAATTGCTTCTCTAAATTGGGAAATTTGAAGAAATGGCATTTGTTATCAGCAGGGACGTGGCTAAGATTCTATGTCCGGGGGTGTACAACGGGGGAATCGGGGGGTCCGAAGTAAGCACACGCTCACTAAGAGGATAGGACAGACAGAATTGCTTCTCTAAATTGGGAAATTTGAAGAAATGGCATTTGTTATCAGCAGGGACGTGGCTAAGATTCTATGTCCGGGGGTGTACAACGGGGGAATCTGGGGGTCCGAAGTAAGCACACGCTCACTAAGAGGATAGGACCGACAGAATTGCTTCTCTAAATTGGGAAATTTGAAGAAATGGCATTCGTTATAAGCAGGGACGTGGCCAAGATTCTATGTCCGGGGGTGTACAACGAACGGGGGAATCTGGGGGTCCGAAGTAAGCACATGCTCATTAAGAGGATAGGACCGACAGAATTTCTTGTCTAAATTGGGAAATTTGAAGAAATTGCATTTGTTATCAGCAGGGACGTGGCTAAGATTCTATGTCCGGGGGTGTACAACGGGGGAATCTGGGGATCCGAAGTAAGCACACGCTCACTAAGAGGATAGGACCGACAGAATTTCTTGTCTAAATTGGGAAATTTGAAGAAATGGCATTTGTTATCAGCAGGGACGTGGCCAAGATTCTATGTCCGGGGGTGTACAACGGGGGAATCTGGGGGTCCGAAGTAAGCACATGCTCACTAAGAGGATAGGACCGACAGAATTGCTTCTCTAAATTGGGAAATTTGAAGAAATGGCATTCGTTATCAACAGGGACGTGGCTAAGATTCTATGTCCGGGGTTGTACAACGGGGGAATCTGGGGGTCCGAAGTAAGCACACGCTCACTAAGAGGATAGGACCAACAGAATTTCTTGTCTAAATTGGGAAATTTGAAGAAATGACATTTGTTATCAGCAGGGACATGGCCAAGATTCTATGTCCGGGGGTGTACAACGGGGGAATCTGGGGGTCCGAAGTAAGCACACGCTCACTAAGAGGATAGGACCAACAGAATTTCTTGTCTAAATTGGGAAATTTGAAGAAATGACATTTGTTATCAGCAGGGACGTGGCCAAGATTCTATGTCCGGGGGTGTACAACGGGGGAATCTGGGGGTCCGAAGTAAGCACACGCTCACTAAGAGGATAGGACCGACAGAATTGCTTCTCTAAATTGGGAAATTTGAAGAAATGGCATTTGTTATCAACAGGGACATGGCCAAGATTCTATATCCGGGGGTGTACAACGGGGGAACCTGGGGGTCCGAAGTAAGCACATGCTCATTAAGAGGATAGGACCGACAGAATTGCTTCTCTAAATTGGGAAATTTGAAGAAATGGCATTCGTTATCAGCAGGGACGTGGCTAAGATTCTATGTCCGGGGGTGTACAACGGGGGAATCTGGGGATCCGAAGTAAGCACACGCTCACTAAGAGGATAGGACCGACAGAATTGCTTCTCTAAATTGGGAAATTTGAAGAAAAAGCATTCGTTATCAGCAGGGACGTGGCCAAGATTCTATGTCCGGGGGTGTACAACGGGGGAATCTGGGGGTCCGAAGTAAGCACATGCTCATTAAGAGGATAGGACCGAACGAATTTCTTGTCTAAATTGGGAAATTTGAAGAAATGGCATTTGTTATCAGCAGGGACGTGGCTAAGATTCTATGTCCGGGGGTGTACAACGGGGGAATCTGGGGGTCCGAAGTAAGCACACGCTCACTAAGAGGATAGGACCGACAGAATTGCTTCTCTAAATTGGGAAATTTGAAGAAATGGCATTTGTTATCAGCAGGGACGTGGCTAAGATTCTATGTCCGGGGGTGTACAACGGGGGAATCTGGGGATCCGAAGTAAGCACATGCTCACTAAGAGGATAGGACCGACAGAATTGCTTCTCTAAATTGGGAAATTTGAAGAAATGGCATTTGTTATCAGCAGGGACGTGGCCAAGATTCTATGTCCGGGGGTGTACAACGGGGGAATCTGGGGGTCCGAAGTAAGCACATGCTCATTAAGAGGATAGGACCGACAGAATTTCTTGTCTAAATTGGGAAATTTGAAGAAATGGCATTTGTTATCAGCAGGGACGTGGCTAAGATTCTATGTCCGGGGGTGTACAACGGGGGAATCTGGGGGTCCGAAGTAAGCACACGCTCACTAAGAGGATAGGACCGACAGAATTGCTTCTCTAAATTGGGAAATTTGAAGAAATGGCATTTGTTATCAGCAGGGACGTGGCTAAGATTCTATGTCCGGGGGTGTACAACGGGGGAATCTGGGGGTCCGAAGTAAGCACACGCTCACTAAGAGGATAGGACCGACAGAATTGCTTCTCTAAATTGGGAAATTTGAAGAAATGGCATTTGTTATCAGCAGGGACGTGGCTAAGATTCTATGTCCGGGGGTGTACAACGGGGGAATCTGGGGGTCCGAAGTAAGCACACGCTCACTAAGAGGATAGGACCGACAGAATTGCTTCTCTAAATTGGGAAATTTGAAGAAATGGCATTTGTTATCAGCAGGGACGTGGCCAAGATTCTATGTCCGGGGGTGTACAACGGGGGAATCTGGGGGTCCGAAGTAAGCACACGCTCACTAAGAGGATAGGACCGACAGAATTGCTTCTCTAAATTGGGAAATTTGAAGAAATGGCATTTGTTATCAGCAGGGACGTGGCTAAGATTCTATGTCCGGGGGTGTACAACGGGGGAATCTGGGGGTCCGAAGTAAGCACACGCTCACTAAGAGGATAGGACCGACAGAATTGCTTCTCTAAATTGGGAAATTTGAAGAAATGGCATTTGTTATCAGCAGGGACGTGGCTAAGATTCTATGTCCGGGGGTGTACAACGGGGGAATCGGGGGGTCCGAAGTAAGCACACGCTCACTAAGAGGATAGGACCGACAGAATTGCTTCTCTAAATTGGGAAATTTGAAGAAATGGCATTTGTTATCAGCAGGGACGTGGCTAAGATTCTATGTCCGGGGGTGTACAACGGGGGAATCTGGGGGTCCGAAGTAAGCACATGCTCATTAAGAGGATAGGACCGACAGAATTTCTTGTCTAAATTGGGAAATTTGAAGAAATGGCATTTGTTATCAGCAGGGACGTGGCTAAGATTCTATGTCCGGGGGTGTACAACGGGGGAATCTGGGGGTCCGAAGTAAGCACACGCTCACTAAGAGGATAGGACCGACAGAATTGCTTCTCTAAATTGGGAAATTTGAAGAAATGGCATTTGTTATCAGCAGGGACGTGGCTAAGATTCTATGTCCGGGGGTGTACAACGGGGGAATCTGGGGGTCCGAAGTAAGCACACGCTCACTAAGAGGATAGGACCGACAGAATTGCTTCTCTAAATTGGGAAATTTGAAGAAATGGCATTTGTTATCAGCAGGGACGTGGCTAAGATTCTATGTCCGGGGGTGTACAACGGGGGAATCTGGGGGTCCGAAGTAAGCACACGCTCACTAAGAGGATAGGACCGACAGAATTGCTTCTCTAAATTGGGAAATTTGAAGAAATGGCATTTGTTATCAGCAGGGACGTGGCCAAGATTCTATGTCCGGGGGTGTACAACGGGGGAATCTGGGGGTCCGAAGTAAGCACACGCTCACTAAGAGGATAGGACCGACAGAATTGCTTCTCTAAATTGGGAAATTTGAAGAAATGGCATTTGTTATCAGCAGGGACGTGGCTAAGATTCTATGTCCGGGGGTGTACAACGGGGGAATCTGGGGGTCCGAAGTAAGCACACGCTCACTAAGAGGATAGGACCGACAGAATTGCTTCTCTAAATTGGGAAATTTGAAGAAATGGCATTTGTTATCAGCAGGGACGTGGCTAAGATTCTATGTCCGGGGGTGTACAACGGGGGAATCGGGGGGTCCGAAGTAAGCACACGCTCACTAAGAGGATAGGACAGACAGAATTGCTTCTCTAAATTGGGAAATTTGAAGAAATGGCATTTGTTATCAGCAGGGACGTGGCTAAGATTCTATGTCCGGGGGTGTACAACGGGGGAATCTGGGGGTCCGAAGTAAGCACACGCTCACTAAGAGGATAGGACCGACAGAATTGCTTCTCTAAATTGGGAAATTTGAAGAAATGGCATTCGTTATAAGCAGGGACGTGGCCAAGATTCTATGTCCGGGGGTGTACAACGAACGGGGGAATCTGGGGGTCCGAAGTAAGCACATGCTCATTAAGAGGATAGGACCGACAGAATTTCTTGTCTAAATTGGGAAATTTGAAGAAATTGCATTTGTTATCAGCAGGGACGTGGCTAAGATTCTATGTCCGGGGGTGTACAACGGGGGAATCTGGGGATCCGAAGTAAGCACACGCTCACTAAGAGGATAGGACCGACAGAATTTCTTGTCTAAATTGGGAAATTTGAAGAAATGGCATTTGTTATCAGCAGGGACGTGGCCAAGATTCTATGTCCGGGGGTGTACAACGGGGGAATCTGGGGGTCCGAAGTAAGCACATGCTCACTAAGAGGATAGGACCGACAGAATTGCTTCTCTAAATTGGGAAATTTGAAGAAATGGCATTCGTTATCAACAGGGACGTGGCTAAGATTCTATGTCCGGGGTTGTACAACGGGGGAATCTGGGGGTCCGAAGTAAGCACACGCTCACTAAGAGGATAGGACCAACAGAATTTCTTGTCTAAATTGGGAAATTTGAAGAAATGACATTTGTTATCAGCAGGGACATGGCCAAGATTCTATGTCCGGGGGTGTACAACGGGGGAATCTGGGGGTCCGAAGTAAGCACACGCTCACTAAGAGGATAGGACCAACAGAATTTCTTGTCTAAATTGGGAAATTTGAAGAAATGACATTTGTTATCAGCAGGGACGTGGCCAAGATTCTATGTCCGGGGGTGTACAACGGGGGAATCTGGGGGTCCGAAGTAAGCACACGCTCACTAAGAGGATAGGACCGACAGAATTGCTTCTCTAAATTGGGAAATTTGAAGAAATGGCATTTGTTATCAACAGGGACATGGCCAAGATTCTATATCCGGGGGTGTACAACGGGGGAACCTGGGGGTCCGAAGTAAGCACATGCTCATTAAGAGGATAGGACCGACAGAATTGCTTCTCTAAATTGGGAAATTTGAAGAAATGGCATTCGTTATCAGCAGGGACGTGGCTAAGATTCTATGTCCGGGGGTGTACAACGGGGGAATCTGGGGATCCGAAGTAAGCACACGCTCACTAAGAGGATAGGACCGACAGAATTGCTTCTCTAAATTGGGAAATTTGAAGAAAAAGCATTCGTTATCAGCAGGGACGTGGCCAAGATTCTATGTCCGGGGGTGTACAACGGGGGAATCTGGGGGTCCGAAGTAAGCACATGCTCATTAAGAGGATAGGACCGAACGAATTTCTTGTCTAAATTGGGAAATTTGAAGAAATGGCATTTGTTATCAGCAGGGACGTGGCTAAGATTCTATGTCCGGGGGTGTACAACGGGGGAATCTGGGGGTCCGAAGTAAGCACACGCTCACTAAGAGGATAGGACCGACAGAATTGCTTCTCTAAATTGGGAAATTTGAAGAAATGGCATTTGTTATCAGCAGGGACGTGGCTAAGATTCTATGTCCGGGGGTGTACAACGGGGGAATCTGGGGATCCGAAGTAAGCACATGCTCACTAAGAGGATAGGACCGACAGAATTGCTTCTCTAAATTGGGAAATTTGAAGAAATGGCATTTGTTATCAGCAGGGACGTGGCCAAGATTCTATGTCCGGGGGTGTACAACGGGGGAATCTGGGGGTCCGAAGTAAGCACATGCTCATTAAGTGGATAGGACCGACAGAATTTCTTGTCTAAATTGGGAAATTTGAAGAAATGGCATTTGTTATCAGCAGGGACGTGGCTAAGATTCTATGTCCGGGGGTGTACAACGGGGGAATCTGGGGGTCCGAAGTAAGCACACGCTCACTAAGAGGATAGGACCGACAGAATTGCTTCTCTAAATTGGGAAATTTGAAGAAATGGCATTTGTTATCAGCAGGGACGTGGCTAAGATTCTATGTCCGGGGGTGTACAACGGGGGAATCTGGGGGTCCGAAGTAAGCACACGCTCACTAAGAGGATAGGACCGACAGAATTGCTTCTCTAAATTGGGAAATTTGAAGAAATGGCATTTGTTATCAGCAGGGACGTGGCTAAGATTCTATGTCCGGGGGTGTACAACGGGGGAATCTGGGGGTCCGAAGTAAGCACACGCTCACTAAGAGGATAGGACCGACAGAATTGCTTCTCTAAATTGGGAAATTTGAAGAAATGGCATTTGTTATCAGCAGGGACGTGGCCAAGATTCTATGTCCGGGGGTGTACAACGGGGGAATCTGGGGGTCCGAAGTAAGCACACGCTCACTAAGAGGATAGGACCGACAGAATTGCTTCTCTAAATTGGGAAATTTGAAGAAATGGCATTTGTTATCAGCAGGGACGTGGCTAAGATTCTATGTCCGGGGGTGTACAACGGGGGAATCTGGGGGTCCGAAGTAAGCACACGCTCACTAAGAGGATAGGACCGACAGAATTGCTTCTCTAAATTGGGAAATTTGAAGAAATGGCATTTGTTATCAGCAGGGACGTGGCTAAGATTCTATGTCCGGGGGTGTACAACGGGGGAATCGGGGGGTCCGAAGTAAGCACACGCTCACTAAGAGGATAGGACCGACAGAATTGCTTCTCTAAATTGGGAAATTTGAAGAAATGGCATTTGTTATCAGCAGGGACGTGGCTAAGATTCTATGTCCGGGGGTGTACAACGGGGGAATCTGGGGGTCCGAAGTAAGCACATGCTCATTAAGAGGATAGGACCGACAGAATTTCTTGTCTAAATTGGGAAATTTGAAGAAATGGCATTTGTTATCAGCAGGGACGTGGCTAAGATTCTATGTCCGGGGGTGTACAACGGGGGAATCTGGGGGTCCGAAGTAAGCACACGCTCACTAAGAGGATAGGACCGACAGAATTGCTTCTCTAAATTGGGAAATTTGAAGAAATGGCATTTGTTATCAGCAGGGACGTGGCTAAGATTCTATGTCCGGGGGTGTACAACGGGGGAATCTGGGGGTCCGAAGTAAGCACACGCTCACTAAGAGGATAGGACCGACAGAATTGCTTCTCTAAATTGGGAAATTTGAAGAAATGGCATTTGTTATCAGCAGGGACGTGGCTAAGATTCTATGTCCGGGGGTGTACAACGGGGGAATCTGGGGGTCCGAAGTAAGCACACGCTCACTAAGAGGATAGGACCGACAGAATTGCTTCTCTAAATTGGGAAATTTGAAGAAATGGCATTTGTTATCAGCAGGGACGTGGCCAAGATTCTATGTCCGGGGGTGTACAACGGGGGAATCTGGGGGTCCGAAGTAAGCACACGCTCACTAAGAGGATAGGACCGACAGAATTGCTTCTCTAAATTGGGAAATTTGAAGAAATGGCATTTGTTATCAGCAGGGACGTGGCTAAGATTCTATGTCCGGGGGTGTACAACGGGGGAATCTGGGGGTCCGAAGTAAGCACACGCTCACTAAGAGGATAGGACCGACAGAATTGCTTCTCTAAATTGGGAAATTTGAAGAAATGGCATTTGTTATCAGCAGGGTCGTGGCTAAGATTCTATGTCCGGGGGTGTACAACGGGGGAATCGGGGGGTCCGAAGTAAGCACACGCTCACTAAGAGGATAGGACAGACAGAATTGCTTCTCTAAATTGGGAAATTTGAAGAAATGGCATTTGTTATCAGCAGGGACGTGGCTAAGATTCTATGTCCGGGGGTGTACAACGGGGGAATCTGGGGGTCCGAAGTAAGCACACGCTCACTAAGAGGATAGGACCGACAGAATTGCTTCTCTAAATTGGGAAATTTGAAGAAATGGCATTCGTTATAAGCAGGGACGTGGCCAAGATTCTATGTCCGGGGGTGTACAACGAACGGGGGAATCTGGGGGTCCGAAGTAAGCACATGCTCATTAAGAGGATAGGACCGACAGAATTTCTTGTCTAAATTGGGAAATTTGAAGAAATTGCATTTGTTATCAGCAGGGACGTGGCTAAGATTCTATGTCCGGGGGTGTACAACGGGGGAATCTGGGGATCTGAAGTAAGCACACGCTCACTAAGAGGATAGGACCGACAGAATTTCTTGTCTAAATTGGGAAATTTGAAGAAATGGCATTTGTTATCAGCAGGGACGTGGCCAAGATTCTATGTCCGGGGGTGTACAACGGGGGAATCTGGGGGTCCGAAGTAAGCACATGCTCACTAAGAGGATAGGACCGACAGAATTGCTTCTCTAAATTGGGAAATTTGAAGAAATGGCATTCGTTATCAACAGGGACGTGGCTAAGATTCTATGTCCGGGGTTGTACAACGGGGGAATCTGGGGGTCCGAAGTAAGCACACGCTCACTAAGAGGATAGGACCAACAGAATTTCTTGTCTAAATTGGGAAATTTGAAGAAATGACATTTGTTATCAGCAGGGACATGGCCAAGATTCTATGTCCGGGGGTGTACAACGGGGGAATCTGGGGGTCCGAAGTAAGCACACGCTCACTAAGAGGATAGGACCAACAGAATTTCTTGTCTAAATTGGGAAATTTGAAGAAATGACATTTGTTATCAGCAGGGACGTGGCCAAGATTCTATGTCCGGGGGTGTACAACGGGGGAATCTGGGGGTCCGAAGTAAGCACACGCTCACTAAGAGGATAGGACCGACAGAATTGCTTCTCTAAATTGGGAAATTTGAAGAAATGGCATTTGTTATCAACAGGGACATGGCCAAGATTCTATATCCGGGGGTGTACAACGGGGGAACCTGGGGGTCCGAAGTAAGCACACGCTCACTAAGAGGATAGGGCCGACAGAATTGCTTCTCTAAATTGGGAAATTTGAAGAAATGACATTAGTTATCAACAGGGACGTGGCCAAGATTCTATGTCCGGGGGTGTACAACGGGGGAATCTGGGGGTCCGAAGTAAGCTCACGCTCACTAAGAGGATAGGGCCGACAGAATTGCTTCTCTAAATTGGGAAATATGAAGAAATGGCATTCGTTATCAGCAGGGACGTGGCTAAGATTCTATATCCGGGGTGTACAACGGGGGAACCTGGGGGTCCGAAGTAAGCACATGCTCATTAAGAGGATAGGGCCGACAGAATTTCTTGTCTAAATTGGGAAATTTGAAGAAATGACATTTGTTATCAGCAGGGACGTGGCTAAGATTCTATGTCCGGGGGTGTACAACGGGGGAATCTGGGGGTTTCGAAGTAAGCACACGCTCACTAAAAGGATAGTACCGACAGAATTTCTTGTCTAAATTGGGAAATTTGAAGAAACAAATTTATATCTTGCTCAACGTTTATAGTTAGTAAAAAAAAAGAAAATTAGGAGTAATAGGTTTTTACTTTCAGATGTTTTTTTCTAGTTTCCTACACATAACTAAACAACAGCAACTAGTTTTATAAAGTTTATCAGCAAATAAAGTTTTTAGACTTTGAATGCTGATATAATACTAGAATGGAATGTTATACAATTTTACATCTGTCACATTTTGATAATAATTAGACATTTTTGTATTAAATTTTGACACGATATATTTTAACGTTAAGGTATATTAAAAAATGCGTAGGCCTAGGCCTAATGTATAAAGAGGCTGTCCGGATATGCCTCTGGATTCACTTAACACTTACACTTTACACTCTACTTAAACAAGAATCCTACTTGGTATATTTGTGAGTCGACTTTCGAGAGGTTATTAATACACAGTGCTCTCATTTTCGGTCTTTAGAAGACCCTTTAGTATCAGCTGCCATCAAATATAGGTTGAATTTATCATATGGTTGGGTTAACACGACAGTGTTGCCAATACTTTCTTATAAAGTTTTAAAACAACGGGTCTGGTAAGAATCTGTGATATATCAAATGATTACTTATTTCAATCATATTTAGTTAAAAACTTACTTTCTAGTTATAAATTAAGCCTAACCCTCATCCAGAATCTATGTGATAGGTAATATAATATTGTCCCCCCTTTAAAGCTAATTGAAAACCCGTTTTTAGAAAGAAATTAAAAAATTCTTTGATTTGTTTTTAATAATATTTTATGTATAATTTTATTCATCAAAGATATATTGTTCTCCGACTGAATGAATTAAACATGTTAATCAGATAAAAATGTCTTGTCTAATATTTTTTGAAACAAGCGAGGAAGAAAGCAAAAAACGCGATAACTGCTGAACTGTACGTTTATTGACGTCACATCTCCTTCTTTGACCAGTAGCGTTGCATCTGTTAATCTTGTCTATAAAACCACGCAAGTTGAAATGTTTTTTAGAAAAACTATAAACAGGTTGCATCTAACAATATATGCGTTTATTATCTTCAAAGAGTCAAACAATTTCAAAATTTATGAACGCTTTAATATCTTCCAATTTCTAAAATATGTGTAAAAATTTTAAAATCTTACATTTGTAAAGTTTAGTACATTTTTTTCTATTTTTACTATTTTAAGAACATACTTTTTATTGCAACAGAAGTTGCATTTTCTGGTAATTTGTTTTTATATTTTTAAGTCAGTAGCGTATTGGTAATTGTATTTAATTTGACAAATTTTTATTTATATTGACCTTGTCTTTAATGTAAAGTAATAAAAAATGTATCATTATAATAGAGTAATTATCAGAAGTATTTCTATGCCAAGGTAAAGTTATCCTAATACAATGCCAAGAAAGTGTAGTTAAATCTACATTTTATTAACTGTATTCAGTGGCCTAATAGATGAACTGGCTTTGCATTATTAACGTATTTATTTTTCGAGTTTATTTGGTTTTTGACGATCAATTATAGACAACAATTAACCATCTATAGTGTTGATGTATTTATTGCCTTACGTTTCGATACCCAATTAGAACCGTCTTCAGATTTATTTATTTTTTATTATATATATATATATATATATATATTTATAGCTTTGCAACACTGTTTTCTTGTATTCACTTATTACTTTCACTATATGTACTTAAACAAGAATCTTACTTGGTATTTATGCGAGTTAACTTTCAAAGATTGGTCGTATCCCCATCATCGGGTATCACTGACTTGTAGTAGTCAGCGAGCTGTGTGGAATTCTCGTTGTCACAAGGTGTGATGTACCGTTATAGTTCTATTTTCGGATTCACTGTGCTGTGGGAGTTTTTCAAGTTTGTCTTGGGGTTAATTTTGTCTATTAGGTTGAATAATTTATCGTTTTTTTATTTTATTTGTATTTGTTCGTTTATGATATTATTTTTATGTTTATTAATTTGTAGTTGTTCCCAGATTGTCATTTTGAGGCCTATTTGTACTTTTTTTTATTAGATGTACTATTTCTATTGTGGGAAATGTGTGTTTGTTTTTGATGGCGTGTGTAGCTAAGCTTGAGTTATAAGTTTCAGGTTTGATGTATGCATTGAGGTGTTCATTAATTTCTGTCTTTCAATTTCTTTTTTATTTGGCCTATGTATATTTTATTACAGTCTGGGCATTCGATTTTGTATATTCCGTTATTAAGTGTGGGACATATTTTTTCTGGTTGGTTTATTTTATTGATTGTTTCCTGTGTTTTTGTAAGCTATGTTAATATTATTGTTTTTTAGTGTTTTAGTTATTCCTTTTATGTTGTACCCTGTATATATGAAAGTGGCCCATTTTGTTGTTGTTTGTAGTTCGATTTTAGTTTGTTTTTATTTATTTAATATTTTAAATTCTAATTTATCTATAATTTTTTTTATTGTATCTATTCTTTTGGGCTATTTGATATTTTATTTGTTTTTCTTTAGCTTTTTGCCAAACATATCTTTGTAAGTTAACTCGCATAAATACCAAGTAAGATTCTTGTTTAAGTACATATAGTGAAAGTGATATATATATATATATATATATATATATATATATATATAAAGAACAAAAGTTTAAATACAAATACATCATCAATATTCCTGATGATGTTGGTACTGTTAGCCAACGAAAAGCTTTGAATTGTAAATTCAATTATAATTCTTGTATTTGTATTTAGACTTTTGTTCTTTAATAATACACAAGAAAACATACTGCGATATATATATATATATATATATATATATATATATATATATATTTATTTATTTATTTATTTATTTATCTATCATACAATAATATATGAAATTTTAAAAAATACAAATAAAAAAAATACCGTCAATAACATAAATAAAAATGTCGTTTATGCAACAGCTGATAAATTCTTAAATATTTCCTCTTCAATATTTTTGTCAGCTATTGCATGGAAGACATTTTAATTTAGTTATTATTTTCGCTCTTTGATTAGTATTATTTGAAATAATATATGATTGTGTGATGGATAATGTTATATATAAATTTTTAAGCCCATTAAGAGGATTCCAATTGGCAGTAGTGAGAGCGCTGTAAGCCTATCAAAGCTAAATACAGGAAACAGAATTTCATTTGTTGTTAGTAATCGTTCGTTACAAACTAAATTAAATAAAAACTTTATTGGTTGAATAAATTTTCTGTCAAGCTTTAAAACTTGCTATTTCTCTATACCTCTAAAATAAGTTTACAAATAATTATTTTAATCAGTATATGCAGCAATATTGCATATTTAGATTATTATAAATAAAGATTACATAATTCTAAGCATAAAAAACGCTTTAGTAGGCATAAGGGCACTGCAAAACTACACCCATTTTCAGACATTTTAAACTATTTTAACATCATATTTATTCTCAAAGTGTTTCAAAATTTTAAAGAATGACTTATAAATCTATTGTTCTACTAAAGGTTTATTTACTATTTTAATAATTTAAGTTGAGTTAAACTGAAATTTATATGCATTTATAGTCCAGACTACTTTTGTTAAACGACAACCAATATTGAAACGAGTATTGAAAAGTTTTAGTTTGATTTAAGTTGTAACAATTAAAAAAAACTTACTCAGTTGATTCCAAATACTCCAATGGATGAGTTCAAATCTTTCAACTCT